>JAHRHZ010000217.1:2329289-2371931 GCA_024137785.1 Ginglymostoma cirratum | reverse complement strand
TTGCAATCTTCACCCCTCCCTAACAACACCTTCTCCTTCAGCACTTTGCAATCTTCACTCTTCACCCCCGCGTCCAGCCATGTCCTCCCCCCGAGGAGGAGGAGGCCCCCCGGCGCTGGAGTCCGCAGCCCGGTCGTCCTCCGCTGCCGCCGCCGGCTCGCTGTTCCTCAGCGCGCCGCCCCGCTCCAGGATCTACAAGATCATCGTCATCGGCGACTCGGGAGTGGGCAAGACCTGCCTGACTTACCGCTTCTGCGCCGGCAAGTTTCCCGACAAGACCGAGGCCACCATCGGGGTGGACTTCCGAGAGAAAACCGTGGACATTGATGGAGAAAAGATAAAGGTAATAACTTTTCACAACCCACCAACCCACCAACCCCCCAACCAAAATTCTGCTGTGGAGACCACCCAGAACCTTCTGTGTGTCATACACTGATAGAATCCCTACAGTGTGGAGACCAAGTTGATTAATTCTAGATTTTTAGTTCAAAATTACCTCACTTAAACAGTGTAACTTTTTTGAGTAAAAGATCGGTTGCTTAATCTGTCCCATTTATCACTTTATGTTACAATAATTTCCTAGTAAGTCACAGTAAAAGATGGTAGCTGATAGCCCTTAACTTTATTGTGTAAAGGGTTTGGTCCAGGAAATTCGTTGACGCCACGACATATGTCTATTCTCATTCATTTGCCACTGTTGTGAAGCCTGGATCACGTTAGCTGCATTAAAGTATTTTAAAATTCCATTACCAGTAAACTTATCTGTTTTCGAACGTCAAAAATGTGTAACGGGTTGCCATTAATTTTTCTTTACATGATAGCTGAAACATTTGTTGCTCAGTTGGCCCCATGACTTAACAGAATACGTTATACGTCTCTTAATCAATATAAAGGGTCCAGGGGTATTATTAAAGAAATTAGGAAGGCAAAGAGGGGCGATGAGAGAGCATTTGGCAGATAAGGTCAAGGATAATCCCAGAGATTCTACAAATATATCAAGAGCAAGAGAGTAACTAGAGAGAGGGTTGGACCTCTTGAAGATCAAGGAGGTAGTTTGTGTGTTGCATCCTAGGAGATGGGAGAGATAGTCAATGAATGTCTTGTGTCAGTTTTTACTGGGAGAAAGAAATAAACTTTGTTTTAAAAACAGTTCACATCATAGAGGATGTTTGGGATGTCTTAAAGAATATAAAGGTGGATAAATCTCTGGGGCCTGATCTAATGTATCCCAGAATGTTGAGGGAAGTAAGGGAGGAAATCACAAGACTTGCAGAAATATTTGCATCATCTATAACTATGGGGGCTTGCCTGATGACTGGAGGGTGGCTGATGTCTTTCCTTAAGAAATGTTAAGGAGAAACCAGGGAATTAAAGATCTGTGAGTCTGATATTGGTTGTGGATAAGTTATTGGAGGTCATTATAAAAGATAGAATTGGATATTTCGAGAGGCAAAAATTGATTAGGGATAGTCAGCATGGTTTTGTGTGAGGAAAACTCTCTCTCTCAAACTTGATTGAGTTTTTTGAGAAAGTTACCAAAAAGGTGGTTGATGGTAGAGCGTTAGATGTTGTTTATTTGCATTTTAGTAAAGCCTTTTGACAAGGTTCTGCATGGCAGACTAATTTAGTAAAGTTAGGTCACATGGGATTCGGGGTGAGCTTGCCAATTGGATACATAACTGGCTTAATGGCAGGAGACATAGTAATGATGGAGGGTTGCTTTTCAGACTGGAGGCCTGTGACCAGCAATGTTCCACAGGGATCAGTTTTGGGTCCTCTTCTATAACTTATATAAATGATTTGGATGACTATATAGAAGGCATGATTAACAAGTTTGCGCATGACACTAGAATTGGTGGCATTGTAGACAGAAGAAGATTCTCTAAGATTACAAAGGGATCTTGATCAAATGGGTTGAAAAATGGCAGATGGAGTTCAGTCTGGATAAATGTAAGGTAATGCATTTGGTACAATCAACAAGGGTAGGACTTATACAATTAATGGTAGGGTCTTAAGTAGAGTTGTAGAACAGAGGTTCCTGGGGTGCAGGTACATAATTCTTTGAATGTTCTATCATAGGTAGACACATGGTTAAAAAGGCATTTGGCACGCTTGCCTTCATTGCTCAGTCCTTTGAGTATAGGAGTTGGGATGTTGCATTGAGGTTGTACAGGACATTATTGAGGCCTCTTCTAGAATAGTGCCCAGTTATAGGAAGGATATTATCGAGCTGGAGAGGGCTCAGAACAGATTTACCAAGACGTTGCCAGGTATGGGAGGTTGGAGTTATAAAAAAAGACTGGCTGGCTGGGACTTTCTTCACTGGAGTGTAGGAGGTTGAGAGGTGACCTGATTAAAAGTTTATAAAACAATGAGCGGTATAGATAGAGTTGATGATAGTTGTCTTTTCCCTAAGATGGGGAATTTCAAGACTCGGGGGACACAGTTTTACTGTGACAGGAGAGAGATTTTAAAAAAGACATGAGGCAAATTTTTTAGACGGTGGTATGCATGTGGAATGAACTTCCTGAGGAAGTGGAAGATGTTGGTACAATTACAATGTTTAAAAGACATTTAGATGTATATATGAATAGGAAAGGTTTGGAGGGATATGGGCCAGGAGCAGGCAGGTGGGACTAGTTTAGTTTGGGATTATGTTCCGCATGGACTGGTTGGACTGAAGGGTCTGTTTCCATGCTGTATGACTCTAACTCTGACTCTATAAATATACGCACAACTCATGATGAGTTTCTTGTTGATCTTGAGTTAAATAATCTTTACTTGGGCATAACATAAAGCTGGTCTGTGCTAAAATTTATATTTCAGGATTGGGTGGGCCCAGTAGCTGACAACCAGATTTCTGTCAATTGTGCAATTGGGCTGTAGATTACATCTGACAACTCCTTCGCAATCTTTTACTTTTACCCACCCCATGGGACCTTATGTTTGAATTATGTCACCTCTTATAGTTCTAAACTCCAGCAGATACAAGCCTAACCTGCTCAATTTTTCCTCTTAAGACAGTCTGCACATTTCAGATATTAGTCTAGTGGTTCATCTTAATCCTGAATGGGACCCCAAGCTGATCTTTGTCCTTCCTCCTACACCCACACTGGGATTGGTTTCGTCATAGCGTTTAAAGGGAATAGGGTGCTGTACTACATAGTCAATACAGTTGGAATCATTATTCCAAGTTGCCCAGTCAGGTGATACACACTGTTGTAGTCGATTAAACAGATGAGATTAGAACCCCAGGATGAGAGTGATAGCAGATCTCCAAAACAGCTACCGGATGTCAAAGTTCTAAATAAAGGCAGAGGAAACTTGAGTTTTATTTTAGCTTGGAAGGGAGGCAAGTGAGAGATGATCTTAATATAGATACATCACATTATAGAAAATGTAAATTATAAATATTACTTCCAACAAAACCATGATAAAGTAGAACAGAGGCCAAGGAGATTTTGAGTAAAATTTGTTTGGAGAACTATATCATAACTAATAAGCATCCTTTTGCAAATAGCTATAAGATTGCAAAGTAGCTAACACAGGTATTAGTCAAAAGGCTGCATAGAAACAGCTCAGGAAACAACAGATCAATGAGTTTAACATCCATGGTGATTAACATATGGACTCATTACTTTTAGAGCACAGCATGAGATCCTTCAGCTGATCGTGTCTGCACCAGTCATCAAACATCAATCTATTCTAAGATAACAAGCATGGGGCTGGATGAACACAGCAGGCCGAGCAGGAAAACTTGACGTTTCGGGCCTAGACCCTTCATTAGAAATGGGGGAGGGGAAGAGGGTTCTGAAATAAATAGGGAGAGAGGGGGAGGTGGATAGACAAGTCGAAGAGGCGGGGATGGAGCCAGTAAAGGTGAGTGTAGGTGGGGGGGTAGGGAGGAGATAGGTCAGTCCAGGGAGGACGGACAGGTCAAGGGGGTGGGATGATGTTAGTAGATAGGAGATGGGGGTGTGTGGCTTGAGGTGAGAGGGAAAACAGGTTAGGGAGGTGGAGATGAGCTAGGCTGGTTTTGGGATGCGGTTGGGGGAGGGGAGTATTCTAATCCCACTTTCCATTGCTTGGCACATATCCTGGTGTGCTATGGTGTTTCAAGCGTTCATCTAAATAGTTCTTAAATGTCTTGAGGGTTCGTGCCTCTCCCACCCTCTTTAAGCAGTGAGTTCCAGATAACCACAACCCTCTGAGCGAAGAAATATTTCCTCATATCACTTCTACACCTCCTGCTCCTTACTGTAAAATTGTCTGTGCCCCCTGATTATTGACTGCTGTACTAGGGGGAAAGGTTTCACCTGAGCGACCCTTTCTGTGCCTCTCAGAACTTTGTATACCTCAGTCAGATATCTCTCCTCCACCTTCTCTGTTGGAAGGAAAATGACCCCATCCTATTTAGTTTTTCTTCACAGTGCCTGGGCTGGAGCAATTTACCTATCTTGGCGAATCTTTTTTGCACCCTCCCAATGTTAGATGACTTTTGGAAAGAAAGAATGATTAAGTATCTAGATATTCATGGTATAGTCCAAGGGAATTTGAAAGGACTTATGACTAGGAAGGACACCTTCTCTGAGCATTTTATTGGAGATCTCACAATATTGATGCACATTCTATTGTGTTCAGATTGTAGCAAAGTTTTAAATGCCATGAGGCACATGTGCTTGGATGCCCAGGGAAGAAAGTATGGATTCAGTAATAGCCTTCTCAAACAAATATCATTAAAGCACAGAAACAAAGTTGCTGGAAAAGCTCAGCAGGTCCGGCAGCATCTGTGGAGGAGAAAACAGAGTTAGTGTTTCGGGTCCAGTGACCCTTCCTCAGAACCCAGACCCAAAACGTTAACTCTGTTTTCTCCTCCACAGGTGCTACCAGACCTGCTGAGCTTTTCCAGCAACTTTGTTTTTGTTCCTGATTTACAGCATCTGCAGTTCTTTTGGTTTTTATCATTAAAGCACAGAACCTTAATGGGGGCTGTCAAGTAAGTGCAAAGGCATCAGGATAGTTTGGGAGGGTGGATTAATGAATAGCGAGTGATATTTTACGTGGATGAATTGCAAGATAACGAGACCAGGGAAAGGAAAAAGTGCATGTATAAATTAAATAAATGTCTGTAGGCAACATGATGCAACAGAAGAGATTATGTGGTTATCTTACTGAAAACAAAAGTGGCAGTAAAATAAAATCTTAGGTATATTTGTTGAGGGATACAGTACAAATCTCTGGATGTGATAATGGGTCTATACAAGGCATATGTACAGGCACTGGATATGCCGGGCACTGTACTGTAGGAAGAACATTCAGAATCTGCAAAGACTAAACAAACCTATCTGGAAATCTCTAATCTGAGAAGTGTCAGATTGTAGAGTCCAGGACTGTTTGCTTTCATGAAGATAAAATTTAGCAGAGACGTTTCAGATTCTCGTGGTATTGGATAATTTGAATCTCAAATATTATTATATTGAGTTTCTCAAACTGTAGAACAGGGGATTACTGACTCATTATTGGAGGAATCAATTCCCAAAAGAATAGATCACAAGCTGGTGAATACGTGGAATCAAATATCAAAAAGTCTAGAAAGTTGTAAGAATTGTATAGATATTTGAGGCAGTACAATTGAATTTTGGTCATTTAATTTGACATATGGAATGGTCTTTTGTGCCTTTGTACTTTTTTGCTTTTATGTAATCAACTTACAAATTGCATTTCTACAGACAGTAGGAGAAATTTAAACAGTTAATTATTTTAAGAAGTTACATGCCACGAATAGGAGGTGCGGCCTGAATTTTTTTCCAGATTTATAAATTGAGGAGGACTGAATGGCTTTTTGTCTGTCTTGTGAATAGATTAAATCTGGAACTGCCCACTGTTTTAGATTAACACTGAGCAAGTAAGTGCCATTATCTGTTGAGTCATTGTGCACCACTAAGACGTCTGGTTTTCTAGGTCTAAAACAACACCCTGCGTGTCTACATTACTTCTAATGTTTAAAAGGAACAAGAGCTTCAAGGTATTTGACAGACAGTTGCACTATAAGCTGATACTGTGCCATAAATGTAGAAATCAAGAGGGATGATTTGAATTTACATGTGTTTTTTTAAAAAATCTCAGACTAGTGAGGCAATTCCAGAGAGTTGCTCTAGGTGATTTGACTGATACCAGTGGTGGGACAAGATGATGAAGTGGTGAACAAAAGGCCAGAATAAGGTGGAGAGTACTTGGCAGATTACAAGGATAGAGGAGATTGCCGAAATAGAATGGGAATCCAGTATACAGATTTAGATGATGAGCACAACAGTTTTAAACTTGATGTATTGACAAATGAGGAACCAGTGTGGGTATGAAAGGAGAAGGTTGATGGATGTGTACAGAATAAGATATTCGTGCGGTTAGTAACGGAAATAGGGAGTTTAATGTTATTCTTACTCCTCAGGATGATACTAGAAAGTAGGCAGTTCCAGCTGAGAAGAGGAAAGCACGCAAATGCTGAATGACATCAATAAGTATAAAGTAACTGGATCATTTCAATGCACTTCGAGATCACCATCTGTCATAGATGCCATGATTCATAATTTCTTGTCGTCATTTTCTTGTGCAAAGTAATCTTATTGAGTAAAGGCTATACAAATCCCCACTCGGTATAAGTGAAAGGACTTGAATTCATGATAACAACAAGGTGTAGAGCTGGATTAACACAGCAGGCCAAGCAGCACCAGAAGAGCAGAAAGGCTTCGGGCCTAGAGCCTTCTTCAGAAACTTGAATTAATACATAGTTCCATTTTCTGGGGTTGATATCTAATAGTGGTACATACTTCCCTGTGGCCATTCCCAAGCTCCAGTTGTACGTGCTGTTTCTACATTTGATGACCTGTTTGTAAAGGCATTGGTCGCCAAATGTAAAAATAGCATTAAATGAAGTATTTAAGGAGTTCTAGAGGGGCTAAATTTAAGTGATGTAACACAAAGGGAGTCAGGTACCTCAAAAGTTTCAGAACGATTTTGACTGGCGATAGTAGGAATACAGTTATTAATGCATTATAGGTCTATTAGGAACAACAGAATCATAGAAACTCTCAGCACAGAAGGAGGTTATGTTAACTCAAATGTTCTGTTTTAGAACAGTTATTGGTCCCCGTTCTCACTTTTTAAAAACATTTGTGACTGTCTAAGCTCCATATCCTCAACCTGTTTTTAAAGTTAGTTGTGGAATTAGCTGGCATCACCTTTTTGCCTGTATCACATTTAAAAATGTTGGCAAGGTTATTGGACCTAAAATTGACCCTTGGGAAATACCCTGCAAACCATTTCCTTGTCTGAAAAACATTCACAACCTTTGCTGTTATTGAGTCAGTTTCTTATCCAAACTGTCACTTTTCCCCCTAATTCTGTGGGTTTCCATTTATAAGCCTTCTGTGCAACACTAATCATGCCTGTTAAACTTACTGCAAATGTGAAATTGAGTCACTTGAGCCAGAAAAATTTCAAGTTTGGATATCGAACTCCCGCTGACTTGGTTAATTACAGCCCAGTTGTAACAGAAGTGCTACAATCCCTTGGAGGGTAAGAATCCAGGCTTCCCTGCCAATCATATCCAAACAACACACTTGTGTATATGGCTGAAATTTAATTTAGCCTCTCTGATTGTAGGTAACTATCCCCTACTCAATTTTGGTCACGGGTTCTATTTTTTTACAAAAACTCCATTTAAATAGGCCCTGTGGATTGTTTGTTGCACTGTAAAATTTAAACAGGCTCTGTTTGCTGAGTAAATAGAGTTTGCGCCCTGAGTCTTGTCCAATTCCTACCATTTGGTCTTGACTATAGTGTCAATAGATGCTGAAAAATGTCAGAGGCTATTTTTACTGACTATCAAGTGACCCCTACTGGCAAGGGTTCATATGCAGACTATGGCTGGGAATCAGAAGCAGTTTGGCTGTCACAGAGCATGGAAACAGGCCCTTCAGCCCACTACTGACCATGGTGCCCACTCAACGAGTTCCAATTGCCCACATTTCGTCCATAGCCCTCTAACCCCTTCTCATCCATGTACCTAATAGGGTCATAGAGTAATACAATGATGTTGCCTAATTGTTCATTTTGCCTGCTTAGCACATAGAGACAAGTGAGTTGGAAGTGTTGGAGAAGGAAATCAAATCTTTTTATTTTAAGAGAATTTCTGAAAAATCTTGTGTTCTTGACATTTTAGATTCAACTGTGGGATACAGCTGGCCAAGAACGTTTCCGGAAGAGCATGGTACAACACTACTACAGGAATGTCCATGCTGTTGTCTTCGTATATGACATGACCAACCCTGTGAGTTTTCAGAGTCTCCCAGCCTGGATTGAAGAATGTAACCAGCACTCACTTGGTGGAGAAGTCCCACGCATCCTCGTGGGGAACAAGTGTGACCTAACAGATGCCACTAAAGTTAAAACAGATCTGGCTCAAAAATTTGCTGATACTCAAAATATGCCTCTGTTTGAAACCTCTGCCAAGAACCCAAATGACAATGATCACGTGGAGGCCATATTCTTGACTTTGGCTCATAAACTGAAAAACCACAAGCCCATGATGCTTAGCCAGCTCCAGGTGGATGAGCCAAAAGTAAAGCTGGAATCTGAACCAAAGGCTGGTGTGGAGTGTTACTGTTAAGGATTAACTTTTTGGTGTTTTCTAAAAAGATTCAAGATCAAGAGCACCAGAAAACGAGAGGAAATTCGACCAGAAAAGGGGGTGAATAATACATTGGATTACTCCTATTCATATAGCAGCCAGAGTTTCTTTACTCAAACTGAAGACAGTAAAGGGCAAGCTGCATTTTCTGGTATTCCCAGATATTAGTTTTATGCAGTTACATGAAGGAGAAGCTTTGTATAAATTGCCTCAGTTAAAGGAGCCGTTTGAATTTACTCCTCACGGTTCTTTTCCACACTATTCCTTCACTTGTTCCTTTCAGTTTCCATCTCCAGTTAGTTGTGAGAGGATTAAATATTTTCTGTATTGGAGGGATCCCCCCCCAGTTGCTCAGCTGGTTGTTAGGGGTAAATGGCTGAGTCTTGCAGAGCTGGAGAGTTTCCTTGTTGATCATCATCATCAGTTTGTGTTGGATCAGCTGATGTTAGCCAAGGCAGTAATAGGGGATCAACAGTCAGTTTCCAGTTCCTTCAAGTTAAGCAGAACGAAACACACAAGTTCATTCATGTTTTGCTGTGATTCCTCTTGTAGTTGACGTGTGTCAACATGCACTGCTTTGGCTTGCGTATGAAGAATGGTGCCTTGATTTTGAGAACTAAAATGTAGAAAATTTACAGAAATTGGAAGAAAAGTATTATTTTCACTATTTACATTGGTCTGTGGATTTTATCTGTGAAAAACAGATGTGTTGTTTGCAGTCCATATATGAATACTAATACTATATTCCTTTGAGCTTCTAATAAGAATGTTGAGATTTTTAAAGGAATATGTCAAATTTGAGTTGCAGGCTTTCTGTGGAATCACACTTAAAATATCCAACTAACGCCTTAAACTATAGTAAATTATTTTGTTTAAAAACTATAGAGTGGCAGGAAAGCAAGGAAGAAGCACAGTATTTAACAACTCATCTATAGTCATGAAAACTGGCTATAGCAATGCGAACGGTGGTCTCTTTCTGGACAAATGCAGACTTCTTTTAAAGCCCAGTCTTCCTTCAAGTTGGAAAAAGGGATATATGATAAAGGGATACATTAAATGGCTAGTGCCTCTCGTGTTGTAGGAAAGTTGAATTTTTTTTTTTTGCATGCATTTGTTTATGCCTGTCCAGTTTTAGCTGATCCAGAAGATATTTACCAAATGCACTCTAACATTCAGAACAGTTAACCATAATTCTTGCTTATGATGATGATGCATGAATTACTAGTAACTGATTCCTGAGGAGGTTGTGGAGATGTTTTTAATTGTTGATTATTAATTGAAACTGCTTGCAGATGGTATTAAATGATTGTGCTGGACGAAGTTGTAAAATGACATTGTTGTGGTGAGCAAGCTAACAGTAGCTCACTGATTACAACAGTACACTTAATCCATTGTCACAGATAACGTCATTATAATACTTTGAATAAAACACTAGCACAAGTCTAAATAAATGTTTTAATGTTCTAATTCTGCTTTGTCATATTTCCATTTTTAAAGTATTTTTCAAAATTAAACCAGTCATGTCTTTTCTATCCACTTCTCCCCAAAAGATATCTTTGTGAGGCTGTTAGTTTCTCCCTCCTTTTTCTCACCTCTTCAAGGTTTTATTCTGAAAAAAGGGTATGCCATATTTGACTTTTATTCCCTCTCTAGTTGAATGTTTGATATCACTAATATGGAAGGTGTTTGGATGTGGTCTGCATGCACTCTGAAAAGGCATTTTACAGGTTTCTCATTCATGAAGTCCATTCTCTTCTCCCTCTATCACATTGCTACTAAACTTCCAACTACCCAGCTTCACTCACTGGCCTCTGTGCAAGCTGCTTTTGTAAATCATTCCCATTCATAAGGGAATTTTCATATTTTAGAAACTGTTATCATCAACTTGTTGTCTTTACTACCTTCTGTCTGCCTTTCATAACAAGGATCCCTGAAAGTGTTATCTCCCAGAACGGACCTCTCCTCACATGTAGCTATCTGCTTACATTCCTGAAATCAGTCTTCAACCCTCTTCTACCCACTGCTGCACATCCCCTCGTAACAAACAATCTTGTATGAAGTCACCGATCTGTTTAACTGTAACATTGTTATCACTTCAACCTTTCTATTACCCTTTTCCATGATTATCACGCCAGCATCTTTCCTCCACTGTTTATCCCCTCTGAGATTGTTTTTTTTTTTTTTAAAAAGCACGTACATCTCCTGCAATGGGTTCTCCTTTGCATGCTGAGAACTGTCCTTGACCTCTTTCTTATTTGGATGCCATAGCGTCCTCAATTAAAGACAGGTGTGCAGGTCCCACTTAGATGCCACTTGTTTTTCTGTAATCTGGATGTTACCAGCTTGCTTGTCTACATCAATCCTGGGTAAATCTTATTTCCTCTCCTTTAAATGTTGGGAAGACTCGAGCCATGAGCATTCTTGCCTCAATTTCTTCTCTTTCCTCAGACACTGTATTAATCTGTTAGTAATCCCATTGTCATTCATCCCTAAACTGAATTTCCTAGTCAATATCCTTCCCGTCATTGAGATCACCTACTTCCAAATTTGTAATATTGTCCACATCCATCCTCATTTCAGCCCATCCTACTACGAAAACAATTATGCTAGTGCATCCAAATTAATTCAAATCTACTGTCTTACCTTCTATTTTCCAGGAGATCTAAGACTCTGCTGTCTATAAATTATCCTGCTTGTCCACTACCCACCTATGCTGATTGTGATTGGTTTCCAGTCTCTTTGATCTTTACTCTCTGTAATCTGCTTTTACTCTTCAGTACACTTTTAAGATTTCCTCCACTTACCTAAGACATCTACATTCTCTACCTCCTTTAACCCACCATGACAAGGATGCTTTTGCAATAGAGACCTTTTATGTTTGAATTTGAAGTCGACATAAACCAGACCACTAAGTATTTGGGATAGAGATAAAAGGTACTGCAGATGCTGGAGAATCTGAGATAACAAGCATGGGGCTGGATGAACACAGCAGGTCAAGCAGCATCATAGGAGCAGGAAAACTTGACGTTTCGGGCCTAAACCCTTCATCAGAAAGGGTTTAGGCCCAAAACGTCAAGTTTTCCTGCTCCTATGATGCTGCTTGACCTGCTGTGTTCATCCAGCCCCATGCTTGTTATCCCACTAAGTATTTGGTGTTTTTTTGCTCTCTCAAACTATCTAGTCTAATTTTATTGCTTTGTCTTCCATATATTTTTAGTGTGTTTTCAAAGCAATCATTTTAATTACACCTCAAAAGAATTTCCAAGTACCAGCTTGTTTCATGTTATTTTTGCCTCCCTGTGATGCTGTCTCTCTGTTGTACTCATTTCACATTGCAATGCCACAAACCCCAAACAATCTACACTGACTTGTAATGTTCACTAGAATCTTGAACAAAGCAAAATCACTTTACTGATGCACAATCTTCTAGCAAAAGAAGAAAGTGTCAGTTTCATCTAATTTTTTTCTGCATTGTTTTTCAAGGACAAGTAGCATTTATATCATGATTTCAATGCTGTAACACTTCACAGGTTTTCATTATCAAACAAAATGTCATCAATGAAGAAGGGTCTAGGCCCGAAACGTCAGCCTTCCTGCTCCTCCGATGCTGCTTGGCCTGCTGTGTTCATCCAGATCCACACCTTGTTATGACATCAAATGAGCTATCCGAACAGAATCAAATGTTTAGTAAAATAATGAGCAGATTTTAGAGTGTCATTGGAAGTCAGCAAAGTAGAGATTTAGGGAGGCTGTTCCAGAGCTTGGCACCTGGACTGCTGAAGGTATAGCCACCAATGGTGGAACAATTAACATTTAAGCCTGAGCAGGAGGATGATTCTTGGAGTTCTTTTGGATGGAGAAAGCCAGAGGGTGAGGAAAGAGTGTGTAGACAGATTTGAGAACAAGGATGAAAAGTTTCAAATCTTGTTAGACATCATTACTGTTTAACCACAAGGGTGAATGGGATTTGGTGCAATCAAACTACAAGAGGTTTGGAATTACAAGTTTATTCAGGTTGAAAGACATCAGGCTAGCCAGGAGAACAGTGGAATTGTCCAGCCTGTGGCTAAATGCATGACATCTCAGCAAATACCAGAGGCAGAGTCAGGATAACACTGCTGACATTTAAGTAGTTAGTGTTGATGGAAAAGGTTTTTAGCAAACTTGGTGGTGCATTTGTATCCAAGTTTCTTTGGCCTTATTGTTGTCGGGAAGCAGGCTGGAATTTGATAATAGGAAATGTAGACAATGACTTTGGTTTTCCAAATATTTAATTGGAGCAACGTTCTGCTCACCCAGTATTAAGACATCAAAGGCAGTGTGGAAAATTGGAAAGGAGCTGAGGTTGAGTTCAGTGCTGACTGGCATATGGAATTTGACATTGTTGGATTATGTTACTGAGGGGTGGAATTCGAATGAAAAATTGGAGGGTGCAAACAATAGATCCTTGAGGTACTTGAGATGTAACTATGCTGAAGTGGGAAGAGAAATAATTTGATGTGATTTTAGTTTAGATCAGGATAAATCAGAACCCCCAAAAACAGAAATTGCTGGAAAAGCTCAGCAGGTCTGGCAGCATCCGTGGAGAGAAATCAGAGTTAGCATTTCAAGTCAAAGTGACCTTTCCTCAGAATCCAAATTCCATTCAGCTAGATGGAGAGGTTTTTAGAGGCAGGTGTAGTGCAACCCTGTGAAAGGATGTAGACAGATAAACGAGAAGGACAGTTTACCATCTTTGCAGCCATCTTTACCTACCACTTGTCACTTCAATAAAGGATGTTTTAGTTCAATGGCTGAGGCTAAAACCGGATTGGATTGGTTCAACAATGGAGTCTGAAAAATTGGTATGAATCTCTGAGGTGACAACACATTCAAGAACTTTGGAAAGGAAGTTTGAGATGGGGCAATAGTTTGCAATAATGGGAGTGGGCAGTGAGAAGGGAAGGTCTATTAGTGGTTAGAAGGAAGTATTTCTAACAGTGTTTGAGAAAAAGAATGGTACTTATGAACACTTAAGCTCTGCTAAGTAGCATGGTCAGGGTTAAGGAGTCTTCAGCTGAGTGAGTGGAATTAAAAATATGGTTCAAAGTGGAAATTTTGTGCAAAGGGAGACAAAGGTGCTTTAACTCCAGTTTACTGCAAGAGGGAATATCTCTCTCCCTCGGTCAGGTCACACACTGCAGCATGACGAGTGTGCAAAAGAAGTCGACAGGCCAGTAGGATTAATGAATGTTTCTAATCTTTAAATAAAAAGTCTTCAGTTTGTGTTCCGGTTTCCAGCGTTTTTCTTCTCATTTCTTAATCAGCTATCGCAGTATGAGATTAATACTGTGACATTTTTGTAAGATATCATCATTATAGTAAAGTATAAAGATCATGGGAACTAGAGTAATTCATTTATAACATACTAAATATGATAGTGATGGTAGGTCAGGTATTGTGTTTTTGCTGCAACACGTGGAAGCTACTGGACCCCAAGGTGATCCAGAATAAACACATCTGAGACAAATGTTTGCAGCTTGAGAATTCTGGACCTGAGTCAAGGAGCTGGAGTCTGAGCTGTAGACATTTTGCCACTTTAGGGAAGGAAAAGACACTTTGCTCCAGGGATGGTCATACTCCACAGATTAGATCATTCAAATGTGGCCTGTGACCAGATGCAGGAGGGTGTGACTGCAGGTGAGGCAGCTACAGGAGTCCAGGGTGTCGTATTTAAGGAGGCTCATCTCCTGCAATTACCCAACAGTTGAGATTCTTGTAATCTGTGGAGACAAGAGTGATGAATGAAGGGAGGATGAACAAACTGACCACAGCACCTCAGTTCAGATAGCTATTCAAGTGTGGAAAGGAAACAGGGACACAGTAGTGGTAGAGGACTGTATAATAAGGGAGATAGATTATTTCAGGAGAGGTGATGGTATGTAATGTCACTGGACTAATAATCCAGAACCAAGGCTAATTTTCCTGGGAAATGGGTTCAAATCCCACTATAGCAAGCTGGTGAAATTTTACATCAGATTAAAAGGCTAGCTTAATAACAACCACCTACTCACTGTTGAATGTCAAAAAAAAACCCATCTCGTTCACTAACTTCCTTCCCTTAAGGGAACTATCTGGTCTGGCTTACCTACCACTCCAGACCCACAGCTATGTGGTTCAGTCTGAACGACCCACAGGGCAATTAGGGACAGGCAACAAATGTCAGCCCAACCAAAGATGCCTACATCCCATGAACCAAAAAAACTTCTTTGCAGGCATGAGTCCCTAAAGCTGTGTTAGGGTTAAAGTTATCTCCAGGGTCTGGAGAAAAGCTTGGAGTAGGAGGAATCCAGTACTCATTGGTACTAACCCCATTGAAAGAAGTGGAAAGGCAGTTCTGTTGAAGGAATTGCAACAGTTAGGAAATAAACTAAAAAGTGGAATCTCTGATGCAATAATATTGATTACTATGTGAGCCACGGGAAAACTGGCATTGAGTAAATAAAGTCAGTTAAATATATAGTTCAATGATCAGAAACACTGATAACATTCCAAAAATCCTAAATAATCAAGGGGAAAAGGGGGAGAGAAAATAAATGCAATAACTATCACTAGAGAAAAGTTCCTAGGAAAGCTAACGGAGCTAAGGATCAATAGGCTCCCTTGACCAGGCCGGATGCATCCTAGGATATTAAAAGTACTAGTAGAGATAACAGATGTACTCGAATAATTCTTAGATTTTGGAAAAGTCTGAGGATTGGAAAACTGTTAATCTAACATTTTTATTGACAAAGGGAAGGAGGTACCCAAAAACAGGTACCTAAAGGCCAGTTGGCTTAATGTCTATTTTTTTGGAAAATATCAGTCTATTATAAAGAATAGAATAGCAGAGCATGAAGAAATATGTAATATAATGAAGCAAAGACAGTATAGCTTCATGAAGGGGAAATCATGCCTGAAATTTATTAAAATTCTTTAAGAATATAACAGGCAGGATAAAGTGAAAGCATTGGATGTAACATATTTGAATTTCCACAGGCATTTCCAAAGGTACCATATAATAGACTACTTAATAAGTGCCAATGGTGTTGGGGGCAGAATATTAGCTTGGATTGAAGATTGGCTAACTAATGGAAGACAGTATTGGGATAAGGGGTCATTTTTAGGATGGCAACCTGAAACTAGTGGAGTGCTACAATTCGTATCCCTCATCCAAGTTTGCAAATGACACAAAAATAGGTGAAAAAGCAAATGGTGAGGGCGACACAGAGGCTGAAGAGGAATAGAGACTGGCTAAATGAGTCAGCAGAACATAGAATGCAGGAAAATGAGGTTATGTGTTTTGGCAAGACTAATTGAGGAGCTGAATATTGTTTACGTGGAGAAAGACTCCAGAAAGCTGCAGCAGAGGGATTGGTAATCCCTGTGCATAAAACATAAAAAGCATCCAAGTTCTGTAGATAATGGGGAAGGCAAATGAAATGTCAGCCTTTCTAAAAATAGGAATAGAGTATGAAAATAGGGAGGTCTTACTAACATTATACAAAGCACTAGTTAGGCCACATCTGGAATACTGTAAACAGTCTTGGTCTCCTGATCTAAGGAAGAATATACTGGTATTGAAAACAGACCAGAGACTGTTCACCAGGTTAATCCCAGGTACGGAGGCTATTTCTTGCAGTTGAGGGTTGGGTCTGTACTCTGGATTTTAGGAAAATAAGAGGTGACCTTACTGAAGGTTCTTTGGGAGCTTGACAAGGGAGATCAGAAAGGTTATTTCCTCTTGTGTGTCTGGGAGCAAAGAACTTAATCTTAAAGTAAGAGGTCACCCAGTTAGGACAGAGATGAAAACTAATTTCTTCCTAGTGTAAGAGTTCTTTTCCATACAGGGCTAAACAGGGCAGGGTCATTAAGTATACTCAAGGCTGAGATTGATACATTTTTAAGTCAGCAAGAGATCCAAGGGTCAGGGGAAAGGCAGCAAACTGGAGTTGAGGATTATCAGATCATCCAGGATCTCGTTGAACAGTGGAGTTGACTTGATGGGCCAAATGGACTACTTTTGGTCCTGTGTCTTATGACCTGTCACCATGATCTCAGTTCTCTAATAACTTTGATTTTTGCCTCACCAAGCAGAGGTCATGCTCAACAGCAGCCACCACCCAACAAATCAGTTTATGTCATACAAACTTCCTGTTCTGTTTTTCTAAAGTCATTGCTTACATCTTCATTTATTTCCATCAAAGGCCTATTTAACCTTTCAGTATTGATAAGCGGCTCATTTCCTTGGAGGAGAGCTGATGACTAAACATTCCTTTCTTCTGGCACTCAGGCATTTTCTGTCAAGCTGAAGTATTTTGAACATCTGAGAATCATCAGTTTAGAGATTCTAAAAGCTATCAAACAGATAATATTCCTCAGAGTACAAATAATCAACAATCCTGAAAAGCAACAATGGATTTTCGGTTATTGCAGAAGCGCAGCATTATACATTATAACAAACACACTTAGTTGAGCTAGAGCCTGGGATTTATCTATATCCTTAATTTAATTGGAAGAACCCATCAAAAGCGACATTATCCTAGGTAGTTTTCATATTCCTTGCTGGGCACATTCAAATTAATAGCTGAACCGTATCACCTAATGCAGAGCAAATTATCACATTGCGCTTGTGCTGGAAAAATTCTTGCATATTTTATTTTAAATAAATTTCAAACATAAAAATATGAACACTTACATTAGTGCCCTTTCTTGAACAAAATCAGAAAATTCACATGGTAAACTTTCCCTCATTCAATTTAAACATCAATTCTAAAAGCCAACTTGCATACACGGATTATTTCAGGACTAGTCACACTTATTTTCTCTTTTCCTTAAATGGTTAACTAGTGTACAGGAAGTTATTTGCCAGGGATAAAATGCTGCACAATTCTAGCATAGTGCAATGCTGTAAGAGGTCAGCACATGGGTTATTTCTTGCAATCCATTCCATGTAGGGAAGAGAGGAAACACTGGTTCCAATTTTAACCAGGACAGCAAGAAACCACTTAGGTTGCTCGAGGGAAGAGTGCCTCAGCTCATCATTACACACCTTACTGAATATTTTTGGAATGGCAATGGGAATTTGAAGCAGATATTAATCTCTGTGTCAGCTGGGGAGTAGGTTCACATCACTTGAAGACTTGAGAAATGAAAGAATTGCATACTCTAGGCACTATGAAGTTGTTAAAAATTGCAGTCCTGCACATCAACCCGTTAGACAAAGACAAACTTTCAAAAGAAATAATGTATCTGTCTCATGTCAAAAACAGTGCATCAGCCCAATTCTATGTCAAAATTTAGCTACCCAACCAAATTTGTTACATTAGCAACAACAGCCAGGATTGATCCAGGTAGATGCCATGGTCTATGCTGACTACAAGTAGTGTCAGAATCACACCTGTCCTGGTACTCTGTGTTTGGGGAATACAGTAGGTTTCTGCAGCAGATTGCTACCCAGTGATTCTCATGAAAGTATGCATTAAATGCTAATGGGTGAACTACTGCAGTGCCATCAGCTGTTGTCCCTGACACTGACTTGTCTCATACAACGAATAACTATTTAGATTTGGGTCAAGCACTGGAATGCATCATTCATGCCGATTCTCAATTCCAGAATATATGATCTCGCCTCACCCCAACGTTTTCCATGTGTGTGATTAAGGCCAACGGCAACAGGCAAGTAAAATTGAACAAAAGGAGAAGTCTTTTTAAAAATAATACGCAAATGGATCACAAGTGAAGTTATTTCCATATGTCCAAGATGTTGGTAGTAGGTTGTTTAAAAAAAAAATAAAATTGCAAATCGCCTTTTAGTTTGCAGGCTACACAGTTTTGAGAAACAAAGCACAATTTAAAAAAAAACTTCCACCTTTCCCATGCTTAATTTATAACTTGAAATGAAAAATGGCAGCACTCCAACTTGAAACAAATTCATTAGACAATTACTGCTGAGGTCTGAGTTGTTCATTCCCAGATTACTTATTACAGTACTACAGTTACATACCCTTCTGTTCACAGCAAGAATATTTATCTTCAAAAGATTCAAAATGGCATAAAATGTTACTCAACATACAATTCTCCCCACTGTGTAATTACTTGTGTAATATGCCTAGCATTGATGTGAGCAGCAATTATAACTGTCAAGGCATCACAGCTAAAATGTGTGGAATTTCAATGCTCCAAAATTTTATAGGTGAGTAAGGCTTAATCTTCACAGTTTATATAAAATTCGTGCCAACGTAGTCCAATAAAATGGTAAATATCAAATGTGTCTGCAGTTAAAAGTGTTTTAAGCAAGTTGGATGTAAGGTACTGGCTTTGATGTAAGCTCTGAATCTTCCGTGTCTACATCCCAGTCGTTGTATCCTACTGGATCATTTAGAATTCGCTGATCACCTGTTTTAAAAAGAAACTCATAATAATTTGTTTCCACAAAATTTGGCTCATTGAATGTAACACCTCCCAAAGTGAGTAACATACTTTGCATAAATGAATTTAAACTCGGTGTTCCAATTGGATAAATGCATTGTGCAGTAAGACATCAAAGCTGTACGTATGAAGAGCTTGCATTCAATCTCTGATTCATGGTACTAGCCCACTCAAGGTCACAACACAAGGGAAGACACGCAACTCACTGGGTACAGACAGTTTGAGTGAGTGTCAGGTAATGTTTAATGTGGAAAAACGTGAGAGGTCACCCATTTTGGATCAAAGATAAATTTTAAACAAACAACATTTTAAGGTGAGAGGGGCAGTGGAAGTACAAATTGATTTGGATATCCATGTGCACAAAATAACTGGCGCAACATTTAAAAAAAGCAAATTAAGTGTTGGCATTTTATCTCAAAGGAGTTTAAACTGAAGTGAGGATGTGATCCTTTATTTGTACAGAGCCTTGGGCAGACTCATTTGGACGAGTGCATTCAGTTTTAGCCAGTAACTTTCAGGAAAAAGGTATTATAGCTTTGGAAAGGGTGCACTGCAGTTTCGTCAGTGATACCAGGCTTAAATGCTTCACAGGAGCACAGATTAAATAAATTTGGTTGTGTTCTCTTGAGTAGGGGTGATTTAATAGTGGTCTTCAAAATGATGAGTGTTTCAACTGGGGGGGGTGTAATAGAGACACTAGTGGGAAAATCTACAGAAAGGGGATACAATCTTAAAAATAATACTAGGACATTTAGGAGTGAAATCAGAATGAATGAAGAAGATAATAGAAACGAGGAACTCTCTGCACCTCATGAATTACTAGGGATTCTGGCAAAATTCAAACCCTAAAGACACATACTCAAAGCTAACAAAAATGCAACAATGTAGATGATTAATACTGGATAAACGAAGTTGAGGTACAGATTAGCCATGATCTAACCGTGATGGGTTAGTCTGGAGGGGCAGAATGGCCTTTTACTGTTCCTATGTTTCAAAACATTTTGATAGATGTGTGAGCTGGTGACTTGGCTCCATTGCATTGGCTAATATTTTGAACATTCTACTGCTTATCAATGTAAATGTCAAGTGAATAACTGTCATGTAAGACAGCTTTGCTTCAAAAGTACTCAGCATATTATTGTGTTTCAAGGGATAAAAAAAAACAGCTAAGACTAGATTGAAAGCCAAACTAACCTGGTTGATGCTTGAAATAATTCTCACTGGGTACCATCACAGACTTCCTATTGTCTTTAAAGTAATCTTGTTGATTAACTCCAGTGACTGAGTCAATTATGATATTAAACCATAATCAATCCACATTAATAACTGATTATAGAATCTCACAGCTCAGAAGGAAGTTGTTGTATGTGCTGTGGAACAAACCACTACCAGCTAATAGTTGCAGTGGAGTGAGGGTGGGACTACTTTAGTTTGGGATTATGTACAGCATGGACTAGTTGGACCGAAGGGTCTGTTTCTGTTCTGTATGACTCTATGAATCTAGCCAGCTCTAACTCATCGAGCTGACCTCACGAATCCACATCAGAAATTGGCACAGAGACCTCAAACTGAAAATGAGACTTGTGCCCATTTCAAGTGCCAAATGAGCAAATGTTAAAGTTTAAAAATACTCTGCTTTTTCATGAATTGCATTAAAAGAAGAATTACCTTGCCAGGTGCAGACCAATTCAATTGTCTGAGGCTGCCGATCCTCTGTCATCAGTGACTGCTGCAAAAAGGAAATGGGATATTTAGGTCAACATCTATCACTATGGTTGAAGAAGCAAAGTTGCATTTATATATCACCTTATTGACCAGATGACATTCCAAAGCTGACGTGCAGTCTCTGCTGGTAAATGTCTGCAGTCAAATCTATACACAAGGACCCAGAGACAGTAAAATAACATGGCCAGTTAACAGATTTAGTATTATTAGCAGACGAAAACTTAACCAGGACACCACTGTATCGCCCTCCACAGGAATGGTCTCTTTCCTCATTTGGCAATCTGCTATCATCAGCTCTCTCCTTAGAAGTAAACTCAGCAATAAGTGCTGTCACACGTGACTGTGTCTGCAACCTCCCTTTCCCTCTATAACCCTGAAATATTAACCATTTTTGCCTGTGCACAGATGCTCCTTGATCTGTTGAGTGTTTCCAGCGTTTTATGCTTCTTCTTTACAAACTATTGCACGTTGAAAAAAAGAGAGAGACAGAGAGGTAATAGGATAGCGATAACCCCTTTTAGGAGCATAGAATTCAGAAGTGAAAACTGAAAGAAATGCGGATGCTGTAAATCAGTTCTGAGGAAAGGTCACTGGACCCAAAATATTAACTCTGATTTTTTTCTTCACAGCTGCTGCCAGATCTGCTGAAATTTTCCAGCAACTTCAGTTTTTGTTCCTGAATTTGGAAGTGAAGTCTGCTTAAGCCACTCCATCATGCTCGTGCCAATACTTTCAAACAGTTGTCCAATTTAGTCCTAAACCACTGCATCTTCCTCATGACCTGCAAATTAGATCTTAAGTACATGTCGAGTTGCCTTTTGAAAGTCTGTATCCATCACCATTGAGCGTAAAATATTAAGCCGTCTGTTCTTTAAAGTGGTGTAAACTGATGCTTCGTGATGGACAAGACCAAACTCCCTCAAAATATATTCAGAAGATAATGTAGACCCTCACTTGTTCTTATTTTAATGGTACGTGTAAGATATTGCATTCCAGCTATGATTCGATTGGTCAAACTACTTGACGTTTAGCAAAACACACTTTATTTTTACACTGCCGTTAAAACACAGACAAAATAAAAATAAAAGAATTGGCTTAACTGTAACTTTATCAAAATGCTTAACAAAATAATAGATCTATTTACAACTAACTAACTGTTCCAATACAGCAACATCCCATAAACACACCCTTGGCAAAGGCAAACTCAGCAAAATAGATTGTCTCACAGGCAATTCTCCAGTTCAGGAGGGAAACAACATCAGGCAAAAACAGAAGAGAGAGTGTATGCAAGGCAGCAAGAAGCAAGGAGGGATGTACTACAACTTCCAAACTCAGCTTCAAGACCCCAGCAACCAAAAAAACTGAAAGTAAAAATCCTGGCTCTGGGTGAAGTCAATCTCCCCCATTCAGGCTGCTTCTATTGTTTCAACTTTTAAAAACAAAACCCAAGGGCTCACAGGCTGTTTACTTTATTGGATTCAAATACTGCTCATCTCCTCCGTCTTAAAACCTCTCCAAAAAAATTAAACAGGACAAAATACACCTCCTAAAGCTGGAGTGTCATCACAGCTTTTATTACAATTGTTTTACCAGATGTTACATTGAATGAAAAAATTTAATAAATATTAATAACCCCTTCCCATAAAACCAACTTTAGGCAAAAAAGGGGGGTTTAAAAGTTGTAGACAAGTAAAAGTTTAATATTTAAAGAATTAGCAGGCAACTAGATTGATACATTTCCAAGTTACTGTTTTCACAGTAAGCCCATCTATGGAATGGAAATGAGTCTTTGCTGGAGGCATAAAATGGGTAGCATTAGGTTCATTGTTGATTTATGCGGTCTCTGAGATTTGGTTCCATTGCAACCAATGAAATTCAATACCAGATGGTGAGCTGAATGTGCAGCCAATCTAATGTTATCCACTTCACACCACTGTCCAAGATAAATCTTTAAACCCAACATTTCTCCAGAAAATTAAGTTTTAACCAGAAGAAAATAGTAAAAGTGGAACAAACTAAAAGCAATTGAGCAATACTGAACATTTTTTGGGTGACATCCTTCCCATGAGCTCAGCCTGATAAGGTTGAATCACAGTGGACTATGATTATAAAAAGCTGTGGAGATTACAGTGGTTCAAGGCAGTTCACCAACATCTCAAGAGAAATTAGGAACTGGCAAAAAGTGCTGGCCTACCGCTATATGCGTGTCCCATGAATAAATAAACTTAAAAACCATCCACAATCCTTGCTGGAAATGTGCATGCATGGATAATGGGTAAAGGTGAGATTAGTCCCTTGCTTTTAAACAGCCAGCTATCCCAGACTCCTAAGTAGGATCTTAGATGTATGTGCAGAGGTAAGCCAATAAGCCCATCAAGTCTGCTCTGCCATTCTACGAGATCGTGGCTGATCTGATAATTCTCAGCTCCATTTTCTTGCCTTTTCTCTATAACCCTTGACTAAAATCTGTCCACGTCAGCTCTGAATATTCCTAATGACTCCAGCCTCTGCAGCAACGAATTCCATAAACTTATTACCCTCAGAGAAGAAATTCCTCTTCAACTGTCTTAAATGGTGATTCCCTGCTTTGAAATTATTTCCTTTGGTCTTAGACTATCCTACAAGGGAAACAATCTCTCGGCATTTACCCCGTCACGAATCCTGTATCTTTCAATAAGGTCACCTCCCATTCTGCTAAACTCCAATGAACACGAGCCATTGTGGCACTCCACTAATTATAGGTTGCCATCCTGAAAATGCCCCCCTTATATAATTTGTTTTCTCTTTGTTAGGCAATCCTCTACCCATGCTGGTATGCCGTCCCAAAACCATAAATAACCTCTTAAATAGCCTAAAGCGGGTACCTTATCTATCACATTTTGGAAATCCAAATATATTTCATCTACTGTTTCCCCTTTATCCATCATGCTTATTACCTCCTCAAAACAATCTAAATATATTTGAAAAGTATGACTTCTCCTTATCAAGCCATGCCGATTCTGCTTGGTTATATTGTGCATTCCTTTACAATAGGCTCTAACATTTTTCCAATAGCAGATATTAGGTTAATTCTTCCTCATTTTCTCTCCCTCTTTGAACTATGCTGCCATAACCTTTTGCTTTGGATGCTTGCATATCTACTTTCCAGATCCCTCCCAACTTCTCTCAAGTCATTCTTGAACAAGATAGGTAACTCAGGCCATGGAGCTATATGCCAACACTTTGGAAAGGAAGAAGAAAATTTTTGAAATAAAGAGCAGACGTCTGTGGAAATGCAGCATTGTTTTATGAAAATGAATTTTCCCACTAAACCCTAAAAAATACGCAGACAACTAACAACTACTTTGTAGATATCAAATAATTTTAAACAGGAAATGAATTATTAAGAACTATGGTCTAGGTGACTAACACTTACCATTCCAGTTGTACTGTCATAGCATCCACAAACGGGAAGGCTCCGACAACCAAGAAACGCTATTATGGTTGTCGTCACCATACTAATCACAGATGCAATTAATATCGCCAAATTCGCTCCTTGGACAAATTTGGTGAGTATATATTCCTGCAAGAAAGTAGGCACGCACTTTACTCCCAGTTTTGAGAAAACAGTAAAACGTGTCACAATGATGAATAAGTGAATACATTTCATGACATAGCACTGAACTATGGAGAAGAAAATCCCATGTTCAGGACTTAATCTTGTGTAAGCATGGTGAGAGGACCTCGGTGTCCACAGGTTAAGTGAACCAAATGTGGTTCCACTTATTATTCAGTGCCCTTTTTGGAAACCTTGTCTTCTTGTCAGTTGAGAACAGCTACTTTGAACTTTCACTAAACAATATGAAGGATCAATGCCTAACAGCAATTAGTAGTAATCAACAGTTACCTCACTGGAGATGGTGATTACTATTAAAATAAACAAACAGTCACCTCACTGAAGAGAACAGAGATTTTACTAGTTAGTGCTGTCTACCTGCAATATATGCATAGAACTAATAGCATTAATTACAACCTTCTATTTATGATAATATGTAATCATGGTAGTGCAAGGGCAGGACTTTAGAAGAAACCCAATCTTGTGCACCATCTCTCTTCTATTTCATTTGAGCAAAGCATTGGAAGAGTTAACTGCAGCAATCTAGAGAAATGAACACTAGTAGGAAAAAGAGAAAGCAAGGTAGCAAAAAAAAAAAGTCTAAACCCAGTGCTTTCCACTGAAGTTCATAAATCACACTGACTGCTGCAAATATAGTTACCAGTCAGCAGTGGATTAAATCCTGAAGCTCGCTAGATCCAGCATAACTCCATCCAAATACCACTATGCTCAACGGCTTTTCTACAAAGTCACCAGTAATCAGAACTGGACAATAATTTGACATTATCTTGAGTAACTGGAACCAAAGTTTCACTTTAAAATCACCTCTCCAACAACTTGCACTTATATAAGGTCATTTTTATGATTCGTTCATAGGATTTGGGTATCACTGGCTGGAATGGCATTTATTGCCCATCCCTAGCTGCCCTTAAGAAGGTGCTGGTGAGTTGCTTTCTTGAACATATGCAATCCATGTGCTGTGGGTTGATCCACAATGCCCTGAGGGAGGGAATTCCAGGGTTTTGACCCAGCGTCAGTGAAGGAACAGCAATGTATTTCCAAGTCAGGATGGTGAGTGGTTTGGAGTGGACCTTGCAGGTGGTGGTGTTCCCATGTATCTGCTACCCTTGTGCTTTTAGATGGAAGGGGCCGTGGCTTTGGAAGGTGCTGTCAAAAGATCTTGGTGAATTTCTGCAGTGCATCTTGTAGATAATACACACCGATGCTACTGAGCGTTGGTGGTGGAGAGAGTGGATGCTTGTAGATGTAGTGCCAATCAAGCAGGCTGCTTTGTCCCGGATGGTGTCAAGCTTCTTGAGTGTTGTTGGGGCTGCACCCATTCAGGCAAGTGGGGAGTATTCCATCACACCCCTGACTTGTGCCTTGTAGATGGTAGACAGACTTTGGAGAGTCAGGAGGTGAGTTACTTGCTGTAGTACTCCTAGTGTATGACCCACTTTTGTAGCCGCTCTATTTATATTATATTTCTTGTCAATGGTAATTCCCAGGGTATTGATAGTAGGGGATTCAGTGATAGTAACACCATCGAACATCAAGGGGTGGTGGTTAGATTGTCTCTTATTGGACATGGTCTTTGCTTGGTATTTGTGTGGCATGGAATGTTACTTGCCACTTGAGAGCCCAAGCCTGGGTACTGACCAGATCTTTTACGTTGTGTTGAGTATTATATTGGGATTGATATAAAGTGGGGGAAGAGAGAGAGAGACAGACAGGAAAAGGAGAGCATGGCTTTTGGGCCAATGTTGCAGATAGCATGGTGGAGCAATTAAACTCAGGATATGTAAGAAATCAGAGTAGGAAGAGTCAACTTAAACAACTATTTCAGTAAACAATAAATGATGATAATTCTGGAAAATAGATTTTGAAATCTATTAAACTGATTGTAGGGACCATAAATAGGTAGGATCCAAATAGACTTATTGAGATTTTTCCTTGGGCTTCAGATTTCAAAACACATTTCTATGCTATATTTATATTCATGTATGCATAGATTTTTGACAAACCCAAACGGGCTGCTACCACATCATTCACTCTGTCCATTACAGATGATACAGATAAACTTGGATCGTCCTAGTGAATCATCCAATAATGGCAAAGAAGAGCTTTAAAAAGGGAGGACGGCAGATAACAGAGCTTTAGAAACCCAACAAAAGTCAAAAGAAGAAAGCAGACATGCAATTTAAGGCAAAACAGAATGGGACAGGAAGGGAGTTCAAATCGTATAGGTAGCATCTCAAACTGGTTAGATTGGGATACAGTCTGTGCCAGATTTTGAATCTGGCTGGTTTTCAGATGGCCATTTTGGGCAGGGCATCTAACCACCCTCCTAAAGCAGTATGCGTGGAATGATAGCAATGGAACTATTTTAGATTTAGTATAGCATAATAAGGCAAGGTTAATTAATAGTCTCACAGTATTGCTCAGAAAAAGACAGATTATGTTGAAGCTTTTTGTCTTGCTGCTATGCAGTAGCAACACAAGCGAAGGTCCCCGCTAAGAGAATACCGCCATCATTCTAAAAAGACATTCTTCTCAGTACAGAAACAAGTAATATGGTGTATAAATTGCAGTGCTGGTAATACCAGGTTTGTAGGCCATGTGTCCCAAAGACTGGCAGATTGTATCAAACAGCTCGTCACCTTCAACTGTTCACAACAGGCGAGGTACTGACTGCACCCAACCAACCCATACTTGCAAATCTCATGGCATAATGTCTAACATGATTCTGTAATTGGGCAATATCTGCTGGAGAATCTGGAATGTGCAAGGCCTTTAACTGTTATTTTAACATGATCAGTCTCTGTGGCACAGCCCCTACAAATCAGAATCTACTGACCAACCAATTACCATTCTCTTCTCATGCATTATAAATATTTGTTTTCTCCTTCAGTTAATATATTTGCAAAATGGCCTAATGAGTGCAAGGTGAAAAGTTCTGACAGTATATGTCTCTTTTCAGCAACACTCAATTTCAATATCCCCCAATGACAATTGTAGAATAACAGATCTTCTAGGAAAGTCAATATATAACTGAAATCCATAATTAGTTTGAGAGTGGTTTACTGTAGTCTAAATCAAATGAAAGCCATTGTAAGTAACAGGTGAGATAGTTGTTTGGTAAGACAGAACTTGAGTAATGCTGAAAAGCCTTTTGCTTTTGAGTAGGACAGAGAGAAAAAAAATCTCTACTAACTCCAGAGACTCTTTTCAGAAATCATTTAAAAGTTCTCAATTATGTTTACATTGCTCCTAAAATTCGCATTAATTCGAGTTAAACGTTCAAGAATTTCCCCTCTGTGTGTTATGCCAAATTAAGTTACAGCCCTAAATCTATATCCTACATAGTGTAGTGTGGGAAATGTCTGTACAATAAAAGTCAAGCATTTTGTGAAGGAAACAAACTAAAAGGCACATAACCATGCTCCCCCCTCAAAGGTTCATGTAAAACACCAAAGACTGTGTTAGCTGCTGGAAAAAAAACAACACGTGAGCTTAAAGAGCATGTTTCACTTAAATTTTAAAACAGCTTACCATATGAATGACATGACTGGGTTTATGCTGGAACACTTCATCATCATCTTCACCATAGTTCAATGTCAAAGCTGCATATATTATCAAAATAGTTGTGGTAATCCAGGAAAATACAGCTGATGCAACCATACTGCTCACCTAGATAGAATGCAAGGAATTCAATATAAACAGCAAAATAACTCTAAATACTGCAATGGCATATTAGCAAAATTGCACACACTTTGTTGCTTAACTCAAAAAGCTAGCTAATCTGAAGCTTGTTACACCTCACGGGGGTAGCACGCTGGAAATCAAGTCCTACTGTTCCTGGAGTTGTCACAAACGTTAAAAGATTTCAAAAAGTATTGTCCGATTTGCCTGCCTTTTAAACCCAGGTTGGTAGAAAGCATGGAACCTGTTACTGTACTTAACAAGAATGACTGTAACAAGTAGACTCCAGCTACAGGTAAGCAAATATGAACTGTTGACATATAACACTAGTAGTTAAAACTCTAACCCACTTATAAAACTCTCCCTCTATGTACACACACAGACAAAACATAGGTGTTACGGATGGAGGGAAAGACTGCAAAAACAATTCCATGGCCCGTCCACAGTGTTTGCTGAGATGATCTGAGTGCTGATCAGAATGCTCCTTTTCGAACTTCCTTCCCAAAGTACTTTTATTTGTTTTCAGGAGGTAGAGGGTGACTAGTTCATATTCAATGCTCTCTGACTTTATAATTAAGAGTCATAGCTTATTGCAACTGATGAGGGGAAATAAAGTAGCTACCGTCAAGCTTAAGATGCTTTTTACTGCAAAGAAGACCAATGCCTTCTCTTCCAGAAGTCTGATAGCTTCTGACCTGAAAATTTGTATCCTGAAGCTGTTCAGCTACCTCACAGGCAATCACACTTACTGGCATGGAGGAGGCCTTTGTCATCAATGACTGATCATTTCACAGACCAATCAGCTTCTCGATGCTGACCAAACCTCCCTTTGTATACAGTCCTCTGGAATTATGCTTTCTCCACTATTTGAACCAACAGCTCTGTAAACGGTACCTACAATGAGTGTAGAGTAACTTGCCTTTAAGAAGTGCAGCAATCTATCAACAATGCTTTGCTTTTAAACCAGTCCTTTTCCCACGTTATTTCAGGATCAAAAGTACAGAAAAATAAAAAGACACAGCCTTTACAGAGTTTTCTATTAGTTTTGTTTTAATCAGATGGTCCTGATGAAGGGCGGAAACCCAAAACCTCGACACTGACTCCAGCATCTGCAGTTCTTGCTGTCTCCTCAAACACAAAGAGTCGTTTTCAATAACAAATGTAGAATTCAGCATACTAATTTAGAAACTAATTTCTTAGAAAATGATATTTGCTTGGAAGCATTCATTTCAACACCACATTGTGTGTAGTTTACAAATTATACAGATGTTAGACCAAGATATTAAATTTTCACCTTTAGTAATACCAAAGGCTTCTTTGGGGGTTGCTGCCAAATGTGGTATTGTGCAGAATATTTAAAAACATGATACGTTAGAAGCCTAAAAAAGTACAAAGGCAGGAATTGGAAGCTGTTCTGCACTTTCTTCAACTTTCACATTACATCACGGATAATGTAAGTTACTATGGTACAATATAGGAACAGCAGCATCTTCTAGGCACCACACATGCTCATTAGTCTTCATGCTGCAAACACGAACTTCAATATCAAAGTAACCTTGGAACCTAGTAAACTGGTCTGTAATTTCAAGATAAATTATGGCTGCTTCAGTAAATACATACCTCGTTATTTCCTGAAATACAAGGGAAAATAATATAATGAAAACAATCAGAATATTAACTAACTCCTTGCTTCAAACTATGATATTAGGCGGCACGGTGGCCCAATGGTTAGCACTGCTGCCTCACAGTGCTAGGAAGCCGGGTTCGATTCCACCTCGGGCGACTGTCTGTGTGGAGTTTGCACATTCTCCCCGTGTCTGCGTGGGTTTGCTCCGGTTTCCTCCCACAGTCCAAAGATATGCAGGCTAGGAAAGGTTAGCCATGCTAAGTTGCCCATCGTGTTCAGGGAGGTGTTAATTAGGTAGGTTATAAGGAGATAGGTCTGGGTGGGATGTCTAAGGGTTGGTGGGGACTTGTTGGGCCGAAAGGCCTGTTTCCACATGTAGGGATTCTATGATCTATATTGGGCTTATCCAACACATTGATGCAGTGGGCCTCAAATTTAATTCAGATGATTGGACACAATAGCAATTCCATCACATGATGGTGGAAGAACAACACTGCCACCGTAACTCAACCCTTCCCCAATCCTATTCTTCTGTCACCATACCCTTTTAGCCCACCATCCAAATGACAGCCACCTTGTCAGCGTACCATACCATCAGTGCATCACCGATATAGATTTTCATGACTGAGCACACTTTTGGGGGAGGAGGGGGTGTTAATGTAGCCTTATTGTGATATGGAAAGAAAATGTCCTTTAACCCAAAGACTCATCCCTCTAACTCCTACTGAACAAATCACTTCTCCCAGATATGTCAAGAATTCAGCCACCTGACAAAATTCAAAACTTTTGTAAGTCTAAGGCAACTTCTCAAAATTCAGCCAGAGTTTAAGAAACTGGTTATGGTATCTTGAATACAGTTTTATGGATACAAAACCAAAAATAAAGTGGAACAGGCTTATTTGAAAAAAAATCCATTGAACAACTAAATCAAATCTGAATAGTCTCAGTTCTTCATGTACAATGGGACAGAAGTAACCCTTGAGAGTCCTATGTGGCCAAGCAGATGCCAATCAAATTGGACTTTAAAAGAAACAAAACTAATTATGATTGTCTCTGCGCTGTCTCATGGGATAATCACCTAAGTCAGTCTTTCACATAAGATGGCAATGGTATTTTTCTCCCCCACTGCAAGAGACTTACAAGAATAGGATTCTTTCTCTGAGAAGAAAATAATGCCAGAACTCCTGGAAAGGCCATTGCCTGAAAAAGAAAGAAAAGTATTTATCATGGATTTTTTGATTTAAAAGTAACTAAAATCATAATGTACTTAAAAATCATTTGGATTTACCATTCCAGTCCAGATGGGTATTCTGGTTCTGCTGAGTACTGAACTTTTCCTGAAAATTGTATCCATAAAGCCAGACACTACACACACTGCAGCACAAGCTATCTGGAGAAATCCCAGGACAACCATACCACGCTGATTAAATATGAAGTATCTGTAACGGGCCATTGGCTGTCAACAACGTCACCAGTGGTCAACAATCTTAATATCTATTGGTTCAAAGCAAAGTGATCTTCAACTCAGCCTAGGACGAGGGAAAAAAAAGCTGGATTATACACTGTACGAACATCCCTAATGCTACTGCTTTCAATTAGAATCATCAGGATATCTGTACTTCACATTCTCGAATAACACAGCACAGAATGAGGCCCATGATGTCTGCACAGTTCCTTCAAATAGCAATTTAGCTGTTCCCACACGTCTCTTTCCCTCGTCCCTACAACTTATTCCTCCAAGTATTTCCCCAACTTCCTTTTGAGAAGTTACAATTGAATATATTTTCTGTATTTGTTGGACAGTACATTCCAAATCCTAATCACTCATCATATTAAGGTTTTGTCTTCATGTCACTTCTGACAAAAACAATCACTTCAAGTCAGTGGCTGTTAGTTACTGACCCTTCAGTTTGTGGAAACAATTTTCATTTAATCCAAACAGGTGCATAATTTTAAACAGCTGGATCAAATCTCTTTTTGGTCTTTTCTGCTCTAAAAAGAGCAATCCGAATTTCTTCAGTCTCAACATAAATGTAATCCGTCATCCTTGGAACCGTTCTCGCCCTTCCATTACCTCTTTAAAGCTTCTTTCCTGAAGGGTTTCACAGATTTTGATGATTTTCTGGGTTTCTCTCTCATTCCACTATTTAGAAAGCCCAGACTTCCTCTGACTTTATTAACTTTTCCCACTTACCTACAAACAACTCCAGGCGTCTGTACTTTTGCACCTGCTTTAGAATTGTGCCATTTAGCTCAGTTGTCCTCCCAAAATGAATCAGCGCACAATTTTCTGTATTGAATTTCATCTGTCATCTGTCCACTTGGTCAACCAACCTGACTATGTCCTCTTGAAATGTAATACTATTTTCCTCACTGCTTACTACATTTACAAATTTCACATCTACAAAGTTGGAAAATGCAGGTGTACCCACAAATCACTGATGCATATCAAACCAGCTTTGATTCAAATATTGAATCTTGGTGACCAGCACTGCATACTACATTGAAATCCAGAAAACAACCAGTCACCACAACTGGTTTCATCCATTTAGCCAATTTTGTTTCTATGCTTTTGCTGCCCATTTAATGCCTAGTGTAGTTGTTTTCAAAGCCTCAGGAAGTCTATATACGCAACATCAACAACCTCGCTTTCACGTACAGTCGTCACTGCAAGACTCAAAATTAGTCAAATATCACTCAACGAAGCTATGCTGACTTTTATCAGCCTACACCAAGCCAAGTCACCATTAATATTTTTCTGGATTGATTTTTCTAATGTTAGTATTAACTCCCCAGTAATTGCCAAACTATTCTCCTCCTATTTTGAACAAACATGCAACATTTGCAATTCCTCTAGCAATACCCCAGAATCTAAATTGGAAGGTTGAGGTTCACAATTTCCACTCTTCACTCCCTTGTCAACCTGAGATGCATATTCTCTGGACCAGATGACTAAATCACCTTTCTACTATCTGTTAGCTTTTCTAGTATCTCATTATCTATTTTAATCTCATTCAATATCACCAATTCCTCGTCATGTAGCATAGCTTTGCTAATGTCTTCTTCCTTGTTAATCAGTGATGTGAAGTAAACCATGCATGAACTTGTGCATGAGTAGCATTTTTAAAGTCAGTAAATAGTTTAAAGTTTTTCAGAGGCATTATTTAAAAAATAAAGGATACTAAGCTAAAGGAAGAGAGAGAATCAACAGCTTTTTCTAAGAACTGGAATTTTCAAAGGTCTTTAAAAAACAGCAACAATGGTAGAGAGAGCCTAGACGGCTGAAATCATAGATACAACAGTGAAGTGAGAAACGGGATGCACAAGGGTCAGACTATTAGGTGATTGTGCGGTAGAGGTGGTGGAAAATGGAAGAAGGTGCAGCAAGGGTGAATGAGGATCATTCAGATAGGAAGAGACCATAACAGAACATACACATGAATAAGGATTTAAAATTTCATGCACTATGGGAGCAGAAGCTCATGTAGTCCAGAAAGGCCCGACGTGATGAGCGAGTATGACATGGAGGATAGAATATGGAAAGTTTTGGATAAGCAGAAGTTAGTAGTGTGTGAAGGATGGGAACTAACCAAGAGACCATTAGAATAGTTAACTTTGGACATTACAACAAAAAAGGATGGTTTTTCCAGCAGCAAACAGGTTGAGGTAGAGGAAGATGTGGCTATAAGCTTTTGTGACAGAGAGGATATATCCAGTCAGGAGCTTAGCTTTTATCACATTAGATACCAAGGTAATCAACTGTCTGATTCAATTCAAGTTGAGAGATTGGATTCAACTCCAAGAGAGTGGAATTTGTGGTGCTGAACGGGCACCAGTGCTCCCAATGATTAATTGAAGAAAATGCAACCTATCTCAGACCAGCAAGGTGGCACCAAAAACCACGAGGATTGGGAGCATTTTAGAATTCAGTAAAAGAGAACAAAAGAAATTGATCAAAAGGGTGAAACAGAGTAAAATTTCAGGGAATGTAGAAACTCAGTATGAAAGCTTCTATAAATACGTGAAGAGAAAATGACTAATAAAGGCAAACGCAGATCCCAGTCAGAATCTGGGGAAATTATAATGGGGAATAAATAAATTTCCAGCAATGTTAGAGAAGCAAGGGTCTAGTGAGAGGGCAGAATTGAAGGAAGCCAGTATTAGTAAGAAAACAGTGCTGGGAAATTAATAGGATTAAAAGCTGACGAATCATGAGCGCCTGATGATCTACATCCCAGAATACTAAAGGAAGTGAGTCTGGAAATATTGGATACATCAGTGTTTATCTTCCAGAATTCAATAGATTCTGGAGCTTTCCCACAGAGTGGACAGTGGCAAATTAAACACCACTACTTAAAAAGGGAGGGGGAAAAAAAACAGAATTACAGACCAGTTAGTCTCGCAGTAGTGAGGAAAATGGTAGTCTATAATAAAAGACATGATAACAGAAAATTTGAAAACATTAACAGGAATGGACAAAGCTAGTATAAATTCATGAAAGACAAATCACGCTTATCAACACTTCTGGAGTTTTTTATGGATCTAACTAGTAGAATAGATATGGGGGAACCAGTGGATGTGGTGTATTCAAATTCTCAGAAGGGTTCTGATAAAGTCCCTTAGAAGAGGTTAATGGGTAAGCTTAAACCACATGGGCATTGGCATGGGTCAAGAATTGGCTAACAGACAGGAAACAGAGTGGGAATAAATGGGTGTAGAGCTGGATGAACACAGCAGGCCAAGCTGCATCAGAAGAGCAGGAAAGCTGACGTTTCGGGCCTTGACCCTTCTTCAGAAAAAAAGCCCGAAACGTCAGCTTTCCTGCTCCTCTGATGCTGCTTGGCCTGCTGTGTTCATCCAGGTCCACACTTGTTATCTCAGAGTCTCCAGCATCTGCAGTTCCCACTATCTGTGGGAATAAATGGGTTCTTTTCCAAGCGGCAGATATTGATTAGTGGGATATTGCAAAGATTAGTGCTGGAGCCCCAGCTAAATATTTCCTAAATAAATGATTTGGGATGAAGGAATTATTTGAACATAATAATATGCAAGGGTATGGGGAAAAAGCAGGAGATTGGCACTAGATTACGATTTAAGGAGCCGTTGAAGGCACCATCTTATATCTTAAACTTACCTATCCTGGACAATGGAGGAGGACAGCATGGTGAACCTATCAGTGGCTGTACAGTGTTCAAGGCAGAGTAATAAATCACAATTAGAATATATTTTTCTGATATTGGTTAGGTTTAATACAGAGCTGTGTCAGTTGCAGAGTGATAGAGTGCGAGCTTTTTAAGGACAGGGATGATGATGGACATTTTGACAGCATGGGGGCAGATCTATCAGCAAGGGAATAATTTATAACGTCAGCTAGATTTGAGCTCAAAAGGCACGTTAGTTATTAGTTTGGTCAGAATAGGTTGAGACACCATTAGATGGTCTTCATGTATATAATAAGCTCGTAGTGGTCATGATGGAAGAGCAGGTTCATGGTTTAGTGTACTGAACAAGGAGAAAGGGCAGCCAGGGGATTTGAATGTACAAGTTTTGTCTTCGACATCAAAGAAACCAAAAATCCTTGCTCGTGCTTCAGCTATGGACTGGAGGAAACAGCTTATCGAACTGCTTAGTGAAAAGAAAGGTCATACACATTCTGGGAAAGAGTTTGACAGGGAACCAAGGAGCCAGATAGCATTTTGATGTGACAATGATGGATAAACTAGAACAGCACAAAATTTGAAATCTATGCTCCCATCATTAATCCCCTAGACAATGCTGGTCTTCACACACTGGGATGAGAGGTTCTTTTTATTCACCTATGGGACATGGGGGTTACTAGCTAGGTCAGCATTTACTGCCTATCCTTGATTGTCCAGAGGCAGTTTAAGATTCAATAAGATGGCTATGGGTCTGGCGTTACATGTTGATCAGATCAGTTAAGGATGGCAGATTTCTTTCTGTAAAGGACATCGGTGAACCAAATGGGTTTTTACAACAATCACCAGTGGTTACATGGTCACCATTAGACTAGCTTTTTGTTAAATTCCAGATTTGTTTCACGACCTGCCATGGCAGGATTGGAATCCATGTCCTTAGAGCATTAGTCTGGCGTTCTAAATTATTGATCCAGTGATATTACCACTATGCCACTGCCTCCCCTAAAGGTTTTGCCCGTGACAAAGACAGAAGCGGAGGTGAAAGATAATTATACTTACGTCTGCATAACATCATATAGCAAACTTAGGGACGAGTAAGAATTATAGATTTTATTTTCACCCGGGCCAAGGAATGATGGAAGTGGAGTTTAATGGGCAGGAGGCAGTGAGGCGTACAAGGAAATGGTCAAAGATCATTTTGTCAATAATAGAGAACCTTGGAAAAAAGAAGTCATGGCCATTACAAAGTTGAGGGGTGACTGTAAACATGAGGAGAGATTTCATTCAGAGAAGAGACTTAAGGAAGGCCAGTGAATTCTGAGAATAAATAAGTTGAAGCAAGAAGCAAGGGATGGATCAATGTTTGGTGATAAAGATGACTTTTCCATTGTGGATATCTGACAAAGTATCTGGTGAAAAAACAAAAAGGGCAGGAGGTTACAGTACCCACTTACCATCTAACTTTATTCCTTTGTAGAATTTTTATATCCCCCCCATAACTTGCTTTTCTGCCTGCCCTTTTACTGTAGCCACATTTGCTGATGATATAGTCAGTCCCTCCATCCTAGTCATTAACACAGATTGTAAGCAGTTAAGGCTGGCAGCTTGTCAGACTGAAAATGCACCAGGTCTTCTGACTCTCTTTCTGGTTAACCAATTCTTAATAATCCATTAACATCACCCCCAACACCAGAAGTTCTTATTTTGTCCAATAATCATTCATGTGGCATCTCAATGAACAACTTTGAGAAATCCAGGTACATTACAGATGCCCCTTTGTCCACCCCAATTATTACTCCCCCAAATAACTAATTTGTCAAACATGATTTTCCTTTCACAAGCCAATATTGCTCCTGCCTCTTTACATTCAGTTTCTAAGTGTCTTTTCTAGTATTTTAATAATGGATCCCAGTATTTTCTCAGTGATGGATGTTTGGCTAACTAGCCTGCTACCTTGTGTGTTCCCTCTCCCTCTTGTCTTGAACAGAGGAGCTGCAAATGCAATATAATGTTTACTTATCTCAGTGAAGGAAAAATAATACAACAAAAAAATTAACATCCCATGCAGGTCATCACTGCTGCATTTCTTAGGAATTCTGCACATTTGGGTCGCCAAGGGATCACCTAAGCAAAACCACCAATTTTTAACTCGAGGAATTGCGAAAGGATATCTTCAATACCAGTCATGATTACAGAATTCTGTTCAATACTGCCAAAATGTAAATTGATAAGGCACCACAAATTAGGTTACTGCACAAAGTGGTCAAGCTGGTAGATTTTTGATAGATGAGGGTTAGAGGGCAGATAGGAATCTTGAGTTGAGACCTCCTGCTGCTCATCCCATATTATTACTTGTTCTCAAGAAATTATATAGCATTAAGGATAACATAACAACAACAATACGGATACATAACAGGCTAACTAACAGAGACAAGAATCAGCATAACAAGCATGGGGCTGGATGAACACAGCAGGTCAAGCAGCATCATAGGAGCAGGAAAACTTGACGTTTCGGGCCTAAACCCTTCATCAGAAATGGGATAGGAGATAGGAGATGGGGGTGTGGCTTGAGGTGAGAGGAAAAACAGGTTAGGGAGGTGGAGATGAGCTGGGCTGGTTTTGGGATGCGGTTGGGGGAGGGGAGATTTTGAAGCTTGTGAAATCCACATTGATACCATTGGGCTGCAGGGTTCCCAGGCTGAATATGATTTGCTGTTCCTGCAGCCTTCGGGTGGCATCACTGTGGCATTGCAGGAGGCCCAGGATGGACATGTCATCTGAGGAATGGGAGGGGGAGTTGAAATGGTTCGCGACTGGGGGGTGCAGTTGTTTGTTGCGAACTGAGCGCAGGTGTTCTGCAAAGCGGTCCTCAAGCCTCCGCTTGGTTTCCCCGATGTAGAAGAAGCCACAACGGGTACAGCGGATGCAGTATACCACATTGGCAGATGTGCAGGTGAACCTCTGCCTGATGTGGAAAGTCTTCTTGAGGCCTGGGATTGGGGTGAGGGAGGAGGTGTGGGGGCAGGTGTAGCACTTCCTGCGGTTACAAGGAAAAGTGCCAGGTGTGGTGGGGCTGGAGGGGAGTGTGGAGCGGATGGGTCATTTGGTATCTGTGCTGTGGTCTCAACTATTAGCAATATATACTGAGATGCAGGAAGTAAGTACACTGTAGCCAAATTTGTTGACATAAAATACAAGAAAGTATGTTGTGCAGAGATCATAGGGTGCAAGTGGATATAGATTGTTTAAATGAGTCGGCAAAAATTTGGCAGATGCTGCAAGGCAAATCAAAATACTATTTGAAGAGAGTCTACCAAATGCTGCAGTACAGTGGAATCTTCTGACATGAAGTGCAAATTGCACAACAAAAGCATATGGAATGTTGCCCTTTATTGCAACAGGGCTGGAGTATTAAAGTAGGAAAGTCTCACTACAATTGTACAGGACATTGGGGAGATCATTGCATGTAGCGTTAGTATTCTTATTTACATACTTGTTTTAGAGGCAGTTCATAGAAGGTCCACTAGATTGATTCCTGGGACAAAGGTGATGTCTTATGAGGAATGACTGGGCATGTTGGACTTAATCTCTTGGGAGTTTTGAGAGTGAGATATGACCTTCTTGAAACATATCAGGTTCTGAAGAGACTCGATAGGGAAGATGCTCAGAGGATATCTCGCCTTATTGAAGAACACAGAAAGGGCTAGTTTTAAAATGAGGAATAATCTATTTAGGTTAGAAGACACATGGAATTTTTAATCTTAGATGGTTGCAAATCTTTGGAATTCTCTTCCCCAGGGAGGTGTGGAGGCTGAGACATTGTCCAAAAAAGAAACACAAGTACCACACAGCGAATGCTCGATCGGCTTAGTTACCAGACTTGAAACAATATTTACACCCTTCGAAATTTCATCAAAGTTTTTTTTGTTGTTCCCTCTTCCTAAATAAAAAAGTCGCTGTCCCACTTGGAGAAAGCCCAAGAAGCTTCCCTTCCCCTGTCCTCCTTTACGGTGACTCTGAATGTCTCCCTCGACAAGTCAGTGAATAATTTCAAGTCTGAACCAGAGAGTTCTGAACTAATGAGGAGTCCGGAAAGTGGAATTGAGACCGAGGCCAAGTCACGTGGCAAAGCAGTTCTGAGAGGCTATACAGCTTACTCCTGCTCCTATTTCTATATTCTAATTTCAATTGTAATGAACAATATTATTTGTAAGAACTGTAATTGAACTTAGGAGGTAAAGACATCCTTATAACTCAAAGACTTAATATATTTCCATACATGTTAGTGCTGCAGAAACTTCCTGAAAGACCGACTCCTCAACCTTTAATCACAAAGAGAAATCGCTAGCAAAACTCAGGAGGTCTGGCTGCATCAGTGAAGAGAAAGCGGAGTTAATGTTTGGGGTTAATGTCTGAGATTCAGTGATCTTTCTTCAGAACTGAAGTGTTTTGAAAAAGGGTCACAGGATGTGTTAACTAAATTGTTAACTCTGATTTCTCTCCACAGATGCTGCCAGGCCTGCTGAGTTTTTCCAGCACTTTCTGTTTTTGTTTCTGGTTTCCAGCATCCGCAGTTCTTTTGGTTATTTCTTCCTGAATGTTTAAAGATTTTTAGATAAATGTGCTGAGCAGAACAGTAAAAACTATGTAACCTTTTTGAACACTTTAAAAGTTTGTTCTTGTTCACTGTCCAACTTCCATTTTTCCTCCCCTTCCAAACCTCCCCAGGTTGTATGTTTAAGCCTTGCTTTAGATTTGAGCTCATCATCTCTATTGGCATTAACAACATCTCATCTGACTCCTAACAATGCTATGTCAAGACATTTACTTGCAAGCTATACTCTCATGCTTTGTGCATGGTGCAGTAAAACACACGAGATAATATTAAAAAAAAAAGTTTTACAAACAGGCTACATGCATAGGCCATTCTGGTGTAAAGATACAGTATGACTGATTACTACACTTTGGCATTTCCAAATTAACCCATTGTACTGATTCACAATTAGACTTTTGAGACACTGAGAACCTAGCTTTTCAACAATGTTAACATACAATTTAAACAATGCCATTGGTTTGGATTAAAGAAGAACTTTATTATCTAGCCACCTCAAGGTACTTCTCAAGCTAAAGTACTTTGAGGGTGTACTGGCTTATGTAACCTAAAGCCGACATCTCCCACCTCCCACTAGCGAACATAAAAATTGGCATTTTTTTCCCCCATTGGTATTGGTTGAGGGTGGGAATTCTGAACAAGTCATTCCCAAATTTTGCCATAGGATGAAAAAGATTGATATGTAAATCCTAAATGTTTTGTAATTTTAAAATATTTGATCTGTTGCTAAAAAGATGAAGGTAAACAAACATGAATTGCGCAGTTACATCTCATTTTGAATTTCTAAACTATTTTGTAAGCTGCACAACTTCAAACGTGTGCACTATAAATATGCATCATTTGCCTATTTACTACAGATTGCCCCAAGAAAGATCAATATTATTAGAGCCACCCAGTTCCCATTAGATTCCTAAATGTAAATGAAAGGTTGGGGGGCAGGGTTTATAACTTAGTTATTCATTGTCCTCCAGTCAGACACCAAATTGCATTCAGCAGCCTCAAGAACAAGCTCCCTCTCAGTTTTCCACACAAGTAACAAATTTAACAAACCACTTATTCCTATAAGATTACAAAGAGATCTGGATCAATTGCGTCAATTGGCTGAGGACTGGTAGGTGGAGTTTAATTTAGATAACCTGAATAGGAAGGATTTAAAGGGATGTGGGCCAAATGCTGACAAACAGGCCTAGATTCATTTAGGATATCTGGCTGGCACAGCTGTGTTAAATCGAAGGGACTGTTTCCATGCTGTATGACTATGACTGTGAGATACTGCATTTTGGTAACACAAAGAGCAGCACTTATACAATTAACAGTAAAGCCCTGGGTAGTATTGTAGAACAGACAGTACAGGATTTCAGGTACATAATTCTCTGAAATTTGTGTCACAGATAGGGTGGTTAAGAAAGCATTTGGTACACTTGTCTTCAATGCTCACACTTTTGAGTATAGGAGCTGGGACGTCATGTTGTGCTTGACGTCATGCTGGTGAGAATTCTTCTGGAGTGGTGTGTGTAGTTCTATTTGCCCTGTTATAGAAGGGATATCATTAAACTGGAAAGGGTTCAGAAAATATTTGACAGGACGTTGCCAGGAATGGAGAGTTTGAGTTATACAAATAAGCTGGAACTTTTTCCACTGGTTCAGAGGTGACCTTATAGAGATTTATAAAGTCATGAGACGTATAGATAAGGTGAGTAGCAAAGGTCTTTTCCCTTAGGGAGTGGTTCAAAACTAGGGGATATATTTTTAAAAGGTGAGATGAGAAGGATGTGAGGGGCAACTTTTTAAAAAAAATACAGGAAGATGTTTATTGTGTGAAATGAACTGCCAGAGGAAGCGATGGATGCAGGTTTCCCCCCCACCTTGTTTAACCAGGTTCTCTAACTGGCGGCAATTGTGGAATTTTCACCCGGGAAGGCGCGCGCACACACACATACACACCGCCGGAACAAAATAAATTCTCTTTCAAATATCCAGATCCGATTTCCAACCCACCACCACACTGGGCGGAAACCATTACCTTCACCACCATGTGTCCAAAAAAAACAAACGCTCGATCGGCTTAGTTACCAGACTCGAAACAATATTTACTTCCTTCGAAATTTCATCAGGGTTTTTTTTTGTTGTTGTTGTTGTTGTTCCTCCTTCTTCTCAAATAAAAGTCGCTGTCCCACTTGGAGAAAACCCAAGAAGCCTCCCTTTTCCCCCGTCCTCCTTTACTGTGACTGTGAATGTCTCCCTCGACAAGTAACCCCTGCGGACTCCATGATCCAAGTCCTCCTGTGTTCACAGGTGTAACCAGCTCAGCAGGAACACCTCCCTCATTAACCCCGTCCAACCCACTCCTGGGCACAGCTACAAAAGCAACCGTGTGACCTTTGTACTGTTCTCACTTCTTAATTTCTCGGATTTGTTTGTTACATTTCTCTTTTTTGTCGTGGAGGAGACAAGCGTTTGTTGCAGCAGTTCACTCTGAATCTTGAAAATAAATGTACTCGTCTCTTTGTCCCAGTTATCCGTTCCTCTGGTTTGTATAGTAAGGTTTGCACTGAACTAATTTGCCTGGAATCACACTGCTTATGCAACGCTGCGTCCTCCAAACTAACGCTCGCATAAGTAATTGTAACAGTTTTGTATTTTCTTTAAAAGTTAATGAATTATTTTCTCTTTTTTCTGTATGAAATATAATTCCTGGGTGGAGTCACCTTCCTTCCGTGTAAGCCTCCCCTCTTCCTCATCCAGAGCCCATTTACTGGATATATTCACTGGAAGGATAATGAGGCCCTCCATTTTTCTGCCAATGTTGAAAACTGTACTCGTGAGGCATAACCTCAAAGTTTTGCCCCTCCATCTCACAGCCATTAAGATTTTAAGGCTCTTTTAACTCTTAGTTTTTGATGCCCAAAACTTATCAGAATCTGGGGTTGGCCCAGCAGTACATAAAGCAAAATTTCTTCTATTCAAGTAAAAGGATGACCACCTAAATCTCTTCCACTAAAACACTCAGAGATAAAAGGTACTGCAGATGCTGGAGAATCCGAGATAACAAGGTGTGGGGCTGGATGAATACAGCAGGCCAAGCAG
>JAHRHZ010000217.1:2311935-2328889 GCA_024137785.1 Ginglymostoma cirratum | reverse complement strand
TAACAGGGTGTGGAGTTGGATGAACACAGCAGGCCAAGCAGCATCATGGGAACAGGAAAACTTGAAGGGTCTAGGCCCGAAACGTCAAGCTTTCCTGCTCCTATGCTGCTGCTTGGCCTGCTGTGTTCATCCAGCCCCACACCTTATCTCGAACACTCAAATATACATTTGTTTCCTCTAGACTTTTAAATTACAATCTACCTGTTGTAAATTTGATTTCATCTAATGTTACGTTTCCAATGACCTTAAGACAATGAGTTCCTTTCTAGCCTCACTCACCCACCCACCCACATGCACTTGGTCAAGGCTAAGGAATGCATTAATTTTAAATTGCCTATTGTTATTTTCAAATTCCTCATGCTTCTGCCTTTCCCTATTTGTCTTACCCTCAGCCTATAATCCTCTGATTTATACGTGCACTCCTCTAGTTTCAACCTCTTAAATTTTAAGGCAGTCATAATTAGTGGTTATGCTTTCAGCTGCTTCAACCCTAAACCTCTCCACATTCTTAAACTATCTTACTAACCTTGAGATGCTCCTCAAAACTGACCCATGAGCAAATGTTTGTCTATCTGCCCTGATGTTACTAAGTGGCTTTATAACACTCCTTTGAAGTGCCTTGGTATACACGTTACATATAAATACAAGTTGCTGTTGAGTATCACACTGTTCCATCAAAAAGATTATCATTTCATGACTACTAGATGACAGCAACATTATTTCCTTGATTAAAAGGAAGAAATCATAATAGTAAATTGTTTACTGCAGAAGACTGTTTCATTATCATGGTGAATCAAAACTTAATTTGGCAGTTTTAGCAATTTAGCTTTTAAATTTTATTTTTATTCCAAATAAGAAATATAAAGGCCATACCTTTGCAGGTTTTTATTCAGTTCAACATTTAAGCTTCTTTGAATCATCTCTTTTATAGTAGTTTTCAATAATCTTCAGGAATTCACGATAACACATAAGTGTTGCTATCAAAATAAATGTGAGTCTGAACCAACACCAACTTGATTTTAAATGACATTTCGGCATAGTACAAAAATCCAATGTGCCTCACGTGAGACATTTAAGTATGTAGTAGAGTATCTTAAATGGTGAAAGAAAGGTAAAGAGATTTAGCAAGTCAGTTCTTGTGTTTAAGAACTTGTTAACCCATAGCATAGCTGTCGACGATGGAAACAGTTAAAACTGGGAACATTCAAGGTGCCACCATTTGGAAGATCACAGAGGTATGAAGGAGCAATGCCATGCAGCATTTAGAAGAGGAGGAAGAGAATTTTAAAAGAGAGAGAATAAGTCAGGAAGGTAGCAGCGATGAGTGAATGGTTCTCTGAAATTTATAATATGAACAAAGTTTTGGAAGAGTGTACAGAGGTTTCAGTGCAGGAGGCCAGGAATCAATGATTTTGATATCACAAAAGGTATGATAAGGATTCAGCTGCTGATGAGCTGAGATGAGGCAAAGCCATGCTCAAGCTGTGGTAATGGGCAAGTTCAGTGATGGTATGGATATGTGGTCAGAAGCTGATAATGGAGTCAAATGTGATCCCAAGGTAGAAAACAGGTTCAATCTAAAAGAGTTTCCTGAAAGACTAATTAAGCCACTGCTAAAAGAACTGGTAACTAAAGTAAGTGGCTTTGAAATTGCCAATATTTAGTTGGAGGAAATTTCTTAAGTGCCAGACAGCAAGAAAGTTAAGAAACAATGTTGCCAGCACAGCTGTAGAAATAACGGTTTTCAACAACAATCAGAGGACCAGAACATAAATGGGAAATAACAATCTTGAGGCACAGCGGTAGTGTTACCATTTTTGGGCCAGGAGGTCTGGGTTCACCTACCATAGTGTCTCAACCAACCAGATCGTACCTACACCAGTGTCCACCTATCATCAACATTTCCCACCCCCCAACTTTATCTGCAGCTCCCTCTACCCCACATCCAGTCCTGAAGAAGGGTAATACCCAAAACGTTGACTGCTCCTTTCCTTCAGATGCTGCTTGGCCTGCTGTGTTCTTCCAGCTCCTGTTTGTCTACCTTGGGTTCAAGTCCTAACTGTCCCAAACGTGTTTCATAACATGTCTAAACAGGTTGATTAAAATAACTATGATTGGGAAATAGGAGGGAAGCCAAGCATAGATCCTTGGGGGGATTCCAAAGACAACAGTTCAGGTATTGGAAGAGAACCCTCTGAAGGTGATCCTCCAGCTGTGACTGAATAAGCCAGAAAGTAATTATGAGGGTGTAGTCCCACCCAGCTGGACTATAGTGGAAAGACATTGGAAGAGGATGGTGTGGTCAAACAAAGTCTACAGACATATCACGAAGGCAAAAGATGTATCACCTTTGTCACGTTTCCAAAGGATGTAATTTTGTCACAATTGCAAAACAGGTCTCAAAAGGGGAAAACCTGATTGAAGGAATTCCAGAAAAGATTGGCATGCCTGAGATTTAAAGAACTACTTTTTCAAATATATGAAGACAAACATGAGTAAGAACATTTAAAACTGTTTGTGCCAATTTGATTAATTCTAATGGAAAATAAATTATTAAATAGCCAAGATGAATTAGTTTGAAGGTGAAAAGGATCATAAAACCAAATTTAAACTAAATTTGCCTTTTAGATATGACGGTTCTGGTGTTTTTCAATCTATACCTTTATTCTACCCATATAATTTTCAATCATGTAGATTGACGTTAGTGATTCATCAAACTACAATAGCTAGCATACAGATATTCCACAAAACTTTATCACTGGTTATTTACTTCCCTTTGGAGATTACTGAAGATGTTATTTCAGTGAGTCATACAGCATCTCGGAAAAAACCAGTTTGGAGGATAAGTAATTTTTTGCTTGTTCAGTAATAAAGAATTGATGGAATGATAAAGTCTATTTCTCAATTATGCTGCTATTACATTGGATTTTCTGTTTCACATTCACTTTGCACTTGTATTTATTTATGTAGGGTGTCACAATGGCTCAGTGATGAACACTGCTGCCTCACAGCACCAAGGAGCCAGGTTCAATCCTAGCCATCGGCGACTGTGTTTTCACATTCTGCCTGTGTCCGCATGGGTTTCCTCCAGGTGCTCTGGTTGCCTCCCACAGTCCAAAGAGGGAGAACTAGCCATCTGGATACAGAACTGGCTTGAAGGTAGAAGACAGAGGCTGGTGGTGGAGGGTTGCTTTTCAGACTGGAGGCCCGTGGCCAGCGGTTTGCCGCAAGGGTCGTTGCTGGGTCTACTACTTTTTGTCATTTATATAAACAATTTGGATGTGAACACAGCAAGTATGGTTAGTAAGTTTATAGATGAACCAAAATAGGTGGCGTAGTAGACAGCGAAGAAGGTTATCTCAGAGTACAATGGGATCTCGATCAGATGGGCCAAGGAGTGGCAGATAGAGTTCACTTTAGATAAATGTGAGGTACTGCATTTTGGAAAGGCAAATCAGGGTAGGATTTATACACTTAACGTTAAGGTCCTGGGGAGTGTTGATGAACTTGGACTGCAGGTTCATAGTTCCTTGAAAGTAGATTCACAGGTAGGTGGAATAGTGAAGGCAGTGTTTAGTACGCTTGCCTTTATTGGTCAGTGCATTGACCATTGGAGTTGGGAGGTCATGTTGCAGCTGTACAGGACATTAGTTAGGCCAACTTTGGAATACCGCGTGCAATTCTGGTCTCCCAAGGACGTTGTGAAACTTAAGAGAGTTCAGAAAAAGAGTACAAGGATGTTGCCAGGGTTGGAGGGTTTGAGCTATACAGAGAGGCTGAATAGACTGGGCCTATTTTCCCTGGAGCGTCAGAGGGACAAGTGGTGACCTTATAGAGATTTATAAAATCATGAGGAGCAGGGTTAGGGGAAAGGGACAAGGTCTTTTCCCCCAGCGTATGTGGGATGGGGGAGTCCAGTCTAGAGGGTGAGGGGAAAGATTTAAAAAGGGACCCAAGGGGAAACTTTTTCACGCAGAGGGTGGTGCATGTATGGAATGTGCTGCCGGAGGAAGTGGAGGAGGTTGGTACAAATACAATATTTAATACATCTGGATGGGCATATGAGTAGGCAGGGCTTAGATGGATCTGGGCCAAATGCTGGTAAATGGGACTACATTTATTTAGGATAGCTGATCAGTATGGACAAGTTGGTCTGAAGGCTCTGTTTCTATACTGCATATCTATGACTTTAAGTGCAGGTTAGCCGGATTAGCCATGCTAACTTGCTCATAGTATCCAGGAATCTGCAGGCTAGGTGGGGAAATGTAGGGATAGGGTAATGGGGTCTCGTTGAGATGCTTTCAGGTGTTCAGTAAGACCTCAAGGGACCAAAGAGCTTGCTTCCACACTGTAGGGATTCTGTGATTTTACATATATTGAGCAAGTGCCAAACACAACTAAGTGCACTTTTAGATGAATCAGGACACCGTCATTACTGCCATCTATTTCACTTAAAATATCTAATTTCCTCAGCACTAATTTCAGATTAATTTTCAATCTATCTTTCATGATGATGGAATGCTCACCACATTGCATACACTGGAATGCCGTGCCCAGAATGTTCATTCCTGATTCGGGTGCAAAGACAGTAGGATAACCAGCTCTGTGAACCTGACCTTTAAAACATCTGGCTGAACATATAATTCTCAGCTGGGGCTTAGGGTTTACACCAGGCTTGGGTAGAAGAAGAGAGGGTGCGAGTGACCTGAAAAAGAGGATACCAGTTGCAGACGTAGGCTGGGTTGAGCAGAAGGCCTACCTTGGGGATCAAGTACTGTGTTTAAACTTTTGAATTAATGAATAAAATGTGAAACAGCCCTCTCTCTCCCTCGCATCCAACCCCATGGTCCTTCATACCTCTATTCCTTATAGCTTCTATTCCAAGATGTATGCCAACCTCAACAGTCCTTTACAGACCCTGTACCAATTCATACACACACTCACCATTATTTGCCCTTACACAGCTTATCCACCAAAAGGAAGACCTCAGTAATCATACAAGTTAGAACATTATTATTCAAAGCTATGTTATAAACATCTATTGCAGATATTAGTTAGAAAAATCTCAAACTGTATTTATATTTCTTTCACCTAAAAGCCCTCTATTATTTCAATCTCATCCACGACAAGCAATGGAATTCATAATACGTCAGAGTCCATAACCACCTGTACCTACCACACTAAATTGAAACAGTGAACACCTGTTGATAATTGATAGTTTTAATGGTCAGCTGCCTCCATCAACCACCTGTGCAAGTTCCAACCTGCACCTATTCCTGCTCCTACAACTATGGGAAGTGACATGTTTGTGGGTGGTATGTCCAATTTCCAGCCTTGTTGCCATTTTTCTCATGGCAGAGACTCCCCACTACAGCAAAAAAAAAAAACCTAAGCCTACATTTTCACCTGTAGAAGCTACATTTAAAATTGTTCCCGAGATGAAACATAACCTTGCTTGTAGTTGGCATAAAGGTGTAATATTTCATAATGCAGTATTTTACGACAAATTGCCAGTCATATGAAAAGTGTACAAGAATAGCTTGTTACTGGTGTATGCACCTGCTTTATTCTAAAGTGTACAGCATATTAGGTAGTAGGAACAGTTTTTTGTTCTGTAGGCCAGAGTACGTAAATTTAGTTGCCACTGAGGCCATGTTACATACATGTAAGAGCCAGCAAACTGAGGCCCAATCTTCCTTTCAGGTGGCCTGAAATTAAAAGATATTATAGTATATTTCAGAGAAGTATTCTATTGTTAGCTTGGCTGGCAATTATTCTTCAAATAGACATCTACAATGGTTATCCATTTGTTTTCATAGCTGTTTGTGGTAGCGTGCAAAAACTTGCCTGAAAACATCTGTCACAGGCTGCCTGAAGAAGTGCAACCACCTTGTGCCATGTTTCTTGTTCAATTCTAATAGTGAGCACAACAAGGCTTTTTTTTTTAAAAATAGCAATCCACTTATCTGTGAAGGCCAATAGTTATTACTTGTTCAGTTCAGAAACATTCACTGATTCTTTCCACAAATATTGCCCGACCTCCAAAATGTTCTGTATTTTATAATCTGTTCCTTGTAGTTAACCGGCATTGCTCATCATCCAATAAAATTAGTATTTCCCTCGGCCCCATACCAGTTGTCTCAAATTACTTGCTGGAAGAGGTTTTTATTCATTAGAATCTTAGACCATTTAGCCTGTCAAAGCTCTTTGAAAGAGCTTTTCAAGTTGCTCTCTTTCTCCAGCTTACTATGACCAAGCCCTCCAAATAAGTTATCTTAAAATACATGTCCAATTACCTTTTGATAGTTTTTATGAAATCCAGTTCCATCACCCTTTCAGTTAGTGTCCTTCACAGTATCGTAATTCTCTGCATGAAACAATTTCTCTTCTTTTCTAATTCGTTTGACAATGATTTACCAGCCAATTTGCCCAAGAAATAGTTTCTCCTTAGTTTTTTTTTTAAAACCATCCCTGAAGTGAAATCATTTTGAATACCTTTTAAGTCTTCTAAACCTTCTACGCTCAAAGGAAAACAATCCTGCTTCTTCAATCTCTCCACCTAACTTAAGTTTCATATCCTTGGTACCATCCTGGTAAACTTCCTCTGTACTCTTTCCAGGCTTAATGTGTGTTATCTAGAGTTACGCACAATACTACAGCTGGTGTCTAGCCATAGGATAATCAAATATTCAAGTTAGTAGTGTAAAGTGAGATGGACAATGCCATTTTCTTCACTTATATGGCTTCTGATCTCACTGCTGATGAAGCATACATGTCTCACTTGGTCCCTGTATATAATGTCACAATTGAGTTTGAAGTATCATGGTGAGGAAATCAGAACAATTCTACATCCAGAGGTGTGTGCCATCCTCAAATTCACTCCTTTCTTCACTGAAGGTACTGAAGTATGATTGGTAGCCCTGCATGGACAATGACAATTTTCTTGTCACCCAAATGGTTATTCCTATTTGCTAGCCAAGCTGTATATGTCAGCAGCGTACTTGAAAATAAAAAGTAAAAAGTAAAAAGTAAACTTAAAAGCCCACTTTGCCTAATCTTGAAAATAGGATATTGGGTACTATAGTACATTTTCCTCTCTCTTCGGGTCAGAGACACAAATTATCTGCACTGCTTCCACTTTGGCTAAATCAGAGATCAATTAGTTCAGCACAGAACTAACAGTGAACTCTGATCCTTTTTGGCACGTACAGCTCAGTACTAAACCACACGGTTCCTATAACCAGTGAGCAATTCAAATATCTTAACTATATATTTAATAGCTGATAATCCACCTTGAAACTTATTTATAAAAGCAGATCACAGGATCAAAGTCTTACACAATGAAAATAGTGAACAATCCAGTCAGTTGTAAGCTTGGAGCATTTATTACCACTGACAACCTACTGCTGTAATATGAATTCACTCAGTAATGCAGAACTTCTGCACCAGATTTTGATGTTTAATATGTTGACAAGTCCACAAATACCATTAGTGATGGATACAGCACTACAATGCTGTAAAAATGATCAAAATATCCATTACTTTTATTCTGAAATACAGTAACCCACCCTTCATCAAATGAGGCTGATCTGAAGCAAAAGAATGACGAAAAGTTGAGACTAACTGAACATATTTCATATTTGAAAACAAACCACGCACTGAAATAATGACATACATTTTTTAAAAAAATCAATTAGAGCCATGATTTGTTCTTCTCCACATATTTCTATCTTTATGGTAAAAAAATCCATTTATTCACAGTTTACCACATTTTTGTTTAAATCACCATTAGAAAACAAATTTTCTTGACCTGTACCAAGTTATCAGCTTCATATTGGTTACAACATAATTCATTTTGTCAAAATCAAAAAACATATTATAAATGTTTTCCCACTCCTATCAACCAAAACAGTTCTCATGCTCACCCAGACATTCTTATAAAAATGCACACACTTTCGTTTAACACACTGAAAAGAAGAAGCACACAATCAGAAGACTACAGGGGAATCTGTAAACTTTTGGAACCACTCCAATCTCTCATTCTCTCATCACTTAAGCTTTGTTTTTCAGTTACATTAGCAAAACTATGTAATTTAATAAGGCTGCAACTGCCAGTTACAAAATGCAGAGTTTAACTAGTCAAGCTTTCAAGAAAGAAAAAAACATTGTACTGAAACACAGAATTTTAGATTTGTGCTTCTGTTCTTTAGGAGAAAAATGCTTGCGTGAGGCCATGGTTATAGCTCTATACCTGAAGCATGGTTAAATGTTCCTTGAAACAATGTTGTCACATTAACACAAGAATGTTCTATTTGGATTATGCTGAATCTCTTCAGTTGCTGGCTTTGTTTACTCAGTGTTGTGAAACAAACTACAGAAAATGTAAGGTTGATATCTTGCATCTTATCAAGAAGGTCATGCCAATCAGCATGAGTCAAGCTGTTGAATCTGAAGACTACAGCGCAACATTGTTGTCAATTGCTGTATTTAATATACTAATATTAAATACCGTGCAAATGACACAGGATGATAAATGCCGACTAATGCACATGAACATTATTGAACACAAATGCTTAAAAATCATTTAGCTATCTGCAAAATCTATAAATAACAGTATTTCATCCTAGTGATACTGATATGCAACTTAAAATGCTTTCTCCAAACACAATTTCAGAGGACAAAATCTATCGAATTGTGCTATTTGTTATTTGCAATTAAAGTGGACAGGGTACAAAAAGATTACAACTAGTCTGTATTAACTTTCAGCGAAACCCAGTTACAACACCAAATGATGCTAACTTAATGATCAATAGTCATAATCAAATCAGCTAGAAACGAAACAGCTGTAATTAGTAGTATCTGGACATTTAGGAGGTGAACACTATAAACCCATAAACAGTATGTGTAGAGTTAGACTTGCCTAAACAGTAGAACAGATTGTGTTGATTTGAAACAATAAAAACAGCTGATGAGTATCTAGCAGTCCATGAGCCACTTTAGAAAGCGCATGTTAAAACAGCTGGGTAGGACAAGCTACACTATACAATTAAAAAGGTTAATAGTGTTTACTGCTACATAAACTTCCATATGCTAATGCAAATGTATATCTACTTGTTCAAGTGCCATATATTGTATTTTGCAAATAAATTTAACCTTGAATATTTCATATACAAGGTAAGTGATAATTTTTAGAACAGAGCATTTTAAAGATCATGATCTGGCAGTTCCACGTAGCTTTAGTGCATAGCTTCTTCTGCTTTTGCTACCTGCTTAAAGCGAAAGCTGTATAACTTTCATTTCTGTTGAACATGTTGGAAGGCCTGCAGTTCAAGCTTGTACCAATCAGGAGCTTCTGGACCACCCTTGCCTGCAGAATAGTGATCGTATCCATAAGCAACTGTAAGTTCTTCATCTTTCTGTACTGCCTGGATGGTGCGGATGCTTTTAATATGTCCGAACCGAGGATGAATAAACCTTGACAGAAAACGTTTTAAAGATATGCCAAAAAATAATTTTTAAAAAATTGTTGAATTCAAGTATGCTGTATGTTAAACCATGATTTCTCTTTCCAGGCCAATAGCATTGAAAGAAAATTAAGAATCAGATGCTGTCTTTCATAGCATCAGAATTGCAGCATCAATGCCAAATGCCAGGAAGATGCACAAGCAACATACATTAGCTATTCAAGTGTGAATTCACAGATTTAAAATTGTGTTGAGACTTTTAAATTTGGCATTCTCAATGTCCTCGTTTTCTTTTCACAATCAGTACTGGGACCCTTTTTGTTTGCTACATACATAAGTGATATAAATGAAAACATGGTTGGATTGCAGATGGCACCAAGATTGGTGGGATAGTTAAGTGATGAAGATGGTTGTAGGTTACTGGAAGATAGAGACGATTTGGTCAGATAGGCAGAGCAGTGGCAGATTGTATTTAACCCTGATAAGCGTAAGGTAAATGCACTTCGGAAGAAGAAACAAGATAAGGGAGTATTTAATGGATGGTAGGACACAAGAGTAGCCTAGACGAAGAGGGATCATGGGATAGTTACTCACAGATCCCTGAAATCGGCTGAGCACATGAATAGAATAGTTAAGGCAGCATATGGGATGCTTGCTTCATCGGTCGTGGCATAGAGTATAACAGCAAGGAGGTAATGTTGGAGTTGTAGAGTGTGTTGGCCACAGCTGGAGTACTTAATGCAGTTCTGGTCACCTCACTACAGGAAGGATGTGATAGCACTAGAAGGGGTACAGAGGACATTGACTAGGGTGTTGCCTGGAATGGAGCAATTGAGCTGCAAGGTGAGACTGCATAGGCTTGGATTGTTTTCTTTAGAGCAAAGAAGGGTGAGGGGTTGTGACTGAGATGTATAAGATTATGAGGGGCATGGCTGGGGTAAGTAGGGAGCACCTGTTCCCCTTGGGTGAGTGGGAAATCACAAGGGGGCATTGTTTAAGGGTTAAGGGGCAGGAGATTCAGAGGGGATTTCAGAAAAAAAAACCTTTTCACTCAGCCCATGGTGGGAATCTAGAATGCATTGTCCACAAAAAGGTACTGGAGGCCAGAAACCTTACAACCTTTAAAAAAATATTTGGATGAGCCCTTGAAACATCATAACATTCAAGGATATGGGACAAGTGCAGGAAAGTGGAATTTGTACACCTTTAATGGTAGTTATGTCAATGCAGACACGATGGCTCAAAAGAGCCTTTTCTGTGCTCAATGAATGTACGCCTGGCAGCACCTTACATTATTAAGTTCAATTTTAAAAACATAAAAGAAATGACTACTGTTTCATTATTTTCTGTTGATGTCAACACCTTCTAATTTATTGTGTTTACACCTTTTCTAGAGCCTGAACATGCCCCTAACTCAGTAAACAATGATTCACCTTTTGAAGGTAATTTGTGAAACTGAGAAGCTGGTGCTCGATGTCCTACATAAAAAGGGGAGAAATTTTTGTGGTACTGGCTCCCAGCATGGAATAGGCACAGGGGTTGCATCGCATATTTGACAATGTCATCCCAAGGCCTAATCCAGTGAAGGCTCATCGGGCCCTGGGAGGTATTAACCATCTCACAATCCAAGCAGGTCTGAAGATAGACCTTGGGGAGGCAAAGAGTGGTGCACATGGTCCTGGGCCAGCAGTACATCTGTGGAGCCAAGAGAAATCTTTGCCAAAATCTTCCATACATTTTTGTGCATGTTTATTAACAGTCTCCTTAATGGAGCACTGGTAAGATCAAAGGCACGAAATAACTGGAGGGAGGATGAATGGCTCCAGTCAGCGACCAATTTGAATAAGATATCCGCCATCACCATTAGGATCCCTATCTGAATAAGCAGGTTACCCAGGGCTCTTGTAAGGTATGCTCTGCCCAGCTAGAAGTTAGGGATGATCATGCACAAGAAATTATGACCCTAAACCTTTCCCTCCAACCTCACTCATTCACCCAAGAATGGAGGACAGATTTCTAAAATTCTGTACTTGTAGTCTTTGGCAAAATGCATTAGTTTGAGAATTTTGTTGACAAGTAGATGACATTTTCATAACATATGTGTTAGCACTGGCCATCTCAGTCAAGAAAAAAAGAATCCAACCAACTTCCCTGACTTTCAAAAGTACTGCCCCTGAAACTACCTGTAACAAAAAAAAAACTTACGTGGCATAACTGCAATTGGGAGTAAAGGAGTGATTTGCTTTGTGCCCCAATGTGGCACAGTAGCGTTCTGTACTGTTGTAAGGTTCAGGAACATCAAGCACAGTATCACCATCCAATGATATAGTGCTCCCATTGAGCGACCAATCTCTAGAATCTACCTGGGAAAGAAAATACATCCAAATGATTTTCTTTCAAACAACCTGACTTGTCTGCAGTCTCTGACCAATAAATTTTACTTTGCAATTGTGGCTCTCACCTCTTCATGTGTTAACCGTATTCCATTGTAGAAAGCCATGACTGTGTCAGGTCCTGCTGCTACTTTTGCATACAGACCTTCCCCAGCATGTGGAATAAGAGATTCAGTAACAAATACCCTAATTTAGGAGAAATAAGAAACAACATTTATACGTGTCCTTAGATCAAACATGCAATCGCTGCAATATATTTAAAGGTGAGCTAGGCATTTGCTTCGTACAATGAAAAGCAGCTAGCTTGTCGATCTTGACCAACTTATTTTTACAAATAGATAAGAAATATAACTAACTTTGCTAGGGATCTTGCCTTTGCAACCAACGCTACCTGGAAAGGTTGGCAGACAAGGGAGAGTCTGACAAAAGCACAGCCATGTTACTGCATCTTAAACTTCAATATTGGGATCTCTTCCTTTGTTGAAATACTGTTCATCAAGACGTATGTCTTCTCCTGACTTCAGTACCCCAAAGTGACACTTACCAATGAATTTGATGAAAACATTTTCCCTCCAGTTCATAACATCCACTTTCTATTTTTGTTTCCGATTTACAGCATTCATATTTCTTTCGGTTTTTATTGGAGATTTTATAGGTTGATTTCATATACATCAGGTCAACAATGTTAGGTGTTACATTGGTTTCACTACCCATGAATGCTGTTAGGGTGTTATAATAGATAATCACCCCTTCAACATGATCACAGAAAGTGAACCACCAACATTGTGGCCACAATAATTTGGCTTCAACTAATCACTTCTCATTTTACTTCAACATTGCTTATTGTTTCAATTCAGAAGACAGTTTACATTCTAGGCCTTGTATCTTTACCACTTAGTGGGAATCTGAATGTTTCTCTCAACTACCTTGTTAGTTGGAAGTACTAAAGTTATGGAATAGTAATTAACGAATGAATCCAATATTTCTGATCCGTGAAATGTTGCTGAAAGTAGCACGGTGTTATGCCTTGTCCATTTATTCATCATAAAAACCAAAAGAACTGCAGAGGCTATAAAATCAAACAAAAACAAAAATTGCTGGAAAGGCTCAGCAGGTCTGAGCATATGTGAAGAGAAATCAGCCTTAATGTTTCAGGTCCAGTGCGAAGGGTCACCACATCCAAAACGATAACTCTAAATTTCTCTTCACAGGTGCTGCCAGACCTGCTGAGCTTTTCCAGCAGTTTCCATTTATTCATCACATGGGTTCAGGTTAGGTTTTTTTTGTTTTAAAAACGTTACCTGGCCTTTAAGCATCACTTGAGTGAAGACAGAAAAATCAGTCAGGGATCATTTCATATCAGTAACAATCTGTCCAATTTTCCATCCATTGAAATGAATGAAGGAAAGTTCAACAAGTACCAAAAAGAGGTGTGCAGTCCTCCCTGCCTGATATTGCTTTTTGCCTTCTGCCCAGGCAATGCTCAATGTCCTGGTGAAGACGAAGATCTACCTCAATCACTTTACAAAATAATCATCAGCTCATGCTGACAAATCAAAGAGAGATCAAAGACATTTTCTTTGCAGAATGCACTCAAATTCAAACTTAAATCACCTTTAACGATTATTACTGCTTCAAGCAAGACCATTTTGAAAGACAATTTTTATACAAATTGTTAGAATTTGCAAATGTGTTAAAATATTGAGTACTTATTAAAAAGTAAATCATAATTAACTATCGTTAATCCAACAAGAAAAAGTGGCTGTTATTCCAGATCATTGATCAAAATGTTGGGATAAAATTAATTTGTCACAAAATGTCAGTCTGGAATTTGAACATAATTAGTAAGAGGCTGACTGAGTTCCTCATTAAGCACAATGTAAAAATTGAACTGGAGTGAAGCTAACCCATTACTTGCAGTATACAAATTGTTATTTTAAAAAATTACATCTCAAAAACAGTCAAAAGAAATTTTAAAAAATGATACAGAACTGCCTACAGTCAGGGAAAATCCAAATTCTGACAAAAACAAAAAAAAGTGCTGAAAGTGTACAGGGTGTCTATTTACATCTGAAAAGAAAAAGACTAGTTAATCTTGAGTGAAGATCTGACTCTCTTTTCAGATGCTGATGTGTATTTCCAATGTTTGGGGTTAAATACTGTATTTTGTTGTGCACATCTTTTAAGTTAGACAATGATGGCCGGTTTCAGAGACAGACATCCTGACAATGGGGACAACTTTAGAGGCATCAATCCCAAGATCAGAGTTGTTAAGGCATTTAGGGTGACTGTCTAAAACAGGCAATAGACTTCATTGCACTACTCCATCTACTGCTAGGGAAGGGATAAATGCCTGGATAGGGTACCTTAAGAAATCTGGCCTGCCCTAAGCAAGGGAAAGATCAGGCCTGTTCTGTTCAGGGTTTCCAGGCATGGACACATTCTCGTAAGTGGCCAGTGATTAAAAGGCAAGTTCCATTTTAAGCTTGATGCAGAGCCAGGAGCAGCACAAATGTTTCCAAGTAGTTGCAAGGGACTCCAGTCTGGGATCAGCCTATTGTCCATTTTATTCTCCCATGGCTTAGTTTGGACCACAGCTGGTTAGACACTGATCTTTATAAAAATGACTGAGCTGCAGATACTAATGCTGATGCTGATGCTATGGTCAGTGACTCACTCAAAGTTAATGAGACTCAAATTCAAGTCCATCTTGTAACCCCCGCCCTCCTGGTTGGTGTGCATGCTCCAGTTCAAGACCAAAAATGAATCTAAAGTACCTCCTTTGCTGTTTTTTTAATCTTTTGAGTACATTATACTTCCATTTTCACAACCAGAGCAGTTATTTCATACTGACAGCTATATCACTGACTAGATAGAAAAGTGTGTTTTCTTCAACAATTAGTAATTTCCCTATGTAAAAATAAAAAAGCTAGCTTATGGAGGGAATAAATTTAAACAACCTTTCACTTTCATATGGGTCAGGCAGGAGGCAATTTGTAGAAATGCAAAAAGAGCTGGACTTGTCGAAAGTGTAAACTGGACCTGTTGTGGAGAAAGGAGGATATTAGATTTAATAGTTTCAGGCAATATTTCTTATATATTCCATACAAGTAATAAAAATACTTATCAGCTTTAAACATACGTCTTTATCAGAATGACACGCATCCTCAGAATCAACAAGTCCTGTTGTCTCCTTATTGTTGAAAGATGAGCAGGATTATTTTGAGAATAACAATCCTTTAGCATTTAATTTTGAATAAATGCAACCGAAGTTGTTGATGGATCACAAGTATATTCCACCACTTTCAGAGTAACATGACAAACTACGAATACACAGGTTAACCAGTATGAAAGATTGTTAACAATCACCCTCGGCAGACTAAATCTCATTCAAAATTCTGCTGTCCATACCCTACTACACAGCTCTTCGTTTCACGCTTTACCTGCAGGCCCACACTGGCTCCTGAATCAACAATACCTTGATTTTCAAATTGTTCTATGGTCTCAACCTGCCAAACTGTAACCTCTTCCAGCACTACATCCTCAGGTACCAGTACGCCACTGCTCTACCATCTTCCATTGACCATTCATTTGTCTGATCCCACACTTAGAATCACAGAATCCCAACAGTGTGGAAACAGGCCCTTCAGCCCAACAAGTCCACATCAACTCTCGGAGCATCCCACCCAGATCCATCCCCCTATAACCCACCTAATCTACATATCCCTGAACACTGCGGGCAATTTAGCATGGCCAATCCACCTAGCATGCACATCTTTGGACTGTGGGAGGACACTGGAGCACCCGGAAACCCACACAGACTCAGGGAGAACGTGCAAACTCCACACAGACAATCCGGATCCCTGGTGCTGTGAGGCAGCAGTGCTCACCACTGAGCCACCGTGCTGCCCTTTTGTATTATTTCGTTAATCCTATCCACCCTCCTTTAAAGGCACTTCTTAAAACTTTTGCTTGGGTCAAGTTTTTGGTCACCAGTCCTGCATTACATATGGTTTGATTATATTCTTGTAAAGCACAAGGGATGTTTAATCAAGTTAAAGATGCTATACAATCACAACACTTTGCTTTTATTAAAGTTACAGCTTTTCAATTCAGGAGAGTTTGTAAATTCTGCTTCCTATACCAATGTAAGAAATATACAATAAACTCTACATGGGAAATGAAAATAGATCCAAGCGATACCTCCTAGCATTCAAGGTAATGTAACTGTTCACAATCTTTCATACTGGGCAGGTGTATGTTCATGGCTTGCCATTTTACTTTGAATATGATGCAACATACTTCTGTTCCACTAACAACATCAGTTGATACAATCCAAAGTTTAAATGAAGGAGGATTACACTCAAAATACTTCTGTTCAGTCTTTCATTTGAGATAAGTTGTATATGAGTAAAACGTTGAAAGATTTAAAAATTACCCAAAGAAAGGGTTATAGATTGAAATGATTCTATGCAGCTCCCTGCAATCCTGCTATACAAATGATCAAGATTAAGTTATGAGAGTCAGACTGGCTATGATTCTTGGTCTCCTGTTTAGCCTGCAATTATAGAATGACGCAAAGGAGGCCACTGTACTGGCACTTCGAACAATATTAAATTAATTCCTTGCTTCGTCTCTGTTGGGCTCTGTAAATTATTTTCTTTTCAAGTGCTTTCCATGTCCCTTTTTTTTTTAAAAAAGAGACGACACTGAGTCTGGTTTCACCACTCTTTCAGTCAATATATCCCACATCATAACAAATCACTGCACATTTTAAAAAAAGTCTTCATTATCATCGAAATAACAAGCATGGGGCTGGATGAACACAGCAGGTCAAGCAGCATCATAGGAGCAGGAAAACTTGACGTTTCGGGCCTAAACCCTTCATCAGAAATGGGGGAGGGGAAGAGGGTTCTGAAATAAATAGGGAGAGAGGGGGAGGCGGATAGAGGATGGATAGAGGAGAGGATAGGTAGAGAGGAGGCAGACAAGTCGAAGAGACGGGGATGGAGCCAGTAAAGGTGAGTGTAGGTAGGGGGGTAGGGAGGAGATAGGTCAGTCCAGGGAGGACGGACAGGTCAAGGGGGCGGGATGATG
>JAHRHZ010000217.1:2260084-2311535 GCA_024137785.1 Ginglymostoma cirratum | reverse complement strand
CCCCCATTTCTGATGAAGGGTTTAGGCCCGAAACGTCAAGTTTTCCTGCTCCTATGATGCTGCTTGACCTGCTGTGTTCATCCAGCCCCATGCTTGTTATCTCGGATTCTCCAGCATCTGCAGTACCTTTTATCTCTTCATTATCATCTCTGGTTCTTTCAGAAATTACCTTAAGTCCAAATACTCCAAAGCTTTTTGTCACTGGGAACATGTATGTACTCTATCAAAAACGTTGCATGATTTTGAAGTCTCTTGAAACGACCCAATTTAAGTTTTGGCAAAGGTCTGTAGCTTGGGTCATGGGTGAGGTTGTTGACTTGCTCGCCGAGCTGGCTTGTTCTCATTCAGACATTTCATCACCATGCTAGGTAATATCATCAGTGGAGCCTTCGATGAAGCGACGTTATTCTACTATTAAACATTACACCGGACTGACAGTAAAGAAACTGGCCATCAGAATACACGAACATCAACTAGCAGCAAAACGGCACAACGAACTTTCCTTAACGTGAGTACACTCAGACAATGAAGGCCATCAGTTTAACTGGGACAAGGTAACCATAGTAACCCAAGTGTAACCTAGACACGCACAGGAATTCCTAGAAGCGTGGTTCTCCACCCATAATGCAATCAACAAACATAGAATTGGATTCCATATACAAACCCATACAGATCTAAACCAGAAATGACACTACTCACCATTACAGACCAGACAGTGTAAATTCCAAGCGGAGTAGAATAACATCCATCGGACACTCCACTGATGTCGTCAACTAGCATGGTGACAAAACGTCAAACGAGAACAAGCCAGCTTGGCAAACAAAACAACCACCTCACAACCCAATTTCTCTCATCTCACTACAAATGAAACACTGTCTCTGGTATATTTAAGTAAATCTCATCTGTACCCCTTCCAAGGCTTCTTAAATATTAAAATGAAGTGGCCAGAATCAAACATAATTCAAACTGAGGCCCAACCATTATCTTATAAATATTCAGCATGACTTATTTGCACTGTACTCTATGCCTGTACTTTTAAAGGCTAGGATCTCATACGCAGTTTTAAAAATAGCATTCTCAGTTTCTCCTGACACCTATAAAAAGCTTTGTGAGATGATATTGTGGCTTTAAAGAGATGCATTTTGTCCTTCTTTCTTTTGAGAGAGATTGAACGAGAGTTGAGCAGTCTGCGATAACAAACAGCTTGAGGGGCCTTGGGTAGTTTTTACAAGTTGGAACGATATAAGCAGCCTGCATGAGTTTGGCCAACTCTCACAGATCAGAATTTCTAGTTTTTAAGTTTTTTACCTTTTAGATTCAGCAGTTGATGCTGGAGTCTCAACAGGGTTGGAAGCTGCAGTAAATGTCTCCTGGCTGCTACTGAGTTTTCACTTGATATTTTGTCTCACATGCAATACAGCAACAAAGAGAGAGAAAACCTGTTTTGAATTTGCCTTTATTGCCAAGGGTGTGTTTATGGGTTGTTACTATTTTGGAACATTTAATAATAGTTATTGTATCTACTGGAAACCTTAACAGAATAATGGAGTTAAGTTATTCAAAGTTCTTCTTTCTTTTGTTGTATTTTAACAATAGTGTTTGAATAAATTGTGTTTTGCTTAATGTTGAGTAGTTTGAACAGCTAAATAGCATCTGGAACACAGCACTTCACAACTGCCTTTGAAAGAAGAAAATGTTAGGGTCTAGGCTACCTTCTTAAAATATTTTGAGGGTGTCTGGTCTGGTTTATAAAACTTTGTACAGCCACACAATGGTCTTGGTTTTGTAGACAATGAAGTGATGGTGCTCACCATTGACCTTGAAGATAGTTACCGAAATTCAGAAATCTCTGCAGTTCCTTTCAGCTGCTGTTATTTCAATTAGGCAGTAAGTCAAGGAATCTCCAGAGTCCTGCGTGTCATTTCATCATTCAGGGTGAGTAACCAATCAAACTGAAGTATTCTCACAGACACCAACCCAGGAAACATTAAAACTGAAGGATAATCAATGCATAATCAAAAGTTTATGACTTTAAGTTTATTTTCAATCCATTTCTACCTTAGCCCCACAGGAATGCCTCAATTATTTTAAGTATTTTCTGTATACAGCAAGTCAGGGAAAGATAAACTAACTGGCACGACGTCATTGCTAAGATATATAGTGTCATGTCCATTAGTACATACTGAATTACAGGAACTAACTTCATATTCCTGCATTTCAATGTCATCATCCATGAATTGATTACGTGCATCTCTTAGTGGCTCTGTCACTATTGTAATCTTTCATTATTTAGGCATTTGTAAATTACTTCACTATCATTATTTATATTTCTTTAATTTTATAGTTCCTCTTTGTCTTCTTAATTCCCTTGTATTAGTTGGAGATGGGAAACCTATACATTATGTTCATTCCCAACAGAGGTGAAATCATTGACACCTTCCCACCAGAACCCAAACTCGAATCCACTTAAACACAATTTATTCCCCTTGCACAACTCTCCATCAGTCCCATTTGGTTATCAGTATAAGAGACTCAATTGACCGATCTTCCTCTCTTGCTTAAATTCTTACCACCCTGTCTAAATCACTTAAGTATTGCAGAGATTGGAAAACAATATTAATGGGTGGCACAGTGACTCAGTGGTTAGCACCGCTGCCTCGCAGTGCCATGGATTTGATTCCACCCTCGGGCAACTGTCTGTGTGCAGTTTGTACATTCTCCCCATATCTGCGTGGGTTTCCTCTGGGTGCTCCAGTTTCCTCCCACTGTCCAAAGACGTGCAGGTTATATGGATTGGCCATGCTAAATTGCCCGTAGTGTCTGGGGATGTGCAGATTAGGTGGATTATTCAGGCTGGGGAATGCAGGGTTACAGGGACAGGGCAGAGGGGTGGGTCTGGGTGGGATGTTTTTCAGATGGTTCCGCACAGCAAAGTTTCTATATTAAAAATCATGGAAAGTACTGCAGATGCAGGAAATCTGAAATTAAATCAAAAAGTGCTGCATGTGCTGAGCAGCTCAGGGAGCCTCTCTGGAGGCAGAAACAGAGTTAATGCTTCTGGTTGAATGATGTTTCACTAGAATCTATTGGATATTTTTGCTCAGTTTCTCTCTACAGGTGCCATCAAGGGAATTAAACACTACTTATATGCCTTAACACACTGTCATATTCAAAATTTTAAAACACTTGTAAGTTTACAATATGACACTTGTTGGCTTCATAGAATCCCTACAGTATGGAAACAGGCCATTCAGCGCAACAAGTCCACACCGCCACTCCGAAGAGCATCCCACCCAGACCCGTTCCCCTATCCCTGCATTTCCCATGTGTAACCCACCTAATCTAAACATCCCTAGACACCTTGGGCAATTTAGTACGGCCAATCCACCTACCCTGCACATCTTTGGACTGTGGGAGGAAACCCACACAGACATGGGGACTTAACATACTATCCATCCTTTTAACCTTTGAGCAAAACATTCATTCAGAATTTTCCTCAAAATGTAAAAGATAATTGAAAACAAAGGTGTGCATTATGCAATGAAATTGTGTAATGATAAAAACAATACTTCTTACCATCTGGTACCAGCTCAAACTGGGGTTTCCCCTCAGATACACACTTGAGAGTTGCCAGGTGTCCTTCAATAAGTTCCCCATCAACAAATTTCCCAAGCAAGGCTATTTTGCCCTCAGGATATACATAAGCTATTTTATCACCAGTCATCTCTCCATCTTCATTCACCTCTCCTACAAGGCAGCCTCCATCCTGTCACAAAAAGATAACACATCACTTGATTCACATCACACAATGTTCACAGATGCAATGTTTGCAACATTCATTTTCGTTCAAAATCCTGGGAATATAGGCTGAGCATTTCCTCAGAACTGCTCTCACTTTGTCACCATATGGAAGAGGACTATATCCCTATATCCCTGCAAAAGTGGGGTTTCTGCAATGCTGGGAAAGTTACAGCAGCAAAATGGAGGTCGTTCTGAGGCAATTTCTGAACACAGTAGCAAACACTGCACACTTATGTTTATGGCCATGAAAACTCAAATACAAGGCAACTTGTAATAAACCCAACCTTTGTTTTGCCAGCTTTCTCCACCTTCACCAAATATCAACTGTGGCTCAGCTAGCTGCACATGAGCCTGAGTCAGAAAGTTGGGGCAATGCCCAAATAAAATTTCTTTCTCCCTAGCCTACCATACTTTTCTGAACATGGTGGATAACTAAAGTCGATCTTGAAGCTAAGGCAAATAATATACATGGTAACAAAACAGGTGGTTTTGCAGCCAGGTTTTACAACAGGTGGTTTTACAAACTCATGAAACTTCTTAAACTTCTTCCCCCCTACTCTGAACGGAACTTAATGCTTGAAAATTGATGCAACGCTTTTTTTTTTGTGGGGTTTGGGGAGGGAGATGGTGGTTGGAAGAGAAAGAATTGTGAATGTGTTTTAGGGGTGTTGTTAGGTAGGGGCCAATGGTTTTGTCCACAGCGATTTGGAGGACTTGGATGGGAGATACAAACTGTGCAAGCAATTATAATGTTGCCTCAGCATACAAAGCTCCACCATGAATAACAAAGATGCCCACAGAGGCCCCTGATCAGCCAATGTGTAAGCTGTATTGAATGGCAAACAAGGGCACCAAGAAAACTGTCCCATTGAAGAACTGTTTGTGGAAAAGAAAAGAAGTTGCACTCCAGCCCAATTCTCTGCTTCATAATCAGCACTGCTGCCTCACTGCTTGCAACCAAAAAGGGACTGTCCAGCAACTGCAAAAGGCGTCACAGGTTGAGAACCTCTGTTTTGAAAATAGCACATGACACCATAATGTGCAATTCTTCATAAACAATCTATAAACACATGGGAGCCCAACATTCGATAAAGAGATGGAAACATACCCTTTAGGCAATGGCTTCAGCTTTACATATCCACATTTTAATTCAACACAATTTATTTTGCCTGATTACTCTATTTAATAGTACAGTGAGCACAAAATAAATTTTAATACATTTCTTCCTGATCTAGATACAACTGAATTGTCCATTTCAACAGAGTGCTTTCTGCCAAGATTTTTTTTTGGTGTTTTGTTTTTAGAAACAATGCAAATGTGTTCAATACTCTACCTTGATTGGGTTTGCTCATTACCTTTATCACTAAAGGGTCACTTTGACCAGAGCTTTGCAAAGGTTTGGGTGCACTTTGTATAGGGCGATAAAATAAATTTTACTTTCATGAATAAAAAGTCAAAGTGCATATTATGTTCAGGAAATTAAGTAGGTGCACTGAGCCCAATTAAAGCAATTTCCCAGAGTCTGGGACCAAAAAGATCCTTCCAATCAGTGTGAAAGTTAACCACAGTTTTCAAAGCCTTTCTCCAGTTAACTGAAGCTTACCGCAAAGTACATCCAGCAAACACCCCATCGGACATTATCCCTGTATTGACCCCTGAAGGTCAAGTGTCCCTCCGAATCATATTCCTCAGCTATGCCATTCAGTTCTCCATCAATGTAGGTACCATGGAGGGTACTGCCATCCTCATAGGTGTACACAGCTCGTCCTTGTAAAGCATCATCAATGCAGTTCCCTTCCAGTGTGCTAAATAATAAAAGGGATACATGATGTTACACATTTCTCCCCCCACCAAGTCACTTAGTTGGTTTTGCCTACAAGCAAAACTGAAAAGGTTCCCATCAAATATTCATTTGAGTTACGGGTAATTTTGTTGGGAGATTTTCACATTATCAAAATGACTGAATGATGTACTGCACTGCACTGGTTGGATTTGCTTGCGTGTCTTTTTTTTTTTGAAAAACAAAGCTAAAATATGTCCAATTAAACACGAACTCGGTTATAACTTAGAAAATTAGTGAGCAGGTAAACATACAAACAAAAACAATGATTCATTAACAGGAAGTGAAACAGGTTAATCCTAATGAAGTAGGTGCTTTAGTCTAAATTGCACACCGGATCCAATCTCCAGTCCAAGGGAATGACTGATGCAATAAATTTAATTTTGAAATAAAGAATGTTTTTCGAACTTCTAATCCTTTCGCCACTTTTAATTTTCTTAATTTTTGAAGAAGTTAGAATACCAAAGGTAAGATTGTTCTATGAAGATGGAATATGTGGTTGATATGTAGTAGTGACAAATCTGCAAAACCAGCAGGAATGCAAATTTTATCCCCACCTAAGTATCAGATGTGGGGATTTTACCTATACCAGCTCAAAAACAAACACTGAACATTAATGCATACACAGATCCAGTTTGATACTGTGCTAGCCTTATTGGTAGCAGGGATCAACCAAAACTGACTGACCTTTTCCTCCAATCAGCTGGATAACGTATTGCAACAACATGCTACTCATCACATGGAGGTTGCTGCCTTGATTAGGCCTCAACAGGGAAAGGAAAGAGAGGGACTTTCCAATTGGCTGAAGGGTAATTTGCAACTATTTCTAGACCCTGACCTATCTCAGCAGCTGGTAAAGTTAATAAGGTCAAGCAAATGAGACACCACATCACTGGCCTCTAGCAATAATCAGCTTCTTTGCCACTTCAATCATTTAATTTCTTCTTCCAGTAACAGTATGTACATTTCTCAGTGGATGCTTGCACTCCACTTACATTAGAGCACAGAATGTCACAATTACTGGGGACTGGAAGGAAGGCAAAAAGCTTTAAAAACTTTTACAGAATTATCTGCTTCTCACTTTCGCTCCAGGAACACTTCTGACCAGCTTACAACCCCGACACAAACAAATATGTTTTTTAAAAAAAAGTTACTAACCAACCAACTGATAGCTGAACAGCAAGATTTCACATTTCAAGACTTTTACTGGAACAGATTAAGACTAAACTCAACATAGGACAAACATTAATTAACAGGTAACTTCTATTTAGTTTGAAATGTCAGTTAAGTTTTGCACTAAGATAACTGAATTATGACTTAGGAAACACTCCCTGTACTCCACGTTGCTGACAAACATATAGCATTTAAAAAAATCTCAAAGACACTCCCAGCTTTCCAGCAAAGGTTCACCTCTACCAATCATGCCAGGTCAAAATTTCCAGAATCCTTTGACAATCTTTCCAAACTGCCCAAGTTTTCCAAATCCAATGATCACCAGCAAGGCATATTGCAATGATTCCAGTTGCCTAAATCTTCCAGAGCCCCACCTATTATTCTCCCTTACTTTTGAACAGAAACTGACCCCTTAAAATTATATCAGAGATAAAAGGTACTGCAGATGCTGGAGAATCCGAGATAATAAGGTGTGGGGCTGGATGAACACATCAGAAATCTGATGAAGGGTCTAGGCCCGAAACATCAAGCTTTCCTGCTCCTATGCTGCTGCTTGGCCTGCTGTGTTCATCCAGCCCCACACCTTGTTATCCCTTAAAAATGATCCTTAGTTTTTAAACACAAGCATTCCTCGGTTTCTCCACAGCAACAGTTTTTTCTTCTGTTACTTGCCAAAAGTGCTAGAACTGCCATTCAAAACTTTGAAGGGTTTCTTTTTAAATTTCTCCACTGTGTCAATCTCAGATCATACAGAAATTGGGTGACAAATCAGGTATTCACCAGCTCTCTCTTCACAACTTTTAACTTAAAGCAAAACAACAGACAGTTGAAACCCAAGTGTTGTGCAATGTTCAGCATTCAAGACACACTATGGTCACATTAACAATTCTTCCTCAAACCAGCTTTGAAAAAGGTACGCTGGGAATGTGTATGTAGTTGCAAGGTTGCAGGATGTGCTGTCACTTTGACAAAATAATATCCACACAAAGAAGTGGAGGCTACAAGGACAGCCTGAAATCCTTAACAGGGCACTACAGCTGGTTAGAAATAAGGCAACCCTCATACTTGTTAAATTATTCCATAATTTCACAAAAATATTCTTGGAATTCTGTGTCCTGACCACTAAACCTACACAATTTAGAGAAACATCTCATTCAGCGCCAAGAATTTTCTTGCCTCCTCCCTAAAAGGCAAATTTCACAATAAATACCTCCATACATTGTTCAGTGTGCCAATTCCTCATGTTTCAGCTCAGAATGCAAGGCTATTGCAGCAAAGAAAGCATTACACTGTACCCTTTCATTTTAGGGATCTTTAACTAACCTATTGTTTGGAAACATTAGAAATGTTTCTAGCGCAGGTAATATTTGAACCCAGATCTTCTGGCCTACAGGCAAAGTAACTACCACTGTGCCATAACAGTCATTATCCTCATTCTTTATGCAGTTACAAATTGACCCCTGATGGAAAGTATAAGCAGAAATTCGCAGATTTTACCCCTCCCTATGTAAAAAAATACTACATCATTTTTAAAGTACAGGCTAGTCTGCTGCCAATGATTTGGTACATCCACCTCTTGGTATTTTGCAGATTGCAAAATGTGCCCTTCCATCATATTTTAGGAGGGGAATGCTGAGCATATGATACACAGCCTGAAAGTCCAGCAAAACCATACTAGTGCTGAGTTAGCTAAACTCAACCAATGCTCATTGACTTCAGAGACCCTGTGCCAGACTGGGTCAAGGTAAAGACCCCTGCTGGAAGTAAATGCACCGTCGCCGTCAGGTGTGAATTGGAGTAGTTTCAAATGTTGACAGCATTCACAGTCAAATAACACAATACCCTGTAATTACATAACAACATCGCAGCAGAAATAGTCAAAAGGAACAATAAATTACTTCTAGTTTTTGTGTTCACACAAATGAAGGAACAGAAGACAAAATAAATTTCTCCAAGTGAGATCCACTGCCAATATTTCACCAAAACGACAATCCATTCCCAATGGCAGAACCAGAAGGGCATGCCACTCCCACTCTCTTTTCTCATTTCCCATGCAATACTATTAAACTTTAACATGTGCACTGAAAGCCCATTTGATCGTGGTTAGGGTGATACTTTTCAGTGGTGAAACCCCATTATAAGCTGACAAATGCAGCATGCATAGGTGAGCCATAAGAGTGCCTCCTGATCAAGTAGCGAGGCTCTGTAGATTTTTAAAACAAATCTATTCAGACACGTTATGACAAATCTCTGGAGGGAGGGGTGGGACTTGAACGTGAACCTTCTGGCTCTAAAATAAAGCAATCACTATTCCACAAAAGTCCTAAAAGGATGACTCCACTATGGACAAAACTCTCCTTTGCCATTCATGGACTTATTGACAGCACAAAAGGTGGTTTGGGCCTTTTCCACATTAAATTTCACTCAGGTAATTCACATTACATTGGTTTTGCTTTATTCATGAGCACATAATCATTACTTATTGAATCCAGTTTAGTTTGAATGAAGCATAAAAACGTCCCTCATGGGTACAGGGAAGTTACGGCAATTATTTATTGTGGCAGAGATAATGAAGGGTGAGGTATATCCCCACCATGAGTGATGGAAGGAGCAAGCAAACAAACAATCAGGTGGGTTTCGTACAAGATACGAACATGCTTCCCGCCATCTCAGCAATCAATTTCTGTACAGGAAAGTTCATGGTTGATCTTCCTGACCTACCACCAATTAAGGCCCTTAAGGGCCTATTAACAGCCACTAGCACGATTACCCACCCTTCTCAGTCAGCAAAGATCCTGCTTTCTTATGATGCAAACTAGGCTACAGCAAATAGAAATCACCCCATAGCTGGGGGTATAAATGGGGAAAGAGGGGTGCTGCCACTGGAAGCCAAATCTCCAGCCCTTGCTCCAGATCCCATTACAGTGAAGATGCGCACCCCCAAACTTAGTGCAAGAAACACTAAGACTACGTCAATGTTCATGTTAGTGTCCAGTCTTGTGCTCAGCAATCTGTGGGACACTTGTTATGCCTCACTGGGGTAGCAAGCAGGATATCAAGCCCCCCTATTCTTGGAGTCATCACAAAAAGGCAAAGATTTTACCAACGTACTGAAAATATCCTTCAGTTATCTGTTTGTTTAAAACCAGGCAAATACTATATGGACTAGGTTTTTGTAGTTAAAAAGAATGACTACGACAAATAAATAGTTTCTAGCTACAGGCAAGCAACTATAATCTTCAGCATTTGATTTCTTAAAAACTCTAACCCCTTCATGAAACTCCCCCTACGTGTACACACAAAAAAAAACTGGTGTTATGGTGGAGGAAGAAAAAATAACTGGGAATCAGTTCAATGGCTTTTGTCCACAGGGTTTAGCTGAGATGGTCCTTTCGTTTACCACGAATTGCATCCCTCAGTTTGTTTCCTCTTGGTTCTCTTCAGTTCTTCACAGACAGCACAGGCAAGTAGCTAACAAATTTTAAAGTCTCCGTCTAAAGCAATTGGTGGCTTTCAGTATTTCCTACTGCAAAGAGGCAAACCATCTCCCCTTCCAGAGGTCCAAAATCTTCTGGCAATGATATTCACACCCACATGTTGTTCAGCTTCCAGGATCTAACCACATAGTTATTGACCTAGGCTATCTGCCTGCCATCGACAGCTGGTCACAACTCCACAAACCAATCAACTACTTTTTGCTAGCTGGATTTCACTTTGAATATGCTTCCTGGTGCCAGCCCATCCGCAACCAGCCTCCCCCATTTCTTGTGGCAAGAGACACACATGGTAACCGCTGCAAAGGCTCAATCGCAAAAGGCCACACTCAAGACCCTCTTGCCATATTAGACCAAGAGGCTAGATAATGTTAAACACCTTCGGCTATAACCACCACAGGATGGTTTGACATGAAAATGCAAATAGAAGTTGTAAATTTAACCCATACTAATGTGTAGAGAAACCCTTCATCTATTGTATTGAAAGAAGCTGATTACTAGACCTCATGGAACATATAAAGATGAATTATGTAACATACTTTTACAATGTCACAAAGATCCCTCCATGATAAAGGTCAGAAGTGGGGATGTTCACCAACAATTGCACAATGTTCAGCACCATTCGCAACTCCTCACACATGGATGCAGTCCAAGTTCAAATGCAACAAGATCTGGACAATATCCAGGCTTGGGCTGTCAAGTGGCAAGTAACATCTGTGCCACACAAATGCCAGGCTATAACCATCACCAATAAGAGACAATCTAACCACCGCCCCTTGACATTCAATGGTGTTACCATCACTGAATCCCCCACTATCAACATCCTGGGGGTTATCACTGACCAGAAATTCAACTGGACTCACCACATTAACACAATGGCTACAAGAACAGGTCAGAAGCTAGGAATATTACAGTGAGTAACTCAACTCCTGACTCCTCAGCCTGTCCACCATCCAGAAGGCACAAGTCAGGAGTGTGATGGAATACTCCCACTTGCCTAGATGGGTGTAGCCCCAAAAACACTCAAGAAGCTTGACACCATCCAGGAGAAAGCAGTCCACAAACATCCACTCAGTAGCAGCAATATGTACTATCTACAATATGCACTGCAGAAATTCACCAAAGATCCTCAGAAAGCACCTTCCAAACCCACGATCACGTCCATCTAGAAGGACAAGGGCAGGAGATATATGGGAACACCTCCACCCTCAAGTTCCCCTCCAAGCCACTGACCATCCTGACATGGAAATACATCACTGTTCCTTCACTATCACTCGATCAAAATCCTGGAATTCCCTCCCTAATGGCATTGTGGGTCAATCCACAGCAGGTGGATTGCAACAGTATAAGGCAGCAGCTCACCACCATCTCAAGGGCAACTAGGGATGGACAGGAAAAGCTGGCCAGCCAGCAACACCCACATCCCAGAAACGGATTTTTTTTTTTAAAAAAAAAGGATTTTTTTAGGATATGAAAGAACAACGAAGATAGATCATTACCTCATTAAAATTAGCGGGAGCTGTTTTATAACATTATCTGCCATATTTCCTACATTACAGCAGCAAATAAACTTCAAATGTAATTGCTGTAAATCATTTTGGGATATAAATGCAAGCCTTTCTTTTTGCATGTGTCTCATTTCCTTAATTAATCTCATCAAGTTTCACATAGCCTGGACACATCACTTCCACATTTTAACTAAATTATCTGAGTCCACTGGTTTTTTTCATGTTTTTCCTCCAGACAAGTTTGTTTGTACCTAATTTTACACTTACTATTGAACTGCAACACATCATTAGTACATTTCAGTTCTAAAAGGAAGGGTCTATACCTTTAAAGTCAGCTGTCACGTTTTCTCAATTCATGCTATTTGATTTGCTGGGTGCCTTCAGTGTTATTTTATTTCATATTTTTAGCAGGTGCATTATTTAGCTTTTAGTTCAAAGACTTTCATTGTCTATTATGACCCCAATTTTCCAAATCATATCTGCCCCTTTGAGTTGAACAACAGTTTTTCAAAGTATCAATGTGTCTTTCTGTAAATTCCTAAAAAAAAAACTCAAGTTGTGAGATAACTCAGCAGGCCTGGCAGCCCCATTTGTGTTGAGAAAGCAAAGTTTAATGTTTCAGGACCAGTGACCCTCCTTCTGAAATGTTAACTCTGCTTTCTCTCCACAAATGCCATAAGACCTGCTGAGTTATCCCAGCAATTTCTGGTTTTCTTTCTGATTTCCAGCATCTTTGATTTTGTTTTTAAGTTTTAAATTCCTTACTGCTCAAGTTGTAAAGACCCAAGAATAACATAGTACACAATTATATCTTAAAGTATCAATACCAAGAGGATTGATCCAAGATCACACCACAAGTACTTTCCTACATAATAACGTTGCAAGTTAACTAGTACATTTGCTTCTGTCTTACATGTGAATAAAGAAATGAAATATCTGGAGAAAATAAAAAAAAAGTTATCATGCCACTCTCTCTAACTTGGAATGGAATATTCTAGAAATAGTGCATCTGAAAACCCATGGCCCCAGTTATCAGACTGATTGCAGATACACGCTTCTTTGCCACAACACTTGTTCCCAAACTCCAATTCCAACTGTTCCAACTGGAACACTAGGAGCTATTAATAACACAAGGGAAACTGATGCAATTGAATCAGTTGGAAATCCTACACCATACATTATTTTGCTTCCAAGTGACATTGAACAGTGAGATGTGAAAAGACTGACAACTATGACTGCAATAGATTAATTACTTCATTGGTCCTGTCCCAAAAGCTGGTGGCAAGTAGTTCCCTTTACTCTTCCTCCTTTCTTTAAAAGTTTGGAAGGGAAGAAGGTTTGTTTGCTCTCGTTTTCTTTTTAAATGCGAGTAAATAAAATAAGAATAAACTGCCCATCTTTCTTTGTAATTACTTCATTTTACCTGTCTCACTTTCTCAACTACATGTCTATTTCTCCTCATTTATCTCAATCAGTTAGAATTTAGAATCAGTTTCACATGTATAACTGCTTAATACTGACATTTTTTAAAATGTAACATCTCAGATGAGATAATTGACATTAATGTTGAGATGTATTTTCAGCATTTTATAGTTATTATGTTTTTTGGAATACAGAACCAAGAGTGCAATTAGCATAATATATATTTTCCCTTGTCTCATAACCATACCTCATACTCATTTGATTCCCTCAATAAAACTTTGGAAATGTATCCTTTTTCCAATGATCAAAGGAAGCTTGCAGCTAAAGGAAAATATTCAAATCAATGCAGCTAGGAAATCAGACACACTTCAAATGCTCAAACTGCATCATTAAATATAAATTAAACCCCAGTTACAATTTGGGCTTTTGGAAACGGCTAAGGCTATAAAAACTTAATGAAATATTTAATAATGTTACTAGGGTCTGGTATTCTTTGATTTTCTTTTAAAAAAATCCTTGGAAACACAGAATGTTCGGTTCTTGAGAAAATTTTCAGATGGAGAAACTGGAGAAAACATTTGGAATGACCTGCAGGCAAGTGAACACCAGAATACACAACCCCTAGGCATATCCCATTCTACACAATGAATAGGAACTTTTTATATGGAAAAAAAGATTAAAAATCATAGCAAAACGTGACATTTTCATACAGTAACTTAATATAAATATATGTTGACACAAAGATATTAAATGTGATTTCAATAGACCACAATTTCTTAATGAGTCTTTGAACTGAATTTATTTGTTGAAATAAAATTTTGTATGTTTAAATTTTAGTTACTTAGGTCATTTTTTCTCCCTTACACAGCAACTGTAAAGATTTACTTTCCTCCCCATGTAACAGTTCTATAAATAGTTACTGAGATGACATCATTCTACACTTCCCGTCCTTGCTGTCCTACCAAGACAAAATGCTTTGTTTGTAATGTACCCACAATTACATCACAATTCAGCTGCACACGCATTTATGTATGGGGATAGTGTCTTCATGACACAAACAAACTTTCTGCTGGCAAGGCAGTACTGACACCACTGATGAAAACATCCACCCCTCTCCATTTCTTCCCCACTCTTGAAAAGATAAATTATGAAAATCTAAAGAGAATAAGGGAAAACAGGAAAAACTCCCCGCACAACTGAAAATTTGTAATTTAGTTGTTACAAACTACACTCATGATGCCATCAAAAAGTGAGTGTCAAAACATAAAATACATCATTTTCAATCTGGGCAATGTTGCAAAGGAGCAGTTTGTAGAAACATCCTGCAACAAGCACACACTGCCAAATATACTTTATAAATCAATAGAAATGAAACGTCATATGAAATTTGAATCACCAGCATTGACAGTGTCATTAAACTTCTGATTTATAGACTAAGTGCAACAGCAAATGGTTGAATGAGGGGACCACTCTTTTTCCCAGTAAACACACCATTATATACATTCCAAATTACAGTCAAAGAAACCCTAACTTAGATCAAGAGAAAAACCCCTCTGATAGAGCAAATATATCTAAACAAGTAATAAAGCTTCAAATTGATGGACTTTGATTTTTTTACCTGCCATCAAAAAAATAGAACTTCCCGTGACCATTCTTCTCACCATGCACAAAATGCCCTTCAAATCTGTCACCTGAAGAATAGGTAACTTTACAGAACCCATGTGGCTCGTTATCTTCATCCAGGGGACCTACAATAGGAACACTTTAAACTTACTGAACCTCAGCACAGACACACACACACGTAAAATGCATCATCTTAACTCCAAAAGAAAAAAACAATGCAAATTACTGCAATATATGACACACATCTGCTGACTAAGTATCACCAGGAATTCTGTTCACTTAAAGTCAAAAGGGTGGCTTCGACTTAAGAACTGTGCGAAACCCAGTTTGGAGGTGACTTTTTTTCCCCCTGACTGGGTTATTTATTATGAGTGAACACAACAGCTGAAATGTCGCGACGGGGGAGAAATTGCTTTTTCGTTTCCTCACTGTTGCGTGTGGCAATAACGATGGTGAGGGGCTTTATTTCTCAATTCTTCTGAAATAATCATTGATAGAGAGAAAAAAGATCCTACAGCAAATTGTCAACATTGAGAATGACCTCCCCTCGAAGACTTCACCGTGAAGTAAAAGATTACATTGTTTAAAAAAAAGGTGGGGGGGGGGGGAAGAAGTGGTGGGTGGAGAAAGGGAGAGAAAAGTTTCCAGGCTCTGTTTCAGATTATAAATATGCAACAAATTATAAACACACAGCCTCAGTCTTCCACCACAGCAGTGGTGCTTTCATTCTGCTCCTCTGAGGGACTGCCTGCATCACAATAATCCAGGTTACATAACTGCTAAAGTAGCACATTGTATTTTGAAGCGATTCGCTTTTTGTTTTTTTTTAATATTAAAAAAAAATCCATTCCATTCCCCGGAAAGTCAGAATAGAATTTCGACGTACTTCAACAAAAAAAAACTAACTATGGGCTTTATCTTGACGAATTAAATTTGCATTTCGTCAACAAAACCTTGGAGCAAAAAAAAACTTTTTCAAAACATTTTTTTTAAAAAGGTATATTCACTGACCGTGCAACTGATTTTTCGACGCACGGGTTAAACGCACTAAATAAAAGCCACCTCTTTCAAGACGGGCGGTTTCGGGCCGGATATATCCACACTGCACTGTCCCTCCCTCCTGCCCGGCTTGTTTTAGGGAGATGAGGCATCAAACCCTTTCTCTGGAACACTCTTCTCCCCCGCCCCCCCTCACCTTCCACCGTCTCCTCCACATTATCGTCGTCACTGTCCATAACACCGCTGTTCTCAGTGACTGAGGCTTCTTTTCGCACAAAGCAGACCAGCTCCAACTCTGCCTTTGCTTAGACTGCAAGTTACCGCTGCGTAAACCGGAATCAGGCACTGACATCATCCCTCTTCCCCCCCCCCCCCGCCAGATGCTGCATTGATCGACAGTCTGTCTCTACCCCACCTCCCAAAACCCTTCCCACCATTAGCAGTCGCTCCATTCACTACCAGACACACTCTCTCGCACCCCTCCCACCCATCTGCTTTGACTGACAATTTCAATCTCTCTCCCTCCTCGCAGAATATAACCACACGCTGTAATAAAACGAAGAACCATTTCCACCATCTCACCACGCACATCTCTTCCCCGTGACACCAACTCGTGCATACCAAGAGACATTGAACATCAGATGTCAGGAAAGATGTACTGGCGTTGGAGGCAGTCCAGAGAAGGTTAAGACCACGAGAATTAGGAACAGGAGTAGGCCGGCTGAGCAACTCAACAGTCTCACATTCTTCATGACCCATTTCCTGCCCTCTCCCCATAACCCCTGATTCCCCTTCTGATCCATCTATCTCAGCCTTAACCAAATACAAGGACTCTGCCCCCACAGCTCTCTGTGGCGAGGAATTACAAAGATGCTCAACCCTCTGATTGAAGAAAATAATCCACCTAGATACATAAAGTCAAACAGCACAGAAACAGAACCTGAGGGCCAACTCGTCCATGCCGACCAGGTTATCTAAACTGAACTAGTCCCACTTGCCTGCATTTGGCCATAACCCTGTCCAAATACTCATCCAGATGCCATTTAAATGTTGTAATTGTACTCACCTCTGACAGCTCGTTCCATATATGCCCCCCCATTCCCTTTTAAATCTTTCCCCTCTGCCTTAAATCTCTGTCCTCTAGTTTTGGACTCCCCAACCCTGGAAAAGACCTTGACTAATCACCGTATCTATGCCCCTCATGATTTTATGAACTTCTACAAGGTCACCCTTAGCCTCCTACACTCCAGGGCAAAAACTCACAGCTTAACCAGCCTCTCCTTATATCTCAAACTCTCAACTCTTGGAAACATTCCTTGTAAATCTTTTTTCCACCCTTTCTAGTTTAATAACATCCTTCCTACAGCAGGGCAACCAGAATTGTACTCAGTACTCCAAATCTGGCCTTACCAGTGTCTTGTACATCCATAACATAAAATTCCAACTTCTGTACTCAATGCTTCAATTGATGAAGGCAAGTGTGCCAAGCACCTTCTTTACCATCCTGTCTACCTGCAATGACATTTTGAAGGAACTATGTACCTGCATCCCTAGGTCTCTTTGTTCAACAACACTCCAGAGACTCCTATCATTAACTGTACAAGTCCTGCCCTGGTTTATCTGACTAAAACTCAATACCTCACATTTATCTGAATTAAACTCCATCTGCTATTCCTTGGCCCTCGGGCCCAGTTGATCAAATCTTGCTGTACTGTTAGATAACCTTCCTCACTGTCCACTATATCACCAATTCTGGTGTCATCCGTAAACCTATTAAACATGCCTCCTGTATTGTCATCCAAATCATTAAATATAAATAATGAACGACAGTGGCCCCAGCATTGATCTTACCATGCTCTGTCTTCTATGTTAAGCCAATTTTGTATCCAATTGGCTAGCTCTCTCTGGATCCCATGCGATCTAACTTTACTAACTAGTCTACCACGAGGAACTTTGTATAAGGCTTTACTAAAGTCCATGTAGGCCACATCTACCACTCTGCCTTCTTCTATCTTTTTAATCACCTCTTCAAAAAACTCAAACAAGTTTGTGAGACATGATTTCCCACGCACAAAGCCATGCTGACTATCAGTCCTTGCCTTTCCAAATACATGCAGGTCGTGTTTCTCAGAATGCCCTCCAAGAACCATTGATGTCAAATCCACCTTTGATGTCAAGCTCACATTCTGTACCTCCCTGGCTTTTCCTTGCAGCCTTTCTTAAATAATAGCACAACATTAGCCGCCCTCCAGTCTTCTGGCACCTTATCCATGGCTGTTGATAATACAAATATCGCCACTGGGGACTCAACAATTTCTTCCCTAGTTTCCCACAATGTACTGGGATACATTTGATCAGGTCCCAGGGATTTATGTACCTTTGTGTGTTTTATTAAACTGGTGCCTGTTTATTCTGAGATGATGCCCTTTGGTCTAGACTTTCCCATGAGCTGATACATCCTCTCAACATCTATCCTCTCAAGCTCCTCGACAATCCCATATGTTTCAATGAAATCACCTCTCATTCTTCTAAATTATAATCAGTCCTAATGTGCTTAGCCTTCGCTCATAGAACAATCCAGCATCTCCTATTCTTATACTCCAAATCTCTTGAATTAAGGACCAACATTCCATTAACCTCCTTGATTACCTGCTGCACGTGTTGTTAACTTGCAGTGTCTTGTGCAGAAGTACCCACAAGTCCCTTTGTGTTGTAGCTTTCTGCAGTTTTTCTCTATTTAAATAATACCCTGTTCTTTTATTCTCTCATCCTAAATGAACAACTTCACATTTTCCTATAGTATACTCCACTTATCAATGTTTTGCCCACTTAACCTATCAACACCTGTGAACTGTTTGTAGCCCTCATGCAACTTGTTTTTCCACCTATTTTAGTTCATCTGCATATCAGTTACAGTATATTCACCTTCTTCCTGAGTCATTAATATATATTCACTAAGTTGATACCAGGTATGGATTGACTAGGAGGAAAAGCTAAGTAGGTTGGGCCTGTACTCATTTGAGTTAAGAAGAATGAGAGACAACTTTATTGAAAGGGTAGATGCAGACAGGGTGTTTCCCCTTGTGGAAGAGTTTAGGACCAGAGGGCACCCATTTAAGATAATGATGAGGAGAATTTTTCTCTCTCAGAGAGTGGTGAACCTGAGGAATTGGTTCAGAAAAGATTTACAAGGATGCTGCCACGTTTGGAGAGTTTGAGCAATAGGGAGAATAGGCTGGAGCTATTTTCCCTGGAACATCAAAGGCTGAGGGGTAACTTTATGGAGGTTTATAAAATATGAGAGGCATGAATACAGTGAACAGCCAATGTCTTTTTTCCCAGGGTTTGGGAGCCCAAAACTGGAGGGCATAGGTTTAAGGTGAGAGGGGGAAGATTTAAAAGGGACCACATAGAAGGTGAGATAACAAGCATGGGGCTGGATGAACACAGCAGGTCAAGCAGCATCATAGGAGCAGGAAAACTTGACGTTTCGGGCCTAAACCCTTCACCTCCTATTTACTAACATCATCCCGCCCCCTTGACCTGTCCGTCCTCCCTGGACTGACCTATCTCCTCCCTACCCCCCTACCTACACTCACCTTTACTGGCTCCATCCCCGCCTCTTCAACTTGTCTGCCTCCTCTCCACCTATCCTCTCCTCTATCCATCCTCTATCCGCCTCCCCCTCTCTCCCTATTTATTTCAGAACCCTCTTCCCCTCCCCCATTTCTGATGAAGGGTTTAGGCCCGAAACGTCAAGTTTTCCTGCTCCTATGATGCTGCTTGACCTGCTGTGTTCATCCAGCCCCATGCTTGTTATCTCGTATTCTCCAGCATCTGCAGTACCTTTTATCTCACATAGAAGGTGATGTGTGTATGGTATAAGCTTCTAGAGGAAGTGGTGGAGGGCTGGTACAATTACAACAGTTAAAAGGTATCTGGATGGGTACATGACTAGGAAGGGTTTAAGAGGGTTATTGGCCAAATGCTGGCAAATGGGACTAGATTAATTTAGGATGTACGAGTTGGACTGAAGGATTTGTTTTTGTATTGTACAACTCTATGACTCTATTATTCTTTACTGCAGGAACTGTCGAGGCTGGATCAAAATCAGGTAACATTGTACACAGTGTGTATATATCTCGCATAAAATTACAAATGGATATTAATAGACTAATTGAATGGATAAAATTGTGGCAGATGGAGTTCAATGTAAGAAGTGTGAAGTTAACCATTTTGGACTGATGAAGAATAGATCAGGGTACATTCTAGATGGTATCAAATGTATGTCCAAAGACACTTGGGGGTTCATGTGCACTTATCTTTAAAATGTCAGAAAAAGGTGTCGAATATAATAAAGGAAGTTAATTGAATTATGGCCTTTCTTTCTAGTGGACTGGAGTACAAGGTTGGAGAAATGATGCTGCAGTTATATAAAACCCTAGTATATCCCACTTGAAGTACTATGAGTAGATCTGAGCACCACACCTTAGGAAGGATATATTGGCCTTGGAGGAAGTACAATGTGGTTTACAAGAATCATACCTCAACTTCAGGGTTTAAGTAATGAGGAGAGATTACACAAATCAGGCCTGCTTTCTCAAGAATTAGAAGATTAAGGGGTGTTCTGATTGACGACTTCAAGATATTGATAGGAAAAGACAGTAGATAAAGATAAACTATTTTCACTGGTTGAGGATTCTAGAACCATGGGGCATAGTGTAATAATTAGGGCCAGACCATTCAGGAGGTATGTTAGGAAGTACTTCTATACTCAAAAGGGTGGTAGAGGTTTGGAACTCTCCTCCACAGATGGCAGTGGATGATGGATTAGTCGTTAATTTTAAATCTGAGATAGATCAATTTTTTTTAAGTGAAGGTATTAAGGGATATACCTGCCTTTGGTCCATATGGAGTTAAGCCACAGAAGAGCTATGATCTCATTGAATGGTGGAACAGGCTTGAAGGGCTGAATGGCCTACCCCATTCCTATATTCAAGGCTGAGATGGAGAGGACTTTAATCAGTTAAAGGAATCGAGGATTGTAGGGCAATGGTAAGATTGTGAGTTGAGGTTTATCAGATCAGCCATGATCTCATGGAAGAGTGAACAATGCCTGATAAGCTGAAAGGCCTACTTCTGCTCCTACATCTTACGTTTTTATTCACAACCAACTGCATTTCCAAATACATCCTTGCACTCCATCCGTCCCAACATTTCTGGCGTATGTTATATTCTGCCATACTGTGTTTTAGAATTGCTCCCAATGTCCACCTGTCTCAGTCCTAATATTGCCAACTACTTTTCAATAAATTACAGACTGTTTACATATGTGGCCTCATGCTATTCAACTACCAGCACCTTTGAGCTGACACCCACATTTGTGCGCTTTCCATTAAGAACACTGGCTGATTTCTTTTTAATAAATCATAATGGCTTCACAGTCATTGTTAGACTCTTCATTCCAAATTTTCTATTTCATTGAATTCAAACTTCACCATTTGACATTTGACATGGTGGGATTTGAACCCAGGTCCGCAGGATATTAGTTGAGTCTCTGGATTAACAGTTTAACAACAACACCACTAGGCCATCACCTCCACTACTTTGTGCCCCTCATCAGCCGAAATACAGTATTCAGTTGTTATGCCTCTACTGCTGGCCCAGATAAGGTCTGTTAATTCAAAACACACTGGGGATCCTAGTATCTATGTCTCAGCTATTGTTGGCCGTTTAGCAATTGAACCTTTAGAGGTGGTCTCAGGAAGCTTTTTTCTAGGGGTAACATTCCAACTTCACACTCCTGGCAGCAGGTAAAGACTGCATAGTTAAAAATTAAAGCATTCTGAGAATGTTTTCTAAACCTATTCCAAGTAAATGATAAAATAAAGGTAATGATGTACCACCAGCTGCAAATTCTCCTCCAAGCCCCTTACCATCCTGGCCTGGAATATATATCATCATTCCTTCACTGTTGCTGGGTCAAACCCCTGGAATTCCCTCCCTAAAGGCATTGTGGGTCTACCTACAACAGCAGATCATGATAGCAGCTCACCGCCACCTTCTCAAGGGCTACTAGGTCCAATCAGTGGTGCCTGTTTTCCATGAGTGAAAAAAATCCAAGATCTAGCTTCAGTAATTTCCATGAAAAAACATCTATCCCTGTAACTCTCGTTACATTCCAGTCCCTTGACACCCCTTCCTTTCCATTATCTTCTCACACTGTGATCATCTCTAATCCTTTGCCATTTTCTTCAGTGTATTTACTCTCTACCATTTATCTTGTATCACCTGTGATCTATCCCATAGATTACCCCTGTTCTCTGCAGTCCTGCTTCCTCTCATTCTCCTGTATCACAGGCTGATTTCAACTCAGTTCCCATCAACTTAACCATTAAACGTTATGCTTTTCTTCACATCACCTCCACACAAGTCATCCTTCCATTCTTAATCCCTCCTTTGCTGCTTGCAAAAGCCTTGTTTTTTTAAATGATCAGCTCCCATCCCATAAATGTTCATAGAACATGGAAGAAACAGCAGAGGAATGGGTCCTTCAGCCCATGGTGTTGTGTAGAACATGATGCCGAATTTAACTAATCCCTTCCGCATACCCTTGGTCCATATCTCTCCATTCCTTGCATATTCATGTGCTTATCTAAAAGCATCTTAAATGTCCCTATTGTATCTACCTCCACCACCACCTCTGGTAGTGCGTTCCAGAATCCTACCACTCTGTGTAAGAAACGTGCCCCTCACATGCCCTTTGAACATCTCCCCCATCACCTTAAATGCATGCCCCTTAGTTTTAGACAGTTCAACTATGGAAAAAAGATTGTAACTGTCTTTATCACCCCAAAGTTCCTTGCACCTTCAGCTCCACATTCCCTTAATTCATCCCTTTCCGTGTCTCACACAGTATAACTTAGAAAATCCCATCCTTTATCTCATTCCCCTTTCCAATTTTCCAGGAGTGCAAATTTAGTAATTTACTGTCCTAAAATTCAAATAAGACTATCAGAAAGGATAACACATCATTTCCTTTTATACACATATAAACATCTTTGAAAACCAATCTCGTGTTTCTCTGCATCAGAAAAGTATCAAAGAGGAAGAAAATAATGAAGTCATCAGTTCAAGTGGGAAATGGAGAATGGAGGAAGGAGACTGTGTGTGCACAAAACAAGAAGGAACAATACAAGTCCTGAAATGAATCCAAAAAATTGCTGATGCTGGAAATCTGGAACAAAAATAGAAATTGCTGGAGAAACTCAGCAGGTCTGGCCCTTCTTCACTGGACTTGAAATGTTACGTCTGCTTTCTGTCCACAGATGATACCAGACCTGCTGAGTTTCTCCAGCAATTTCTGTTTTTGTAACACAAGTACTGGGGCCAATTTAGGCTAAGGCCGTTAGGAACTGTATTCATAAGTATCCAACCTGGTGTTAAACTCTCATTATGGAAATGGGAGTGGGAAATGCTAGTCAGGCAGTCTGAGTCCAGATGCCCAGTCACAGAAATCAGGCAAATGCATGATATTGATTGAAAGCATTATCAAACAATATAATAGGTGAAATGAATACTGAACTATTATTAAAGAAATTTCTTCATCAAATGAACTTGCTAGAGAATAAAAAAGAACCTTAACTCGAACACCAGTTGGGTGAACTGCACTGGGAAAGGCAACTTAGAACAACTGCAATACCTGGAGGATCTGAAAGTTAAGTCAAAGTAAGCACAGAGATCATTTCTCAGTTTTAAAGATGTTAAAGTGTTGATTAGATGATACACAGGCATATAAAGCTGCGACAAAGTTTACACACGAAAAGTAATTGTTACAAACTAGAAATGTGTACTAATTTGCAAAGCTTTCTATATATTAGGTGGGTTAATATATGCAGGAATAGCTGGGAAATACAAATTCTTGCTGGAGTTTAAAATTAAATTGACCTAAAGAAAATAAACCTTTTTTTAGTACTGAATGACCTTCTCCTATTCTTAACAATTCTGAAATATTCTGCTGATAGGCGGTTGGGCTATGAACATAGTAGCATATGTTAACGTTGTGACTTTGAGCTTTCTTTTTAATTAGCATTGATAAAGATGGCAAAACCACTTTATAAAACAATACAAAAAATTGTATGGCTGTAGTGATCACTATATTATCCCTTTACAGATTAATTTTACCTACCACCTTCTCAACATATCCTTCAAATTCTTCTCTTTTCAAAAATAGATTTAATTGTTACTTATGTGTTTCTGTAACTCTGCTAGGCAGTTTATTCTAAAACCCTGCAACCTTGAAATTCTGTGGGAGTTCTCTAGGTCTCGTGCTGTAACCTGATTAAGTGTCTGGGAAATACACTCCAACCCCCTGAAAAAGAGCACAAATGATTGAAAGCAGCCATTTACATCATTTCATGAAGATTTTAATGACCTCCTTAAAGTTAAAGCAGGTGATAAGAGAGCAAGAATATGAGAGATAGTGGGAACTGCTACAAGAGGGTTGCAGTGGGAGAGAGATCCACTGATCCACAAATATGTGGAGCGATCCACAAATATGCGATCTTGTTTTTAAGACGAAATAAAGAGAATTTTTCCTCTCAAGAAGATCATTAATCTGTGGAATTATTTTCTCCATGGAACACAGTGGAGGCATTTATTCAAAACTGACATTAATAGATTTTTAAATAGATTGGCGGGGTTGGGAGGGGAAGTCAAGAGTTACGGGGAACAAGCAGGAGAGTAGAATTGAGGCCTTAACCAAATCAGGTTTGAAGAGCCAAGTTGTCTACTCTGCACCCAAGTGCTGTGTTTCTAAACCCATAAACTTTCATGCTTTCCAAGAATGAGAATTGAAGTATGTTAACTACGTCTCTAGCTAATACAGTCAGTAGTCCATGACTACAGAGGCCGTCTGATATTCCTCAAAGTAAATTCTTATCCATAATGGGTACCCATCAACCAACCGAGAGAGATTGCTGACGTTGCACTATTGTAACAAAAATAATGCATGAGCTTATCAGAAGTATTCATATTGTTCTGGAATAATGACTTTGCAAGTTGCCTCTATTCAAAATTGCTACCAGTATATGCATCTGGAACACTGAACCTTAGAAGAAAAAAGGCTTGCATTTGTATGATGTGATTCACAAGCACTAGATGTCTTAAAGTGCTACATTTCAGTGAAGTACTTTTGAAGTGTAAACCTCACTGAGATATAGGGAATATGGCAACCAATTTGGCAAAAGCAAACTACCACAAACAGCAATGTGATCATGACCAGAAATTAATACTAGCCAAAGCTGTGGAGATGACTCTCCTACTTTTCTTTGGAATAGCAGCACGAGATCTTTTCCAACTGTCCAAGCAGGGCCTTGGTTTCAAATCTCTTCCAAGAGACAGCACCAATGCAGCACTCACTCAAAACTGCACTTGCATTTCAATGGAGAGTTTCTACTCAAATCCTCTACTAGAATTGAATGCAGAATCTCGTGAGTCAGTGGAAATACATAACCAACAATGCTATAGCTGACACCTTCCATTAACAGGCTTTTAGTAGGGCTTGTTTATGTTAACCATTCCACTCTTTCACACATACATTATAACAATGTGCCAGACTACAAAGTCTCAATAAAATCATGTCAGTGTTTATAGGGAAGCCCATATATGCATGTCCATACATTGCTGAAACAACCTATAACAAAATAGGGAGCATTTGGCACAAGGAACCAAAAAATGAAATTAGTTTGAAAAAGGAATGAGAAATACAAAGACGAAAAAGCAGATAGCTTTAAATAGAAGAGAAAGTAATTGAATGTGTATCATAGAAGGTTGAAAAACATTTGAAATTAATATTAAATGGGGTCAAAGAAATTCAAAGGTAGTGTGAATTTAGGGTCAATTATAATTCTGTGTGGAATGTGGATGTGCAATTAAAATCATCCTGATAAGAGCTCCACTGATTCAAATCCTTCTTGCAATCTTCCATTTTAAGCTGCTCATCTGAATAGCTGGGAAAACACCCACTCAAAACAGGTGCAGTCATTCTATAAATGTGAAAATCTGGCACCGATGCAGCCCCATTGGCCAAATGCTATTTGAACAAATGACTGAGCGGCAATGCTGTGATGGCTTTCCTGCCAGAGGAACTTGGTAGGAAATGGAATCAGGGCTTGAATATTTCCAAACAAGCACATTTTAAAAATAAGAGTTTAAATTTGTCTGTTGAGTGAAGTTTAGACCTCTCATGTCCTGAGCTCTTGCATATTCATTGCAGAGTCCATTCTGTAATTTATCAGATGGCTGGCAACAACTCCTTTAGTCCCTTTTGGAGGTCTCCTGCCTCCTGATAATATTTTTCTTTCTGCTGACCAGCTGTCACCTCCTGTAGATAGCTGACCTTTGCATGCCTGGGCCTCACATTGTTGTGATCTTGGCTATTTGTCACTTGCTTTGGTTCATAAACCACAGTTTTCCCCATTTAGCCTCTACTCTGACAGGGTTCTCATTCCTGGTGGTTTTAACCTCTATTTCAATTCATCATGCTCTCTGTCACCTTGGAGTTCACTGTCTTCTCCTCCTCCATTCATTTTTCCCTCCATGTAAACTCCCCAGCCCATATTCGTGATCTGTCCCATTGTTGGAATGAATGGCCCAACCATTGTTGGTTGCTAATGTGCATGGATTTTCGGATTGTAACGATTGAGGAGGTGGCTAGAATGTCTGCTGTGACACCAAGGTTCACAGACAAATCAGAGTTAACATTTTGGGTCCTGTGACCCTACTTCAGAAATGATTTCTCTCCACTACTGCTGCCATACCTGCTGAGTATTTCCAGCAATTTCTGTTTTTATTTTTGTTTTTGTTTCTGATTTCCAGCATGTGCTGTTCTTTCAGATTTTAATCTCAAAGACAATGCCCACCCTGGTATAGATCTCTTCACAAATATAGGATCCACATTTAGGACAAGCTCAAAATGGAAGTACAGACAATGAAAGTGACTATATAATTTGCAAGACTGATTACCACATTAACTGCAGCAACTCTATCATTTGTGCGCTGAGAAAGATATCACCATACCCCACTGTTTGAAATCCAGGCAACATAATCTGACATTGAAAAGCTTTCCACACAAAATGGCCACACTCTGGAGGGTCTCAAACACAGGTTCTCTGGTGAGAAGTACATCTTCATGTTGAATTCAAAAAATTGGATATTGGTCTAAGCACCTGTCATGTAAATTACTAAAGCTCAGTATCTTCTTTTGTAAGGCATAATTCTTTACAACTGCCACTCAGGCTGTCTGAGAGACAGGTACCTTTCAGCCACACATGGGCTTTTTTTTATTCATTCACGGGATGAGGACATTGCTGGTTAGGCAGCATTTATTGCCCATCCCTAATTGCCCAGAGGGCAGTTATGAGTCGACCACTTCGCTGTGGGTCTGGAGCAACATGTAGGCTAGACCAGGTAAGGATGGCAGTTTCCTTCCCTAAAGGACATTAGTGAACCAGATGGGTTTTCCGACAATGGGTTCATGGTCATCATTAAGACTCTTAATTCCAGATATTTTACTGAATTCAAATTCCATCATCTGCTGTGGCAGGATTTGAACCCAGGTCCCCAGAATTTAGTCTAGGTCTCTGGATTAACAGTCCAGCGATAATACCATAAATTGTGGAGAACTTTCCAAGGCTCTTTCTACATGGCTGTCATGAGTGAAGTCCTAGGAAAGATCAATCACAAAAATCACAGCGATCTCTATCAACTCATGGAGACAGAAAAAAAGCATGGCTTTTTCTCTAACAGTACGAAATGTCAAATTATTACAAGCCAAATAAACTTCTCTGTTCTACATACAATCTAACCACCACCACTTGATATTCAGTGGTGTTACCATCACTGAATCTCCCACTATCAACATTCTGGGGGTTATTATTGACTTAAACTTAAACTTAAGTGGACTCATCACATAAGATGGACACAGTGGCCACAAGATCAGGTCAGAAACTAGGAATACTACGGCGAGTAACTCACCTCCTAACTCCCCAGAGCCTGTCCACTATGTACAAGGCATAAGTCAGTACTGTGATGGAATACCCCCCACTTTCCTGGATAATGCAGCTCCAACAACGCTTAAAAAGCTTAACACTATCCAGAACAATGCAGCCCACTTGATTGGCACCACATCCACAAGTATCCACTCCCTCCACCACAAACGCTCAGTAGTAGCAGTGAATACTATCTATAAGATGCACTGCAGAAATTTACCAAAGATCCTTAGACAGCACCTTCCAAGCCAATGCCCACTTCTATCATACAGGACAAGGGCAGCAAATATATGGGAACACCATCACCTGCAAGTTCCTTTCCAAACCAGTCACCAGCTTGAGTTGGAATCATACTACCGTTCTTTCATTGTCACTGGGTCAAAATCCTGGAATTCCCTTCCTAAGGTCATTGTGGGCCAACCTAAACCATGTGAACTGCAATAGTTCAAGAAGGCTCGCCACGACCTTCTCAAGGACAACTAGGGATGGGCAATAAAGGCTGGCCCGGCAGCAACACCCATGTCCCATAAGTGAAAAAAAATCCAGTGGGGCCATCTCAATGATTACGTGACAAGAGCGAACATCATAACATAAGAACACATTAAAGCCCAACTCAGTAGGAAGCTGCATTAATAGGACATTTTTTACCAAAAGGGAAACAGCATCCAGTTGTGATCTAGATGGCAATCAGCAGGGGTAACTCTTTTTCGCATTTGTCTGTATTCTCACCCTGATTTTAAAAGTACTGCTAACAAAGTTAGACAAAGTTAGAAACTGCACTAACATGTGGTGAGTCAAATAACTTCATAGCAGAATTCAAAATGTTGGAGAAAGAGAAAAATTGTTAAGTTTTTTCACTGAATAATGGTAGTTGTTTAAGTAAAGATATTAGTACTGCTTTCTGTATTATCTTTAAATGCAGTTACTGTTAAAATGGTATCTTGACAGTCTTGGTAATAGTCAGCAAATGGAATTGGACAAGTCTTAAAATATAAAAAAGGCAGTTATTTAATATTTTTATTAATTTTATTAATTGTAGTATTAAAATCAATTTATGAAAATGATTTTAAAAGGCTGATGAAATATAAGCCTTTAAAGAAGTCTGAATTATAAGATGATGGACGTTATGTTACTACTGTAAAAGGACTTTGATGAGACCCCATTGGGAGTACTGCATTCAGTTCCATGCACAGCACATCAAGAGATGGTGTATTGGCCTTGGGAGCTGGGGACGGAAGATTGTCATTCAGATTCTCCAGAATGATATTTTTTGTGGGGAGGATATGTTACATGATTAGATCAAGCTGCTGCGCTTGTAGCCCTTCCATTAGCTTTAATGGGGCAGCAATAGCTTTGAAGTATGGTTTATAGCCTTACCTGCCCCTTAATACCAGTGATGTACCCAGCATGTTTGAACAGAAGCTTCTTTCTGCGTGATAACAAAGTGTGGAGCTGTAGGAACACAGCAGACCAGGCAGCATCAAAGGAGCAGGAAAGCTGACGTTTCTGGTCGGGACTCTTTTTCAGAAATGGGGAGGGGGAGGGGAGCTCAGAAATAAATAGAAAGAGGAGGGGTGGAGCTGGGGAAGGTAGGTGGGATGGAGATAGGTGAGTGCAGGTAGGGAGTGGTGGGGATTGGTCAGTGAGGTGGGAGGGGTGGATAGGTGGGAAAGAAGATGGACAGGTTGTGTCACATCAAGGAGGCGGGGATGAGAGGGAGGGTTGGTCATGGGATGAGGCCGGGGTGGGGAGATTTTGAAATTGGTAAAGGTTAGGCCATTGAGCTGTAGGCTCCTGAGGTGGAATATGAGGTGCTGCTCCTCCAGTTTGCGGGTGGCGTCACTATGACACTGGAGGAGGCCTGGGATGGACATGTAACCCAGGGAGTGGGAGTGGGGATGGGAGGGGGAGTTAAAATGTTTTGCAACTGGAAGGTGTTGTTGTCTGTCAGATACAGAGTGCAGATGCTCTACAGAACGGTCTCCAAATCTCTGCTTGGTCTCACCGATATAGAGGAGGCCACATTGTGTGCAGCAGATGCAGTAGGATGCATTTTTCTGGATGTCCTCCTATTCTGGTGACAGGTACATTTTAATATGGGATTCAGAGATCCATGATGCAAGTACAACCTTGATTGTTGGCTTAGATCACAACTGGCTTGACTCTGCATTGTGCAGGCTTTGAACAGTTTCAGAGAAATGGATGAGTTGGGACCCAGCATGACTTTTGTGGGCTTTGAAGGAACCATATCACACATCATTCCAGATGTGACCACTGGAACGTAACTGTAAGCACCATACAATAAGATGGTTCCAGAAATCATTGGGAACATCTTTGAAGTCCACTTTGCTGATCCTTGGGAAGAATAGGCTCTGAATCAGCTTCCATTTCCTCAACTCTGGACCCCAACATTTCCCTGACAGAGGATCCATATTTGGTCAGGGTCTTTGGTGAAAGGTTTCCAATCGTCAGCATGCTTCTACCCATTTTACGCTTCCCCATGGATTTTTCTGGTGCTACAATATTGCCTCAGTTCCAACAATGTTATGAGTCTCCTCTTCATAATGCCAGCCTTCTTCTTGGTGACGGGAGTTCTCCTGTGATCATAAATTACAGGGCTAATAAGCCCTGACTCATTGAAGCAATTTGGGGGTATCGGGGGAGAGGCAGTTGCTGAGGGTGGCATTTGGAGGGGTGAGCAGAAGTCCTTGTCTCTGGAACTTTAACCTAAGTAGAAGCACTCTAGCTTATATTTGCCCTCTAACAATGGCTGGAGTTAGTGGAGCCTAAACAAACTGCATTAAAGTTGCCTTCACACTATACAGGCAAAAATTTGTATAAGCATACTCTGCCAACTGTAACAGTTTCCATAGCTGGCCCTAAGCATGGTCTTCGGAACACTCAGGGTAGGTGGCAAAAGCCCTTCGCCAAGGGGATACATCAATTGCACCCACCCCTTATGGAATCCCCAAAATCAGAGCTGTACGGTGTTGTTCTGCAGAGGGAAGAGAGGCCCTGGTAGGACCTGAGGAAAAATGTAGCTTTCTTTCCTTTCTCCTTATTTTATGGTTGCTGATACTCTAAAATTGTAGAGCAATAGAGATTAAATCTCCAAGGTACTGCTACAAACAATTCAAGCGAAAATCATTGGGGCATTCAAAAAGTGTTGCTTTTGCCTTTTACTGGTATGCTTGTTGTGAGCAACTTAAATATGACGGATTTGAAAAATGTAATGTGAAAGATTAGATTTGATTTGATTTACGGTTGTCACATATACGTAAGTACAGTGAAAAGTTTTGTTTTGGACGCAGTACAGGCAGATCCTAACACACAAGGACATATAGATCATAGGGGGATTTAACAGAACGAGACATACAAGGTTACGACTGTACAGGAGGTGTACAAAAGAAAGATCAACATTAGATGTGAAATTTGAGAAGTCCATTCAGCAGCGGGCAAGAGGCTGTCCTTGAATCTGTTGGTACATGTGTTTAAGCTATTGTATCTTCTGCCTGATGGAAGAGGTTGGAAGAGATTATAACTGGGGTAGGAGGAGACTTTGATGATGTTGGATGCTTCTCCATGGCAACGAGAAGCATAGATGGAATCAATGGATGTAAGGTTGGCTTATGTGATGAACTGGGCTGTATTCACAGCTTTCTATAGTTTCTTATGGTCCTCGGCAGAGCAGTTGCCATACCAAGCCATGATGCACCTAGATAGAATGCTTTCCATGGCGCACCTGTAAAGGTCGGAGACGGTCCTATGGACTGGCCAAATTTCCTTACCCTCCTGAGGATGAAGAGGCATCGTTGTGCCATCTTGACCATTGCGCCATCTTGACCACCGCATCTATGTAGGTGGAAATCACCAGGAATATCTCAAAGATATTTTCTAATCAACCTGTTCAGAGATGTTATTACCCACATTTGGAGCAGGTGGGACTGGAACCTGGGCTTTCTGGCTCAGAGACAGGGACACTGCACCACAATATCCCAATACAATACTTGTATTTAAAACTGTCAGCACGGATTCACATCAAGTCTCCACCTCCGTTTGCTGGAAACTTGTATTGTGTTGCCAGATTGTGCTGAATGGTAGCGGAGCTAACTTCAAACTCATTTTCCAGTCCACTGAATAACAGCTTGCCACGTTTCCACCAGGGCCAGCTCGGAATTTCAGTGCCTGTGAGTTGCAGCCAACACAAACTTGTTCTGCCTCCCTCCTTAAAATAAATAAAGCCCAGTTCCCTTATCCCTAATCCATTGTAACAGACGTATGGTTTACAAGTACATAAGAAAACCAATGTAAAATCAGGGACTCAGTCCCAATTGTTTTGCTGTTGCTGCTCCTGTCCAAAGTAACAGATCAGTACGTGTACGGAAACTGGCCACCCTCATCGGTGTGTAAAAGTAGGAGAGTGACAAACTGTACTTCAAATTGGTATTCAACTTAGTTGGTAATGCAGGAAGACATGAATAAAAAAATGACAGGATTTGCCAACAATCTTAATACATATACCTAACATGCCAAGAATTATCATGCTAATTATTTCAATGTTAAAAATTAAAGCACAATTTTCCAAAATACTAGTTAAGGAACTAAACGAGTTAAAATAAAACTCTATCTGCTGCTGTGGTTTCTATCAGGTCAACATAGGGTCAGGAAACATTAATCTTCATCATAATTGGCTCTTTTAGAAGGAATGAAGGCTTGTTAACAGCTGTCCTGCAATTTGAGGTTCGTCTGTTTCATACTGTAGTCCTTCACATGAATGAAGATGCTGATTCTCGATCTGCACATTTCTGGGGCAGGATATCCCAGCTACAAGCTGGATCTGGAGTTCAGGAATTTGATTCCATTTCCTTCCCCTCTCTGCTACCACTTTACCTCGTCACAAGGACCAGGGCTTAGATATTCCAAATTTCCAGGTAGTCATTTTCTGCAGTGTAGATTGGAATTATGTATCAGAACCATGCAGAGTCCCTGAAGCAGTCCGAGGAAATGGAAGATTCCAATTTTTCCGTGCTGGAACCCTCTACTAAAGCCTCATAAAATAGAGGAATTTGGAGGTTTCAGACTCACTTCAGTTTCACAGTTACCCAAGAAATGTTAGTGGTAAAGAAGCCAATTCTAATTAAAACAGGATTCCTGATTCACCACTGCCTGTCCCACAACTTTAGCCTCTGACCGAAGATCCCAAACGTCTAACCTGACCTCGACACCTTCATTCCGAACTGAAGGGCCTCCTCCCAGCTGTTGTGGGTAAAATACCACAAGCTACCTTTCAATTCACCAACTTGTCAAAAAATTTCACAGACAATCAATTACTGACACAATTACTTGATCTTTATTGCATATGGCAACCAAAATAAGACCCCTCAAATAAGCACATTAAGCCTCACAGCCCATCTTGGTATTACCCAATTAATGATGGAATTTAGCTGCAATTCCAACCAACAGTGTTTTTCCCCGGATGCCCGGAGTCATAGAAATGTACAGCATTGAAACAGACTCGTCAGTCCAACTCTTCCATGCCGATCAGATATCCTATATTAATCTAGTCCCATTTGCCAGCATTTGGCTCATATCTCTCTAAACCATTCCTATTCATGTACCCCATCCAAATGCCTTTTAAATGTTGTAATTGTGCCAGTCTCCAAAACCTTCCCTGGCAGCTCATTCCATACACACATCATCCTGTGCGTGAAAAAGTTGTCCTTTAGGCCCCTTTTAAATCTTTTCCCATCTCACCTGTAAACTATGCCCTCTAGTTTTGGACTTCCCTAACTAGGGAAAATACCTTGGTTTTTCACCCTGTCCATGCCCCTCATGATTTTATGAACCCCTATAAGGTCACCCCTCCCCCTCCAACTCTCCAAAGAAAATAGCCCCAGCCTATTCATCCTCTCCCTTCAGCTCAAACCCTCCAACCCTGGCAACATCCCTTAATTCTTTTCTGAACCCTTCCAAGTTTTACAACATCTTTCCTATAGCTGGGGCACCAGATTTCCCTTTAAGTTCTGCGCTGAAGTGTCCTGGAACTGAATTTTGATACAATTTTCTGTCCTTCAAGTTTATGGTGTGACATTATTGATGATCGTTTAGATCCTTTCACTCAAAATATTGACCACTCCTCTGGAGCTAAAAAGTCTGCAGCTTGCCTTCATATCTGAAGGAGCTCTCCTCTTCCCTATTACAGCATTGACTGTCTATTTGAAGACACAGCTTTTCTGCGATTAACTCCTTAAATTCTTCGACAGGATAATCATTTGCCCTTTTCCACAATGTAGCCAGTTATCAAGCAGCTGCTAAAACAGTTTTGTTCATGTGCTCCTTCTTTTCCCAGGCATGGCTAATTGCTTTGAATTCCTGCATCACGGTTTGTCCTTGTCCCCTGTCTTTATTCCAGACAGAGTTATTGCTGATTCTTTCAATCCATGCACAGTTATTAAAGTTCTTAAGTTTACAGTATCACTCACCTCTTCCGTAAATCAACATCTCTGTGGAGGATCCAACACCCTTGCTGGACATGACAGTCCTTCACTATTGCCTGCAAGCTCACCAGTCCAACCACAACTCCCTCCACCTCCAAACCAAGAATTCCCCATACCCTGGACCTTATACCTCCCAACTCTCCCTGAATAACATTCCACACCCCCAATTTTTAATATGAACAGGATCAAAAATAAGGTGTACAACCCAGGTTTGAATGGTTGGGCGACTGCGTTATAGAATTGATCTTCCCTTTTCTTCCTCCTCCTTTTCTCAATATCATAAATCTCATCACATTTCCACAGCAGAGCCATATCAGACTCAAAACATTAACTTTTCTCTCTCTCCTCAAATGCTGCCAGATCATTGATATCCATTTTTACATATTAGCATTAACTGCCCTATCATGGGACAATTTAAAACATCATTTACTATCTTGTGCTCATCTTCCACTTTAAGATCATTTCATCTCTTAAAACCTCTCACCTTTTCTCAGATAGAAAAGCTTCTGTTGCAACAGACATTTTTCAAAATTGTCTCTTGGCTACAGCTATGCTGGTTTTGTAATGGCCAAATAGTGCTGCAGTTTCTGGTTCACTGGCTAAAGAACATGTTGAAAGCATTTGTAGCCAATAACCTGATGAAAAACAAGTCTCCTTCCTAGATTTATGGGCATGGTCATTGATCCAAAAACAATACTGCTCAGCTTATTAAAGTCTTCTATGGCTGACTGAGTTAATGCTGCTGCTGTCAGTCTTTCAACAGTGTGCAGTGCAACTTTACACTGAATAAAACCAATTAATTGACCATCCTCGAGGCTCAGCATATTCAAGACTCATATGGAATTCACTACTAATGTGTTAGAACTGTAGGCGGTATCTTCCCAGACCCCGAACATTGGGGACCATGGTGGACCATTGGGCTGCAGGGTCCCCAAGCAGAATATGAGGTCCTGTTCCTGCCAACCGAACATTGCAGGAACAGCACCTCATATTCCGCTTGGGAATCCTGCAGCCCAATGGTATCAATGTGGATTTCACAAGCTTCAAAATCTCCCCTCCCCCTACCGTATCCCAAAACCAGCCCAGCTTGTCCCCGCCTCCCTAGCCTGTCCTTCCTCCCACCTATCCCCTCCTCCCACCTCAAGCCCCACCCCCATCTCCTACCTACTAGCCTCATCCTGCCCCCTTGACCTGTCTACTGTCCCTGGACTGACCTATCCGCTCCCTAACTCCCCACCTACACTCACCTTTACTGGCTCCATCCTTGCCTCTTTGACCTGTCTGTCTCCCCTCCACCTATCTTCTCCACTATCCATCTTCTATCTGCCTCCCCCACACGCCCTATTTATTTCAGAACACCCTTCCCCTCCCCCATTTCTGAAGAAGGGTCTAGGCCCGAAACGTCAGCTTTCCTGCTCCTGTGATGCTGCTTGGCCTGCTGTGTTCATCCAGCTCTACACCTTGTTATCTCAGATTCTCCAGCATCTGCAGTTCCTACTACCACTTACAATACAGTTCTGCACTTCAATGCTGCACTTCGGAGCGCACTGGCACCTTTCATTATACAGCTGCTGCTAACACACTTTGCATACAGGACAAAGACAGCCAATTCATGGATTGGACCAGTCTGAATCTCAGGGCTTCTTGGCTGGTCTGTTAGCGCTCCCTAAATTTGTACCTACCCGGATGATCACAGCGTCTCTGTCTGTCCTGTTTGGGTATTGTCTCCTCAGCCAGTGCTCACAGTCTTTCTTCACCTTTTGCCACTGACACCAAGTCGAGCCATTAACAGTCTGTCAGTCAATGGGTGGACATTTTGCTCTGTGATACTATGCTACATCAATGTGATACCTTACCGTGTGTCAGCAGTTTACACAGCAACCACACTGCCATGTTCTTCTTCCAAATGGTCATGTCGCAACATCTAAGGGGACTACTCCTCTTAACAGCAATCACCGACTTTGGTGCTGTAATATTTAATAACCTGGCCCAATAAGCATCATTAAATCTTGAAGCCTTGACACAGTTAATTGACCCTCAGCATCTGTCACATATTTTCACTGGACAGTAGGAGGTTGAGGGCTGACCTTATAGAGGTTTATAAAATTCTGACAGGTATAGATAAGATAAATAGTACATGTCTTTTCTCTAGGGTTGGGATATTAAGACTAGGGACTTTTTTTAAGGTGAGAGGAGAAAAATTTAAAAAAGACACGAGGGGCAATTTGTTTTTTTAACACAGAGATTGGTTCAAGAATGGAATGAATTTCTAGAGAATGTGGTGGATGCAGGCACAGTTACAATGTTGAAAAGACATTTAGATAAGTACATGAATAAGAAATGTTTGGAGGGATATGAGCCAAGCACAGGCAGGTCATACTAGTTTGGTTTGGGATTATGATTAATATGGACTGGTTGGACTGAAGGATCTGTTTCCACGCTGTATGACTCTATGACCCTATGAGAAAGAAGAATTCTAGAGTTCTACTACCATTTATTTGAAGGGGTGGGGTGCCTTCTGACATCATCCTTGATAGTTCTAACTCTAATTTTAAGTTTACCTTCCTTGCTCTGGACTTCAACCAAAAGGAATAATTTATCTTTGTGAACCTTGTTAATTCCACCACTTGACTTTATTCTACATTCAAGGGAATGCAAAGTGGGCTTAGCATGCTTGTGACACAGTGGTAGTGACCCTACCTCTGAAACAACAGGCCTCAATTCAAGTGCCACCTGCTCGAGAGGTGTGTAATGCCATCTCTGAACAGGTTGGTTAGAAAATATCTACAAACTGGGCTTATTGTTTAGCCCTTTCAGTCCCATCTGGACTTTACCCTTCCAAAGGCCATTATATTCTTGTTGGATGGAGTACATCAAATTGGTTTAATCAGAGATCTATGTATCTCTGACCTAATTTCCACTCATTTGGATTCTAGTTTGTTTGAGATGAAACCCAATAACTCATTAACATTTTTCATGAGTCTTTGTAACCAATACACTAGGTTCTAGTTATTTCTTTAATTGGGCCCCCAAATCTCTCTACTCAGATGCAGTATCTAATTTCTTGCCATTTACAAAATATTCTGATTCATCTTATGTTCAAAGTGGATGATCTCACTCTTTCCCATATTGGGCTCTGCTACAGTTTTGTCCACTTGCTTAATCCATCAATGTCTCTTTTAATATTCTTTTTCTAACACCGCTATTTATTCCACTGTTTAATTTAGTGCAGTCAGTAATTTTGATACTCTGCTCTAAAATCCTTATTCAAGTCATTTACATCTATACTGTAAGGAACAATGTATAACTTTAAGCTCAAATTTTATGTTGTGAGTTAAAAACTGGAAGACGTGGGTGACTTTAAACAGAAGTTTAATCTTTCATTTTGGAGCTTGGGGCTGTGGTGCAGAGAAGTCTGGAAATCTGTTTTGGTTACAAGCATTTCAATGAAGTTTTACAACCTTGACTTGATGAGCTGAGTAGGGGTATTGGGCAATGATTTGTCAGTCAATGCATTACTGAGAAAAGATAATGGGGGAAAAGAAACTGTTGCCCAGTCACAGATGTCCAACGACACAGAACAATCCAGGAAGTCAGTCCGTCTGTGGTTGAGCATACCCCTTTGAGAGTGGAAGCAAAGCAGCTGGACAGTTGAGTTTACAGAACATGTGGAATTTGCACTGAAATTTTAAGTGAGTGAGTTTAATTTACAGTTTGTATCAGATGTCTTAGGGAGATATCCACTGAAGGAAAAAAATATTGTCAGATGACTGCACAGAAATTCATCGTAAGGAAACCGACGGTAGCTGTGCCAGCTGGAATCTGAGCAATTGGTCTTAACAGAAAAGTAGTGGTGAATCTTCTTTGAGGTTTTAGGCATGTGTAAGGAAGTTGCTGGGTTGAAAGGGATCATGTGAATTGAATACTTTTCTGATGTTTGAAATCTTTTCAACCTTTTTATTTAGTGTACATGGCCATTTTCCCTGCTCTGTAACTTGTCACTGGGCTGCTAAAACTCAGATAGATTGCTAACTTGGCCAAACAGCGAGTGATGCTGGGTACATTGGCCTAGTAAAGCTCTGAAATCACAAAACCCACACACCAGATACAGTGCAAACACAACAGCCAGGTGCTAATGACATTAACATAATGTAAAATGCAACAGTTATCCTGAACAAACATACCTCACAACAACTTATCCAATAATAAAAGGACAGTCCAGGCAGAAAGGCACCAGGTCCTGCTACACAAAGAAACTTAACAGTAACAATCCATCCAAATGACTGACTCTGTTTCACATTATTAAGTGTATCTCCCTGATTGGCCAGAACTATAGAAAGTTCCAGAAAACAATCTAAAAGATAAAATCTAAAAGACATTTCTGAAGAAGGCTTTAGGCCCGAAACGTCAGCCTTCCTGCTCCTCTGATGGTGCTTGGCCTGTTGTGTTCATCCAGCTCTACACCCTGTTATCTTATAAAAGATATAAAAACAGGTTTCACCTGCAGCCCTCGCTTGGAACCTTCTGGAGGTCTTCCGAGGAGACCAGCATGACAAGAGGCAGAGACCAGCTGACAATCCAGTGGGGGGCTGGGGAGGCATATACTGACCTTGCAGACCCAAACACAGAGCCAGAGAGAAAGCAACCGTGTGAACCTACAAGAGACTTTAGAAGTATAGTAACCTTGAGGGACCAAATAGGAATAGAGACTGTATGTTTAATATTAAAGGTTGTTGTGGCTTTGTCCCTTATAAAGTAGGGACTGTTTTGTACTGGTACCAGCTTGTGTCTGTATTGATTTGACCGCTTTGGTACTGTGGGACACCTGGACAAATTCATTCATAATATTCTGGTTGGAGTTGTCCAGATTGTTTAAGGAGAGTCTAGACAACACTACTCAACCAATTCCCTGATTAAACTAATAGATTGCCGCTAGTTTCACATGCTCATAGTTGTTAACAGTACCATATTTAAAAACTCATTGAATATCTTCTGGAACTCCATATATATAACATGGTCATGAAGGTTTGTGGCATTCTTGTTATTTGGAAACTAGGGTTCTAAAATGGACAGAACCATGAACAACTTTTTAGAGATAGCAAGAACTGCAGATGCTGCTGGAGTCAGAGATGACACAATGTGAAGCTGGAGGAACGCAGCAGGCCAGGCAGCATCAGAGGAGCGGGAAAGTTGATGTTTCGGGTCGGGACCCAGATCCTTCTGATCGTTTTCTGGGTCAGGACTTTGATTTTGACAAACTTGTTCACGCAGTAACAATCTGGTTTAAATGTTGCAGGGACCAGTGGGCGGGAGGAAAAATTCATTGAACAGCAATAGTTAAGGATGCACCAGTCCACATCCTTATCAAAATATTGTCTGGAACACTTAGAAACCATTTATAAGACGATAAGACAAAGGAGAAGTAGGCCATTTGACCCAAAGAGTCTGCTCCATCTGTGAGATCATTGATGATCTGATAATCCTCAACTGCACTCTCCTCCCTCTCTTTCATACCTCCTCGATTCCCTTGCTGATTAAAGATGTCTAAGATTAGTTTTGAATATTCTTAATTATGCACCCTAAACAGCCCTCTGAGGTAAAGAATTCAACCAATATACTACACTCGGGAAAGAAATCCTCATCAGCTTAAACGGGTGACCTCCTACTTTGAGATTATGCCCTTAGGTTCGAGACCTTCCCACAAGGAGAAACAACCTCTCCACTTCTACCCTGTCAAATTCCCCAAGAATCTTATGGTTTCAATAAAGTTGCCTCTCATTTTTCTAAACTTCAATGTTTTAGCAAGGCTTCTCCACTTTTATACTCCATTCCCTTTGAAATAAAGACTAACATTCCATTTACCACTCCACTGAACTTGGATGCACTGGGGGCATGTACAAAGCGAAATTTGGCAGTAAGATATAAATGCTTGGTTTGTGGAGGGATGACTGGTGTCCATTATTAATAGCCATCAGCCTACCAACAACACTGTGGTTGGCTCCTGAGTATCTGAACAGTTTGTGGCCATGAGTGATATTGCCAAAAGCCTTCAAACCTCTGGAAGAGGAGATAGTATCCTCTTCTCTGCATGAAAATATACCTAAAGCCTAAAGAAAGCTTGTTTACAGTCATTCCTCGGTATCCGCGAACTCATGAATCGCGAATGCCTATTCGCATCAAAAAATAACTAATCATTCAAAATCCACGAGCAAAACTCACCTATGCGTGACTGTTTTCACTTATGCACCAATCTCACTCTCACTGTCTGACCTGTTTTGGTACACAGCTCTAACCCACAATCCTCCACATGCAAGGGCATAGGTGCTCGCGATGAAGAAAAGGTTGAGGACATCCACCAGATGGAGGTAGCGGAGGATAGTGCATCACTGGGGAGAGTAAATGGGAGGGAGGCACATCTGCACTGTCTTCCCCCTCCCATACCCAGTAACCTCCCATAATCTCTCCCAAAAATGACTGGCCCTGGTATAGAACTTCTTGGTGACCTTTATTGGTAAGTTGCAATACATGAATTTCCTTCTAATATTTTATTCTATTAATAATTATTTTTATTTCAGATGTTTTAGTGTTTATTATTTTAACCAAAAAAAGCTCCAAAAATATTAGGCAAAAGGTCATACCCTTGGGGTCTGGGAACCAAACCTTATTTTTACCATAAATTGTTAAGCTCCTCACTCGCGAATTCATCATTTGTTGCGGGTTTTCAGGAACAGAACCCTCGCGGATATGCAGGAATGACTGTATTTTCTCTCACCAGTTACTGTTGCTTTTGATCAATAAGTCAGAAGCTTCGTACATTGTAAACCACTTGCCTTGTGCCTCTTTCAAAGAGGTGAAAAGTATCTGCAGAGTGAGATTGAACACCAAGTCCTGGCAAGCAGAAGATTGTCTCAGTAAATCCTTTAGACAAGGACCACTGAACTGCCTCATAGGTTTGGAGCTGGATGAACACAGCAGGCCAAGCAGCATCGTAGGAGCAGGAAAGCTTGACGTTTTGGGCCTAGACCCTGAAGGAAACGTCAAGCTTTCCTGCTCCTATGATGCTGCTTGGCCTGCTGTGTTCATCCAGCTCCACACCTTGTTATCTCAGATTCTCCAGCATCTGCGGTACCTATTATCTCTGCCTCATAGGTTTGTTTTCTCACACACACACACACACACACACACACACACCGCCCCCAGTGACACCAATGCCTTTTGTAGTTTATGTGTATGTACAGGGAATTTTAAGAGCTTTAGAATTTTAGCAAGTAGAGTTACAAGTCAATAGTTCATAATTGTTTACCAGTAACTAGAGTCTACGAACTTGTAATAAATTATAATTCTTTTTAAGTACAGAAGTCTGGTCTGTGCTTTTGTTAACTTGGGTCTAAAAAAGAACCAGGTATATCAGGGATTTTTGCTTACTATAATAAATCCTTTAACTTTTATGACAACTCCGGTAGAAGGAAGGTTCAATTTCCAACGCCGCTACTCTAATGAGGCATGTCAATCTGAATTCAGTTGTTTGAGATCAACAGGAAGTGAGCAGACTTTGTTTCAGGGAGAATGAAACAAAAGAAGGGAGATCAAATAACAATGTTCAGTGAAATTGGCACTGAATTGTTTGGAGGTACGGTTCTTCTTCCAGGATTCAATCGTCATTTGTGCTGTTTTATTTCTCTCTACTGATCAGTGAAGTGTGTCAGGTCACCTAACAGCTAAACATTAATGTTCAAAGTTCAAGATAAATGACTTGTATCTTTTAATAGTTTCTGCAGAAGAATTTTATGAAGGGAAGGGTAATAATGGCTTTAAAGGTAAAAGATATAATGCTCCAGGACAGACAAAAGTTAATAATGTCAATCTCACAAGTGTTTTCAGATTGTAAATTGAGTGACCGAACTATGAGTGTGTTGAGGGTTGATGGAGCAAGGGTTGAGTTTGATGAACATAATGAGCTTGGTGTCAGAAAGGGAAGATGGAGAAAAATATGGAATAGATGCATGGAATTAGGAGAAAATGTGGAGAATTTAAGCTGTAAGGAATTGAAATCAAGCGAGGAAGAAGGAGGGGCAAAAATTTTGCAGTGTTTAAAATTTGGGCCCTATGCAAAGGAAATCTACTAATTTTTTCCATGCAGAATAAAAGAGATTGGAAGAAATCGAAAGAGGAAGACAAATTTAAAAATTCCATCTATTTTCAGGTAGTTTTTGAGTTTTAGACAGCTTCTGCTCAGGTCAGGTAGCGGTACTTGAATAGATTTGGCTGTAAATTATCAAGACAATAGTGCCAAAGCATTTATTCCAAACACCAGTGCCAAATTTTCCCGTTTGAGAGTTTGTCTGAGCTGTTGAGATGACCTTGAATCCAAATGTATAATAGGCTGGCTATTCTGTAACAGACATACCTTTTTCGGATGCATCTAGCTCCAATATGGTGGGTTTAAATGGAGCATAGTATTCAGGTACATACATTTGCTAGACATGAGGGTATCTTCAAAGGTGTGAAAGACATGTTGGTGGTTGCCCTGCCCTACATATGCCACGTATTTACGTTGATGATCTCATAAGAGAACAAGAATCTGTCCTGGACTTCCCACATAAATGCAACAGTCGAGAAGGCACAACAACACCTCTTCTTCCTTGGCAGCTTGGAAAATTTGACCATAAAATCCCTCACCAACTTCTACAGATGCACCATTGAAAGCATACTGTCCGGATGCATAACAGCCTGGTATGGAAACTGCTCTGCCCAGGACTGTAAGAAACTACAGAAGCTGGTGTGCACAGCCCGGACCATCACAGAAGCCAACCTTCCATCCATGGAATCCATTTACACAGCCCGCTGCTGCGGAAAGGTGGCCAACATTATCAAAGACCCATCGTGCCCTGGTAAGGACCTCCTACAACCTCTTCCATCAGGCAGAAGATACAGAAGCCTGAACACACGCACAAGCAGGTTCATGAACAGCTTCTTCCTGGCTGTTATCAGACAGTTGAATGGACTCTTGCTTCAAATAATGTAACCTGCAATGTAACCTGTATGCCTCTAAATCTTTTTGATTTTACGTCCTTTGCTTGCTGTGATCTGCCTGTACTGCTTGTAAACAAAGCTTTTCACTGTATTTCAGTACACAGGGGACAATAAATCAATCAATCAAGAATGACAGACTCTGTTCTGCTGTTAAGGTAAGGCTATGTTTAGTTGCCAAGAGTTAGAGATTGCCATCACACTCATGCTAGTTCTTCACCAGGACTACAAAGTCATCAGCAGTGCAAATGTCTGGGACATTCTCTAAAATTTGGCTCATGCGATGGTAAAAGATATTCCAATGCGCAAATAAGCCAGGTTGTAGTCTAGCAAAAGCTAAAAGGTAACAAGCTTTTATCATTGAGATGAAATTTGCACAGATCAACGGTCATTTTCTTCATTCAACATGGGGGAAGTTTTTGAGATTGAACTCTTCCAGATTGTGGATTTATGTGAACATCTTTTCTATAAGAGATTTAATCACTCGGGGTCCGGACAGAAATGTATAGTGCCGTTATTCGTTTTTTGAAAAAAGCACATAATGGCCAAAGTTGCACCAGTGGGGCTTGACCTTGCAAATAATTTTGTTGTGTTCCGTTGTGTCCAGTACCATTGAGTTTTCCCTGTCAATGGACATTGTATTGGCTAACATCTTGGAGACTGCATTGTCCTGGAAATTGACAACGGTGTCAAACCAATCTGGATATAGATTTGAGAGATGTGAATGGATACAATACTTTACACTGTCACTGTTTTTTGCCACCTCATGGGTTGTCATGCAAATAAAGTTCACATACACTAGCAAAACAGTGATGGCCTGGCTAAGAGAATTTCTGGTGTACATCCATATTGACATTGGAGACAAAGAGTGCCAATACGTGGAATCTCATATCACATTCACAATGAAATGTTCCAGGCAAAGGAATAACATTAGCATTAGCATGAATACCATTAGCATTCGGGCTAGTGTTGATTTTGACTTTGCAATTCATCCATTTTTTCAGGGATACATAATCCTGACAGTAGTGAATGCTTTAGCTCTAAACTGAAGAACGAAGCGTGTCGGATCAAATACATAACTTATTTAGAATCTGGAAGCTGTTTAGTCTGAACCTCGTTCACCTGTTAGCATGTCATGGATAGAACCTTGGAAATATATTTTATGTTGGACATTAGCTGAACCATTTTCACATGGTATTGTTGGGCTTTGCACTACATCCTGAGCTTTCCCTGATAGAGTTTCTGCGCACATTTTCCCAGTGCTCCTTTGTGGCTTTCCTGTGTCATAGAATGCTGAAGACTTTCAGTAAATGGGATAGACCACGCCTCGTTCATGACTTGGTTGTTTCTTGACTATGTTTACTTTTGCTACTGTTGTTGGAGATTCGAGAGCTGAAGTGTGGCTATCCTGCAACAGTCGCTTCAAACTTTCATCTGTTTTCCAATGGTGTGTCAGTAGTGTGCCCTTTGGCTTGATGCAAGGTATTCTTTAATAACTTGCTTGGCATTGAAGCTGTTATCGTTCGCAGGTGTGTTTCTGCCAGTCTTTCCCACTAGAGTCACAGTGTTGATTTTGTGCTGACATCTGCCTGTGAACAGTTTCATCATTTCATTTGATTGCTACCTATAGGACATAAACACAAATCTGTGAATCCCCAAGTACCCCCCAACTTTGAGCTGATCCTCAAGATCTTTCAGGCATATGTAGACACTTACAGGGAGATCTGTGGAATTAACTCTTCCTAAACCTTCATAGGAAACAAATTCCGGCTTTGCCGATGATCAGATTGTCAGATCCCATGAAACACAAGGAAAGATGACTTTGGAAGATAATGAAAGCAGGTGGAAAAGTGGAAGAGCATTGAGCTGAATCTGTGAGGATGTTAAAAATGGACTATTTTCCCAAAGAATGGACAGCAAAAGTGTAACTTGCTCTCTTAATTGGAAAATAATTTGGGAATAACAAGCTTGGTTTGATTAATAACATATTGTTTCTCAGTCTTTGGATTCAAGACCCACTACAAGTCATGAACATATAATCTTGCCCAAGTATCATATGGATGGTTCAGTGAAATGTCTTATGGTGCGAGATAAGCAGAAGTTTATTCTTTCTTTATAATTTCCTGTTCCCTTTTCACATTATCAAGATTGATTGATTGTTAACAGGTTATGAATGAGTGTCTAGGTACATCACATACCTTGCTGATACTGAGCGCTCTTGTGGCATAGTGGTAGTGTCCCTACCTCTGAATAAGGAGGCCCAAATTTCTGCACCAGAGGCGCAGTTACATATCTGAACAGGTCAATTAGAAAAAATTTACTTTCCTGGCTCCAAGGGCTCTTGTGATGCAGGGGTAGTGTCCCTGCTTCTGGGTGAGAGGGCCTCATGTTCATTTCCAACCTGCTCCAGAAATGTGTGTCATAATATCCCTGAACAGGCTAACAAAAATACTTCCGTTCCTAGTGTTGAAGTAGGAAGCAGTTAATTAAGTTAGTTAGGGGAACACTTCTTTCACTATGGTCAATTGTACTGTCTCACATCTTCCCTTGTTTATATCAGTCCAATTGCACTGTCATGCTACCATAAGTACATGTTAATCTTGAACACAGCAAGAATGATTACTATCTGGATGTAGTTTTCCTTTGTCGGTCATTGAATGGAGTTTTTTTTTCTGTTCTGCTGTACTTTTCTAATTTCATAGACATAATCTTAGATGTGAATGTGTCAATCACATAAGTTCTTTGACTTTCAATTTGTGGAAGTGAAATGGCGTTAGGAGATTATGTTGTTTTCATATCTTCACATGCTTCCATTTGGGAATAATGTGAAGTAATGGAAGGATTGGCAGGCTGATTAACAGCCAAGACATGAGCGTTCATTCTATGTACATTTCTTTTCCACCAGTTAGTTTGATGTTAGTTCAAAAAGAAGAGTAATACTGGCTCCCACAAACCATTGGACTAGAGGTCGAGTCTTCACTTGCTGAGGAGGGTGCTCAATAAAACAGCTAAGGTTTTCATTGTTATATGGCATCCAATGATCAATTTTAGAAAGACTATAGGAGGGTTTGGCTCAATTTTGATTCTGTCACATTATTTTAAGCTCAACTGTCAAGAGTGACCATTTTGGTACCAAGTATTAGCAAATAATAAGCAAGTGCCTGAACAAGATTGGGGGCAGGAGAAGTTTACATAAAACTGCATTCTAGTTATTATCTTAGCTTTGTTGAGCTAACATTAAAAGTAATATGATAGATGAGGAATATTATTTGGTCTATTTTAATTCACAAAAACATTAAAATCCCTATGTTATAGGGCTTTTTACAGTCCAGGCTTTTTGCTTGCACTGCTGCATTTGAAAGTTTATTATATGTATAGATTACTACCTACGTGAAACAGAATTGATTACTGTTTGTGAAACAGAATTTTTTGATATCTGTGCGTAAAGTACTAAATCAGTTTGAAGCTTTTCCTTGAAGCAATATTTTGGGTTTTTTCAAAGCTTTAATAATCTCAGTATAGCTCAACAAGATGACTTCTCAAACACCTCCTTCCCAGCACAAAAACGCCCAAGCTCTTTCTCATAACCTAGCTGGACAGTTATTTCAACGGCCTGTCAACTTTGTTGATAAATCTCTTGCATTATTTGGACATGTTTAGCATCAAGTCTGCACAGACTGTCAATCACTTTCAGCTTCTTTTCAAATTACTTAAGCACCATTCAAGATGATGACTGACTGTTAAGAAGAAAAGTTATGACGTAGCACTTTACAATCAGAAACTGAGTGTAGAGCAATTATATTTGTAAAAGAGACCGAGCTAAGAGGAGCAGTGGAACAGGAAGCAGCAGTTTAGAAAGTACAGAATGCAACAGACAAAATACAAGTGGACAGATGAATTTTCATGCAGATAAGTGTAAAGTGAAATACACTGGAAGGAAAAGGATTGGACACGAGTAATGTTGAAAAATCTATGGATGTATCTGGAAAAGGTAAAGAATTCAGAGTGGACTGAGTGCTGAATAAACACAAGCATTACAGATCAGAAAAGCTGACAGAACAACATTTTTGCTTCGCATTTTAATGCAATAAAATGCACCAAAATACTTCACAAGTGTATTATAAAACAAAACATGGCACTGAATCATGTGTGGTATCACTAGGTCAAATGATAACAAGCTCAAGGAGGTGGGTTTTAAGGGGTGTCTTTAAGAATAATATAGAGAGGCAGAGAATTGAAAGGAAAGAACTAGAGCTCAATGTCTATATAACTAATAGAAATCAAACTTGGGGATACTCAAGAGGCTAGAATTAGAGAAGCAAAGATACCTTGCTGTGAGGCTAAGGGGGAATGAGGCTGGTGTGTATTAGGAAACAAGGTTAAGAATTTAAACCAAGACATTGCTGGGCTGGGAGCCAATGTAGGTCATCAAATAACCAAAACAATAGATTAATATTTAATCAAATTTTATAGTGCTATTGTCAGATCACAGTAAAATTGAGTGGTCAGTTCTGGTTACCAAGGGACAAGAGACACATTCAGGTGCTGCACGCTGTGCAGACAAGAGGAAGAGACAAACTCCACTCCAAAGAATGTGTGAAAAAAACCGGAGAAGATTGTACATTTCACCCAGAGAAGGTAATTGAGAGATGATCTTATGGCGACATACAGGAAAGTTTGGGGTACATGAGAAACAAGCTAATATAGAATATTGCTCCAAATTAAGCTGTCAGGATAAGGACACAAATTACTAAAAAAGGGTTCTTTTAGTACTTCAGAAAATTCTTCTTCACGTGAAAAGCGATGAAGATGTGGACAAAAATTCCAGATAGTGCAAAGGAGATTAAAAATCTGAAAAGTTTTCTTTTCCAAAAAAAAGCTAAAATGGATGGATGTTGCATTGACCGGCTTATCTCATTCATTATTATCCTGTGATCAGAGATATGACCAGACTGTTTAAAGTGACTTGTCACGGATTGGCACCTACCGGAACACACTGAAAGTCAGTTTACCAGCTAGCACATGACAAAGACTATAGCATTTGTCTGATAACTGTTGTCGCCAGCGTAAAGATGCATATACCTTTTTGGTGTAAATAGAAAAGGACAAATACATTCACCCATTCCTTTCTCTCTATGCATTAAAAAGCTGTAGGTGTGAAGATGCTGTTGTACGTCTCCTTCAGGAATGTACCTTTTCAAAGAAAGTCTAGAAAGAGATGCAATGGTTTATATCAAGGTTCATCCTGAGCACCCCATGATGCTCCACAGGCTGTTCCCATCAATGCACAGCAAGACAAACTCCAACTGTGGCTGGAGGAGCAACAGCACAGCGAAAGCCATGCTTTGGTCTGTCCAGACCTCGCTAGTCTTTCAGTGTAAAATGTCATCCTCAACCAAGTGTTGCTGACTGGCACATTCCAAAGTCCATGACAGTGTGCTAAGAAATACTCTAAAACTTGAGGTAGCCATTGCAAATACACAGTCGGGAATGGCCACAATCAAATCATACAGTCATAGCGTCCTGAAACTGTACAGCACGGAAACCGGCCTTTCTGTCCAACTCGTCCATGCTGACCAAATATCTTCAATTTATCGAGTCCCATTTGCCAATATTTGGTGCGTATTCATTTAAACCCTTCCTATTCATATACCCATCCGGATGCCTTTTAAATGTGTAATTGTACCAGCCTCCACCACTTTCTCTGGGAGCTCATTCCATACACGCACCACCCTCTGCGTGAAAAAGTTGCCCCTTAGATCCCTTTTAAATCTTTCCCCTCTCACCTTAAACCTATGCCCTCTAGTTTTGGACTCCCCAACCCCGGAGAAAAGACCTTGGCTATTTGCCCTATCCATGCCCCTCATGATTTTATAAAACTCTATAAGGTCACCCCTCAGTTTCCGACGCTCCAGGGAAAATAGCTCCAGCCTATTCAGCCTCTCCCTAAAGGTCAAACCCTCCAACCCTGGCAACATCCTTAAGTCTTTTCTGAATCCTTTCACAATATCCGTCCTATAGCAGGGAGACCAGAATCGCATGCAGTATTCCAAAAGTGGCCTAACCAATGTCTATACAGCCGCAACATGACCTCCCAACTCCCATACTTAATGCGCTGACCAATAAAGGCAAGCATAGCAAATGACCCTTTACTATTCTATCTACCTGCAATTCCTCTTTCAAGGTACTAAGAACCTGCACTCCAAGAACTCTTTGTTCATCAACACTCCCCAGGACCCTACCATTAAGTATATAAGTCCTGCCCTGATTTGCCTTTCCAAAATGCAGTAACTCACATTTATCTAAATTAAACTCCATCTGCCACTCCTCGGCCCATTGGCCCATCTGATCAAGGTCCCATTGTACTCAGAGGTAACCTTTTTGGCTGTCCTCTACACCTCTAATTTTGCTGTCATCCACAAACTTACTAACCATACCTCCTATGTTCACATCCAAATCACTTATATAAATAACAAAAAGCAGTGGACCTAGCAGTGATCCTTGTGGCACACCACTGGTCACAGACCTCCAGTCTGAAAAGTAAGCCTCCACCACCACCCTCTGTCTCCTACCTTTGAGCCAGTTCTGCATCCAAATGCTAGTTCTCCCTGTATTCCGTGCGATCTAACCTTGCTAACCAGTCTATCATGAACACCCTTGTCAAATGCCTTACTGATGTCCACATAGATCACGTCCATCATTTTGCCTTCATCAATCCTCTTCGTTGCTTCTTCAAAACACTCATTCGAGTTAGTGAGACACGATTTCCCATGCACAAAGCCATGTTGACTAACTCTAATCAGTCCTTGCCCTTCCAAATACATGTAAATCCTGTCCCTCAGGATTCCCTTCAACAAATTGCCTCCAGTGATGTCACGCTCACTGGTCTATAGTTCTCTGGCTTTTCCTTACCAACTTTCTTAAATAGTGGCACCATGTTAGCCAACCTCCAATCTTCCAGCACCTCACCTGTGGCTATCGATGATACAAATATCTGAGCAAAGGACCCAGTAATCACTTCCCCAAATTCCCACAGAGTTCTAGGGTACACCTGATCAGGTCTCAGGGATTTAGAAGTCTTTCAGTCATTGTGTACTAAGGGTCTTGTGATTTATATAACACCCTTGGACTGTATACTTATCACTGAATGCGCATAATAAATGCCACGTATTTAAATTGCATTGAGGCATCCCAGAATGTAAAATGTACAATTAAGAATTGTATTTTACTGCATTTTCCATTTTGTCCAATTTAAAATAGTTTGAAATGACCCTTTACTTTACAAATAAGGCATATTTTTGCAAAACATTTTGTCTTAACTTTCATGCTGAATCCCATCCTTATTAGTCAACACTTTCAACAATCTGCAGTATTTCTCAAGTTATACTTTATTGCAATTTGTGAGTTTCCAACATGTCACGTTTTGTGAATTTTACCGGAGTATCTGTTACACATTTGACTGTTTAGAAAGTGAAAGATTGGAATATTCCATCATACTTCTGAATTGTGCCTTATAGTAGATATTAGACAGACTCTGGGAGTCAGGAGACGAGCTTTTTGCTGCAGGATTCCTAGCCTCTGACCTGCTCCTGTAGCCGCTGTAGTTCTATAGTTAGTCCAACACAGTCTCTGGTTAACCGTAAACTTCAGAATGTTGATAGTGTGGGATTTAGCAACGGTAATGCCTTTAAATGTCAGGGGTGGCTATAAATTAGTACAGGTTTAGAGCACATTTTCTGCTTGGCATTTACGACATGAATCAGCAAATTAAAAAAAAGGAATAAAATGAAAGTTAAATCTGTCTCTAAACTGGACACATGAAAAAGATATGAAGACAATTGTGGTAGAGGGCAGGAAGGAGGAGGGTGAACCGTTAACTCATTCTTAATTATAAAAATAACACAAAAAACCGCAGAAACCGGAGATCTGAAACAAAAACAGAAACTGCTGACAAAACTCGATTCTGATGAAGATAACAAGGTGTGGAGCTGGATGAACACAGCAGGCCAGGCAG
>JAHRHZ010000217.1:2242489-2259684 GCA_024137785.1 Ginglymostoma cirratum | reverse complement strand
CTCCTCTGATGCTGCCTGGCCTGCTGTGTTCATCCAGCTCCACACCTTGTTATTTCAGACTCCAGCATCGGCAGTTCTACTTTCTCAATTCTGATGAAGACTCATCAGAAACGTAAACATTGCTTTCTTCCAACACATGTTGCCAGCGCTGCTGAACTTCGCCAGCAATTTCGGTTTTTGATTCTTAATGATAAAGTTCATTGTCCTGAAACTTGGTATAAAGGGCTAAAAAGACATTGGCTGACGTGGTGCAGTTCCTCTGGAAATCACTAGATGTTGCTGCAGATGGTGATACAGCTTTAAAAAAAAACACAGAAAACAGGCTAGACAAACAGGAGGCTGGAAGAAGACAACAAGCTAGGCAGCATTTGACTTCTCCTTTCCTCCAATGTTTCGGGTATTACTGGTTTGCTGTGTTCTTCCAGCCTCCTGTTTGCCTACCCTGGATTCCAGCAATCTGCAGCGTTCTTTTTTGTCTCTAACCGTAGAAACTAGGCTTTGGTTTATCAGATTTTCTGCATTTGACAGCGAACATAGTTTTTAAAATATATATATAAGGATTTAAATGTACACCAAGGTAAAGACTTTGTAAATTATCTCCAAGTAGAATCGTTTGGAAAACAAAAGATTTTAATCGAAAGTGATCAGTTTCAGTGAAATTCAGACAGCACTTTATAAAACAATAGTAGCCTTATTACTGGAGAGTAAATCCCGTAACTCATTCTCCCGCCACCGCTTCCAAAGTGTGGAAACTGCAACAATTCTACCAGCAAAATGACGAAATTCTTGGGAGAGGCACAGTTTCATGGGAGCGAATGAGAGGATATTACGCTAATGAACCATCCTGCTCAGCTGACAAGAGGCATTCCTTCCCCTATGATGGTTTATTTAACCACGTCTGCACTGTCCGAATGGTTTAACTAGGAAGCTCTGTCTCCCTCTACGGGATAAAGCAGCGTCTATCATGTATCTGTAAGAGCAGACTGCTTCCCATGGGCGGAGCTAAATTACCTTTCCCTACCCCCCGCCCCCGAGACTGTTCCTGTTGTTGTCACTGGCTATTCCAGGTTGTCTGGAGTTATGGCGAAGGATTATATCTTGTTAGCTGTTGTTTCATTGTTATCTGTCGCCCAGCAGGGTAAGGCGTTGGTTTTGTATCTGTAACAGGTATCACTTCCCCTTTTCCTCTGATTCCTGTTCAAATGCACAGTCCCTGCAGTACTTTAGCCCACCTTTGACCGTGTCAGTGAGTTCGGAGGGCTGCAGCACAAATTCTAGCTTTGATTAACTTCTGCATGTTTTATTCGGATAATGAGGAACAGCTCAACTGATTTTTCTTTGCCCTCCCCTTCTCTCGAACCCCTTGGGGTAACTCATACCTCCTTCCCCAACTGGTGAAATGTCAAAGGCAGTGAACGAGCCAGCACGTTTACGAGTACCTATCTTGGAAGGCAGAGGGCAGTTTAGTCCGGCTTTCAAGGCGGAGGAATGCGATATAAACGCAGGAGGAAATATATGTGTATGTATGTATGTACGTATGTGCAGATAAAACAACTTTAGATCTCAGCTACACACTGTCCAATTCTAGGCACTACACGCTTGGTGAGGTGTGAAATTTTGGAGGAAGTGCAGACGAGATACACTTCATAGCTTTAGAGGTGTGAGATGTTCAGAAGCTGCTACTAGAGGCTTTGGGGAAAATAAACATGCCCAGTTTTGATTGAATAAATACAGGCAAGTTGCTTCCAGAGGCAGAAAGGTCAGAGGGTACCTATTAGAGTCACTGGCAAATGAATCTAATGCCATGGGCACACTTTAAAAGTAGCGGCTTATTGTGATCTGCAATATATTGTCAGAAAAAAGAAACTGGTTTGATAGTACTTTTCAGAAAGGAATTGGGTAAGTTCTGAAAAGGGAAAACAAATAGAGAACAATGGGAAATGGATAGGGGATAGGTGGGATAGCATTTTTGAAAACCCATGGATATGATGGGCTGACTCGCCTCCTGTATTGTCACAAGACAACACTTAAAAGGAGGCATCACTGCATCCTTGATTAATCTTGATACCAGAATGCTTCATGGAGGAGTTTAGTTTGTTTTTTTTCAAAGTATAGAGAAAATAGTAAAAGAAATAAATTTGATGTCTGGTTAAAGGCTTTCTCATAACTGCAGCAGGAGAGAGACATTAGTGTGTTGGTAATGTCCCTGCTCTAGTAATCCAAAGCCCCGGCAAAGAATATTTGAATCCCACCATGGCATATTGGTGAAATTTGAATTCAATGAAAGAAATCTGGAATAAAACAAAAACTAGCTTCATGATGATTACGTAACCACATAACCACAGTAGATTATTATGAAAACCCACCTAGTTCACGAATTCCTTTTGGGGAAGGAAATCTACCATCCTTACCTGGTCAATCCTCCATGTGACTCCAGAGCTGCAGCATCGTGGTTGATTCTGCAGCCAGCAGAGAGTTGGAGAGCAAAGGGAGTTGAGCCAGACAAGCCTGTGTCTGAAGCAGAGAAATTGCTGATCATTCCATTTACCAGATGGAATTTGGATGAGAGTCTTCCTCAGTTTGAAGACCAGATTTGTGAAGAGTTAAAACACAAATAGAGAAAGGTTGGTCGCGATTATTGGTTTTCTGATCAATAGATATGTTTCTGCAGCATTTCAGTGGACCCTAGTGCTGTTGCTCCATCCTGAGGAGTATAGGCTTCCTTTTAATAGCTCAGCCAAAAATGACAAATAAAGTAGATTCAGTGGGAAATAGGACATTGGATGAATCTCATCTCTATGTTGTTTCTTTGTGAGATCGTTTTTTTGGGGGAGGGGCAGAAAAAGGCCAATAAAACAGAACATTACACCACTATCCCTAACGACAGCAATTGATTGTAGGAAAAAGAAAGGAGTTTTATCTATATTTAGACAGAAATTCCCAATCAGCAAAATGCCACTAAATATGTTGAATTAGAAAATCTTGCATGGCATATGAGTCTACAAATTACATTTTATTTTAGATTTGGCCTGTTTGTATAGAATCAAGCGAAACGGTCTCCCAGTTAGGAGGGAAAAGCAAGTCATTTTGATATCTCGTGCTGCTTGGTCACACCAGCATGGTGCATAGGATTTTTACTTCTTAAACTTCATTTGAGAGTCACCCACACCATCTCTTCTGCTAAGGAGTCCCACCCTTACAAAGCTTTCATCACCAATGTCAACCTTTAGCTTCTGTAAGTTTTTGCATAATTGTTTTGCTGATATTTCTTTTTTGGCTTGCTGTTTAATAATTAAAATCAGGACGTGCCTTGAGGAAAATACTGAGACCAAAATGTGGAGGTAGCTGAAATTGTATTCATGATGGAAATTAAATATTTGCAATAATGATCAGAGTTAATTGACTGTGTTTTTGGATTCAGTAGCTGTTCCAAAGTATTTCCCCCAATGAGATCATTAGTGCTAAATATGTGCAATGTGTTGGGCTCCCTCACTGCATCAGCAGGTTTATTCTGTGAATAGCTGCACCATATAAACCAGGAGTCTCAGTTTAAATTCTGATGTAGGCCAGTTGGCAAGTTTAATCGGGGACAGCACCTGACTTCAGACAAGGGGATGGTGGGGTAACAGTGGGGCGGTGGATAATGAAGATATAGGATTCTTGTTTTTCTTTGTTAAAAGACCATACCAAGTGCGCACAATTCTTCACATAAGGAAATTTTCTTCACATCAGCCCAAAATTGTCTTTTCATAAAGTTTGCTTATGATTTCTTGATCGAGCACACTGGTTAACTTGGATACAATAAATAATTATTTAAGATCACTTCTGTTGTTTTTTTTCAAGACTGTAAAATCGTGACTGTCTGTATTAGCTAGATCTTTGCAAGGGAACTCGTCAGTGTAATTTCTCCAAGACTTCCATATCTCCCTAATGGAGACTCTGGGCAACAACTGATTCCTGGGTAATGTCTTCACAAAGTGACATAGCTGCGATTGGGATTTCCATTTACTGGCTGTGGTGGAAGTAACGCAATACACTCTAATTGAATGCATTAAGAATTGTGATGTCAACTATGAGATTATTGGAAGTCTTTGAATTAGTGTCCTCTTCTCGAGGTTTTTAATCTCCACCTGCCCTCAGACTGCTGGTAATGACACTTTATCATGAGTGTAAGAGAGCAGCAATTGGACATTCAGAAGATTGGTGACAACAGAGGCAGAAAGGCATAGAGGGTTACACTGATAAATTTAAATCAGGAAAGATGGGAGGGGGCTGTAGCAAAACAGAAACACTGTCATGGACTAACCACCTGTTTCTCTTTATATGTCTTACATAATTCTAAGAATATCCCTCTGAATGTTTTCCTTCTTACAGTGAAAATGTTAAACCATTCCTTCATACCTTACCATGGATTGAGTCCTGTGTGAGCAATTTGGAGCAGTAATCCCATGATCTTCAGTGTGTGATTCAATATCTCGTAGTTTCATAGTATTATTTGAGCAATTGTCTAGTTCACACTATATTCACAACATAAAACCTTCAATAATTCCACGCTGATTGACCTCATGAAAAAATTTCTTTGCTAGATCATCACATGGTAGAGTAATGGGTAATATTTTATGTTGGTGGAGTAAGTTCAGAGCCCAAATTATCACTGCTTCACCAGTTGCATTAGTTGTGTTTTTATAGATGCTCCTTGTATTTTGAAATTAACTCACACTTTGTCAAAAGTGTGTCTGTTTGAGCTGAAGATCTTTGTGACCTGAAACTGGAATGATGTGACTGTGTTTTTGAGGTCTGGGTAGAGTAATGTTGATTATACCCATATTTATTTGTCACTCTCGTCCAGTCCTTTTTCTGAGTGGGCTCACATTACAGTACATTCATATGCAAGGATCACTCCATGGATCTCATCGAAGGAATTTTATTTTTCTTGTGGATGAATCTGTATGGTGCACTCGTCAACTTTAGTGTAAGAAATCCCATCAGATCATCAAACAACGTCATTGAGGGTAGTTTTCTGCAATGGATTACTAAGTACTGATTGTGCATATGGTACTGCTCTTTGCGTGTATCCCACCACTTGACCCTAGCAATTGCCCATCTGCCCTCTGGTTGGAATCAGCAATGTGCACAAGTCAAACTTTGGATAATTCTCATCTGCCACATTAGTTTATATCAGTTGGTAGCATCCTGGGATAGCCTGTAACCTACTGATCCGCTAGTGGCATGGATTTGAGTAATCAATACAGTTCGGCTGTTTCTGCTGATGTGGAGCTGTAATCAACACTTTGACACCAAATGCACAATATTAGATCATACTTCTTAAAAAAAATAGAAACAAACTTTGCCAGGTAACAACATGGAGAATCAGTAAATAAATCTAAAGCAAGAGAGAGACACTAGCAGCCAAGCGTGAAGGTATGTTACCATGTGGTGGTTGACATTTGAGCTAAGGTAGAAATAATTTGTCTTCGACAATTGAAGGTAACTATGGAAAAGTGAAGCGCCTCAAATTGAACAATAATAAAAGGCAAAACAGATTCTGCATTATGGGGTCTCTGAAGGTGGAAATATGATATGATTTTGATAGAAATTGTTTTGTAGAAGTCTGAAATGAAACAAAGGATTGTGTTCCGTTTCCAAACATGCAGCTTCACTTTTCTCCCGTTTTAAGGAAGCCACAATATTTCTGTGTTTTTATTTAAAACCAAGTCAAACGTCCTGTCCTAAATGTGAATAGGTTCAAGTCAGGAAATTCAGAGTGTGTGTAAAAATGAATGTGTCACTAGTTTGTCTGTGACGTCATGTCTAAAATGTTTTGAGCCTGATGCATGTTACTGCAATACCATATTTTGACCACTAGAGGTCCTAAGCAGATTACATGAAGTGTAATTTCCAATATAACAAGCATGGGGCTGGATGAACACAGCAGGTCAAGCAGCATCATAGGAGCAGGAAAACTTGACGTTTCGGGCCTAAACCCTTCATCAGAAAACTGGTTAACTGGTTAACCCTTTCTGATGAAGGGTTTAGGCCCGAAACGTCAAGTTTTCCTGCTCCTATGATGCTGCTTGACCTGCTGTGTTCATCCAGCCCCCTGCTTGTTATCTCGGATTCTCCAGCATCTGCAGTACCTTTTATCTCTGATGTAATTTCCAATAGGTGTGTACAACAGTACAATGCAATGTTGACCTCACAGATTATATGCATTTCTCTTCCCTTCGTATTGGTAGAATGATCAGTCAATAAATAAACACCTGTCATGTTACTCATTTAGAACTAGTTAGGAAGGCCAAAAATTCAGTTGCTTCTTTGTGCCGGATTAGTCTGTCTCTTGGGCAACAGTGGGTGTGAATATCATTTGGGTTTCACAACCCTCAGAGAGAGGAGACTGTTTAAACTAGGATATCTGCTTCTATTTGTGAAGCAGTGGCCCTGCTGGTAATGTACATATATGGTTCTTAGGTGAAGACCAGGCCGGAGCTAACTGTGGCTCCCTCATGTTATATGGACTGCCGTAGTTTGTGGTATAATTGGAGCCACAAAGGGTGATAGGTTGGTAGCAGTCAGTGTTAGATAGCTGTTACTTATGATACAGAGCAAGTTACCCTATTTGGGAGATAATGGCCTGGGGACAAAATTGGAAGGAAAGGGGTCAGTTTGGTAATGAAATACGTGGATGAAATTCACCTTTGCTATTAATTAATCTGGGGCACATCAGTTTATGTCAGTGGAGCTCATCTCTCTGATTTAGGCTAATGCTTCTGTGACTTGGCTGTGCATTGGTCCATTGAAAGAAACAACAGTGACAGAACAGAGTTGAGCTCATTTCCTAGAGATAGTAAGAACTGCAGATGCTGGAGCCAGAGATCAGAGTGTGGAGCTGGAGGAACACCACAGGCCAGGCCGCATCAGAGGAGCAGGAAAGTTGAAGTTTTGGGTCGTTTCTGAAGAAGGGTCCTGACCCAAAACGTCAGCTTTCCTGCTCCTCTGATGCTGCCTGGCCTCCAGCTGCCTGTTCCTCCAGCTCCACATTGTGAGCTTATTTCCTACTTGTCTTTGTTCCTCAAAACATCAGGAAAGGTTTATAGAGCAAGCAAATTTATTGCAAGATGACAGAGAGCTGCAAAGAAGAAGATATGAGGCTGAAGACAAAAGGAATTAATTTAAATATCTAATCCATTTTTATCCAAGTCAAATTTGGTTTGAAAAGTTGGTTCAAATGGGAATGTGTTGCTGTGAATGAACCTCTATTTACTACATGATTTATAAAATCCATATCAGCAGTGAATCTTGTATCCTGTCCATTTGCTTCTCGTCAGGCAATACCATCACTTTCAATGGTCTGCTGTGAGTTCTGACCTTTGAACTTGGAGCCATTTAATATATTAAAAGTTGCTTGGAGCATGCATTAGACTATGAGAATGCTATCATCTACATATTTTGTATTGTCATACGATGTATTTAAATCTTTGTCCCAGCATATCTCCCTTTATGTATACTCTTTAATACTGTCTGCATTTTGAAATAAACTTTCCATTGTATGTGCAGCATATTTTGCCAAGCAAGTAGGAAGTGCCAGGAAGAAGTATAAAATCGCTCCACCATCAGTTACAGGATCTCCTGATTTTGAAAGAATATTTCGTGCACAGTGAGTTTACTCAGGCCTCTTATAATATGTATTGAATCTGAGGAATTGACTGAAGATTTCCTTCTTCCAATTATTCCCAAATGAAATTGTGCTTAAGCTTTTAGTGTGGTCATTTAAAGACTTTTTTTTTCATCAATTTAAAAAAAATCAAAGGAAGTTCTTACTGCATTTTTCTTAATTAACTGTCTTGTTAGGCATAAATCAGTCTTCAGTTTTTCTTTTTGCAGTCAAATAATTAGCAGGATTTTCAAGTTGACATCATCCCTGGAGAGGAGCAAGACCTGTCCTATGTAAACATTGTAAACGACATGACAATTTCATGACTCTGGCCAGCCAGAACTGTAGCTCAGAGTTCCCAATGACTCGGACTGAACTGCACAAGGTCGCATAGGGTCGGGGAGGACTAGTACTTGGCAGCCAACACAACAATAAGTAGTCCATAAGCAGTTGCAATCTGATCAAGAACAAAGACAGACTCTCAAACACATTTTCAGTCATATTAAGTAATTAACCACTTACTTTTAATGTTTTCTTGATCTTCCTCTCTTGACTTGTGCTTTTCAGCTTTGATATCCATCCCAATTCTTGATTTAATGAGCCTTGTTAATAATCTTTGAGTAACTTTTTAGACATGCATCACAGACAGCTGTTCTGACTTGTTTGTAACCATTTTCATGGTTGGCCTCACTATCCTCATCCAAGCCCATCCTCATTGTCGCCCAAATAGGGGACACTGATCCTATTTGTATCTATCTAATCATAGCTAGAGAATGGCTTTCAGTGGCTTCTCATCCTGATCTACATCATTTCCTCTGGAGTGGCAAATGATCTGTCTTTGGCTCTTCAGTGACAGCATCCAAAGGCACGGCAAGAGTTTTCACACGTACACTGATGACGCCCAGCTCTACCTCACCACCTTCACCACTACCACATCTCTCGACTACTCCACTGTTGTTAAACTATCAGACTGCATACCTGATATCCAGTACTGGTTTGGCAGAAATTTACTCCAAAGAAGTACTTTTAAAATGGAAGCGATAGTTTTCAAATACCTTCCAAACTCCACTAGCTGGCTATGGTCTACTTGTGTTCTTGGCAACAGTCTGTTTGCAACCTTGGAGTCACACTTGATCCTCAGATAAGCTTCCGACCACATTTGTGCCAGCTAAAGAATGCTGATTCTCCTCCATAACGTCACTCAACTTCATCCCATCTCAGCACATCCTTTGCTGAAATCCTAACCTATACCTTTTGTTACCTTTTATTATTTCAACACACATCCATCTAGTCTCCCACATAAACTTGAGCTCAACTGGAACTCTGCCCATGTCTTAACTCACAACCAGGCGCTTTCCCCTATCACTTCTGTACTCCCTTTCTTCCACTGGTGCCCCAACTAGCAACGTCTTGCTTTTAAAATGATCATCTTTGTTTTCAAATCCCAATGTGGCTTTGCCCCTCCCTATCTCTGACACCCCGTCTAACTCCACAACCCTCCAAAATATCTGTGCTGCATTAATTCTAGATTCCTGTACACTGCAGATTTATAAATATTGCACTATTGCTGTCCGTGCCTACAGTTGCCTAAGCACTAAGCTGTAGAATTCCATCACTTCACCTCTCAATCTTTTTTAAGATGTTTAACCTTCTGGCCTAATATCTTTGTGGCCCAGTGTCGCACTTTGTTTTATAATGTACACATAATATAAAATGTCATTCTTTGTTTTATAATGTTACTTATAATGGAAATGTCCTTTATTTTGTTAAGTAAAAGGTGCAATTATAAATAAGTTTTTGTTGAAGCTGGTCTTGCTCTGACCAATATCAACAAATGCATGTACTTTCCATTTGGGTTAGAGATCCAGGGGATAACAATAGAGAGCAGGATCTTGGTTGATGTTCCTTTCACCCTCCACTTCCCACTGCTGAGAATTGAAGCAAATTGTAGGGTGGTGTTACTGGAAGTGTTTGACTTTTTCATAAAGAGAGCTTTCTGCCAGTTTGCTAACTTGTTACTATATTACGGAGAAATGTAGTCTGCTCCCTATATATGCTAGGTCCATTGTGAATAAACTCTTCCATGGTGTTTCAGGGCTAGAAGCAGATGCCTGGCCAAGGAGAGACTGATTTAGAAGGGATGGCCAACATCATATTGGCGGTAGGCAGGAAGGGTGCATGATGGGGCAGTACAAAGGATGAGTCTGAGGGTATGTTAGTGTCATTATGTTCCTCAAAAGCTGAGGAGCAATACAGCACCCTGTAGGTTCTCGCGTAGGGACCTTTAAGGTCTCACATTGTTTTGCATGGCTATGCCATTTTAAAAACCCTCCACACTTTAATAAGCCACGAGCAGTATTGAAAGGTTAGAGGGGCCATTGGCAGTGCATGTCTATTTGAACTCAAGTTTCAGGGATAGGAGTCAAGCCAAGAAAACATTGGGATATTTGAGTTTGAACTAGACAAAGGCACAAGTGAGGTGACAAATGAGCTGATATGGTCTGGAGTTAAGGCAATAGAAGTATTTGACGTTCCTGATGTAAAAGATATGGAGCTTGAGATTGGACAGGAGGCAGAGATCATATGTTGTCAGAAAATTTATTGTAACCGATTTTATTTTTATAAAACATTGTGAGAGAACCTTCCCTTTTGTTCTACTCAGAGTAGGGAAAAAAAGTAGAGGTTTTATTTGCTTACAGATACAACCTTTGATTGCCAATAATTAATGTCAGTCAGTCCCTTTACCTTAATTGAGGCATATCCATATAATGATATGGTGCTGGTGAATAATTCAGCACAAACCTTTAGACAACATAAGATTTGACTTCACATGAACGTGAATCATTTGTGTGCAATTGTATTGTGATGGCTGCTTGCTCAAATAACAGAGGCATAAATTAGTGCTACACATCATCAAGGTGAATAATTCAGTTTGCCCTTTCCATGCCCTCCTTCCAACAAAAAACTACTGGTTTGTCCAGAAATATCAATTCATGAAGGACTAGCAGCTATCCATCAGATTAGCTACATGTTCGCTCTTCACATGTGAACCTAGATAATAGCTGCAAGAGAACTATTCACCTGTGGAGGCCATCACAACCAAGCCTGACCCCACCCCTACCTGACACCTGTATATGTGCTGTATCAGCAAAAATAAATTCTATAGGGATCAGAAATGGAAATCCTGGTCTTATCTGACCCTTTTTTTAAAAAAGGAAGTATTATTTGACTTAAAATCTTTAAAATCTACTAAAATGACAAGCAGTACCATTTTTTATGTTCAAAGGGCAATTTAATTTCTGGTGAAATCAGAATCATAGAATCCCTACAGTATGGAAGCAGGCCATTTGGCCCAGTGAGTCCACACTGACCCCCAGAAGAGCATGTGGCCATCCAGATGTCTTTTAAATATTGTATGGAATGAGCTGCCCAGAGGACGTGGTCGAATACCAGCCTCCGCTGCTTCCTCTGGCAGCTCATTCCATACATGGACCACCCTCTGTGTGAAAAGGCTGTGCCTTAGGTCCCTTTAAGTCTTTCCCCTCTCACCTTAAACCTGTGCCAGCTAGTTTTGGACCCCCTATCCTGGGAAAAAGACTTTGGCTATTCACCCTATTCTTGTAGTGCAGTGAGTGGCTTACCTTCCTCTAAAAGCTCTGGCTTTGGGCCCCACCCCAGACCTAAATGGCCCAAGGAAGCTGCATTGTTAATGTGGCCAAACAAACTGCATATCAAGCTGCACATTCATCCAGCACCTATCAATGGCAGGTGGTAAGAACGGGAGAGGGATTAGTCTTCAGTTATGAACTCAGGGAAGTTGGAGCCTCTAGCAGCACTATCTCTGGTTCCAGACCGCAACACACATATAGAAAGTGCATGGTGCTGCTGCAGCTCAGGCTCTGAGTGAATTGTAGCATACAACCACTTTCATAGCTTAATTGTGCTTCATTTCTGTTTTTTCAGAAAGGGAAAAGTTTTCTCAGGGAGAAGTTATAAGCAGAGCAATAAATCTCAGCTGGAATTTCTTTTCGTAAATAGGAACGTGTGTGTGGATGGTGAGGTCAGAATCAGGCTGGACAGAATTCCAGTTCCACCTCTTCCCTCTCTTTGCCTTGGTAAATCAGTAGCTTGGATGTTCTTAGATTCAGGTGAAAAAAGCAAAATGCCAGAAATTGAGGCTGGAGTGGGCCATTTGACTCCCGCAGCCTGGTCTCTGTTCAGTAACATCACCGATTTGGGTGGCCTACGTTGATTCTCCTACCCACCCCCAATATCCTCCATCCTCTCGTCTAACTCAGCTTTGAATCGATTCAGTGGTACAGCCTGCTGTACTCACTAAGGAAGCAAATTCCAAAGATTAATGACCTTCTGAGAGAAGAAATTTCTCCTCCTCTCCATCTGATTTGGAAGACCACTTAGTTTGAAACTATGCCGTTTAGTCCTAGATACAAGGGGAACATCCTCTCAGCATTTACCCTGTTAAACAATGGCTGGATCCTTCCTGCTTCAACAAGATCACCTGTCCTTCTTCCAACTCTTCCTCATAAGACAAATTTCTCATTCCACAAATCAGCCTAGTGAACCTTTTGTGAACTGCTTCCAATGCAAATATATCCCTCCCTAGGTAAGTTGATCAAAACTGTACTTGTATTCTAAATGAGATGTCAGTAAAGTCCTGTATGGTTGAAGCCAAACATTTATACTTTTATATTTCATTCTCCTTGTGCTAAAGGCTGACATTCTATTTGACACCTTGATTATTACTGTATCTGTGTGCTGACTGTTTGGGATTTGTGTACGAGAGCAGCTAGGTCCCTCTACCACCGCGTTCTGCAGTTTCTCTCCATTTCAATACTACTCTGCTCTTGTGCTTTTCTACTCTTCCTGCCAAAGCAACAATCTCTTATTTTTACACATTAAACTGCATCACAGTTGTCAGGTTATATAGCATTGGCGGGGTGGGAGGGATAAATATTTAATGTTTAAGATCTGTCATCTTTCACCAGAATTGCATGGAGTAATTTCCAGAATGATTCAGCACCTTATTTGATTTATTTACTGTCAAATGTACCCAAATACAGGCAGACCATAGTAAGCAAAGGATGTATCGATCAAAAAGACTTTAACAGAGGCCTACAGGTTATATTGCGCAGGGCGTGCATGAGGCAAGATCAGCATTATTTGAGGCTACAGAGTCCAGTCATCAGTCTCATTATGGCCAGGAAGAAGCTGTTCCTGAACCTGCTTGTGCGTGTGTTCCAGCTTCTGTATCTTCTGCCTGATGGAAGAAGTTATAGCAGATCATTACTGAGGTGTGAAGAATAGGAGAACTTTTTGGGGGAGGACATTTCAAAGCAATTTTAACGGAATATTTTGGAAACATCCATTGTCAATGCTTTCATGCTTTTTGTGTTTAAATCCCTGCAGGCAGAACTCTGTTGAATTCTATCCCGTGTTCTTGGTTGTATTTTGGACTTCTGGATTGTTCTTTAATCAAGGTGAGCAGTAATGTTTTTTTAAAAAGTGGTATTCCCAAATATGTGCACTCGGTCTTCAATAAAGCCAGTTCATTTGCATGGCAATCTACCTGTGAGGCCTAGGCTGAACAGTTTCTTCATCGTTTCCTTTAAAAGGAGATAACGTTGAAGGTATTATGACACATGGTGGTTTCCCTTCCACCATCTTATATAGCGGTATTGTGGAGATCTATGGGGAATAGGGAGACTGAAAGAAAATGAAAAATAGCTTTAAATTTTCTTAGTTCCCAACATGATTCAATGGATAAACATTGCAGCCAGTGCGATACTGAGCGATGTAGTGTAGACAAGTCTTGGATTCCATCTCTAGTTAATGCTGATCTAGCAAATTTCAGCCCAGTTAGCAGCTGACCAATGTTGCTAGCCTCAGTGCACCTGGGCTACCTGGAAAAGATTTGGCCTGATTTCTGTTCAGCGATCTGTTCTCTATATAAGTACATACATGTACCTACCAGACTTTTTTAAATTTCAGAAGTATACGTTATTACACACACACACATTGTCACCAAAGCAGTTTGGTTCTGTACAGTAGCATATGAAGAAACAAACAATCATTGGAGTTTGACTCTATCCAGTACAACAAACAAAGGCGTTTTTCACTTGTGCAATGTTATATTTACACTTTTGAGGCACAGGGAGGGTCTGATAACTGAATGGACCCTCATTTAACTTTGACAGAAAGACCTCAGGCAGTGTCATTTCCCCACTGTGCCTTGGCAGAGGCTACCCCAAACTCGAGTGCTTCCCTAAGCACATAGCCCTGGACTTTGGACTGTACCAGTCTGTAACACTGTCAATGCTAACTTGTTGCTCTGGAAGACCAACTAGTATCAGGCAGCCTAGGAGCGTCTTTCACTGAGTTGATGGTCATAGAATCAGAAAATCCCTACAGTGTGGAAATAGGTCCTTTGGTGCAACAAGTCCACACTGACCCTTGGAGCATCCCACCCAGACCCATCCCCCTATAACCAACCTAATCTATACATCCCTGAACACTACGGGCAATTTAGCATGGCCAATCCACCTAACCTGCACATCTTTGGACTGTGGGAGAAAACCGGAGCACCCAGAGGAAACCCACACATACATGGGGAGAACGTGCAAACTCCACACAGACAGTTGCCCAGGGCTGGAATCGAACCCGGGTCCCTGGTGCTGTGAGGCAGCAGTGCTAACTACTGAGCCACCGTACCGGCCCAAGGCACAATCGATGTTTGCCTCTGAGTGCGTCCCAGGGAACAGATTGTATAGCACAGAGTCCTGCATCATGGAGCTGCTCAGGACAAACCTCTACTAATGTACATGTAGCCACCAGACAAAGACAGATCAGCCTCACTTTTCTGATGAAGGGTCTAGGCCGGAAACGTCAAGCTTTCCTGCTCCTATGATGCTGCTTGGCCTGCTGTGTTCATCCAGCTCCACACCTTGTTATCTCGGATTCTCCAGCATCTGCAGTACCTTTTATCTCAGCCTCACTTGTGATGTTACTGTGATGGAAGATGCTGGCAAATGTCACTGCCTGAGCTCATCCTGAAACACAGTTTGACCAGCGACCCTTTGAGAACTTGCAAATGCAGATCTATAAGACTCGTTGTAAGAAGACTATCACCTCCATGTAAACTTTTCAAATAATCCCTACCAGGAAAAAAGACTCTTCAAGGCTTGCTTACATACTTAGAGGGTTACAGCTGCTGATCTCATTGAGGAATTGCTGAGCCCTGTCAGCATGCGAAAGCTGAATAAACATCAGTAGGATAACTATCTTTAACGTAGGATGCCCAGCAGTTTTGTCATTCTTCAGTTCAGGCAAGTTCAGTCAACTCCTCAGACTGTCAGATGTGACTCCTTTCTACCCTCTCCCCACACCACCGCGTTAACACTTACTATCACCAAAGGGATAAGAATTACTGAAATAGAACAAAATCGTTGCAATTATGGAAAGTTTTTTTGACATTTGTAAGATATTTATTGTTAACCGGGTCTGTTGAAGAGATTAATCTTTAGAATTGTCATGTGGCCTATGAAGTATAGAAGCAAATTATGTTCTACAGGCTGAAATTATAATCGAAGGTTCGATTAAGATAGTCGAGGACAGTTCATCAACCAAACACTTCAAATGACTAAAATTAGGTGTTCATAGAATCCCTACAGTGTGGAAGCAGGCCATTCAGCCCATAGAGTCCACACCAACCCCCTCAAACAGTCTCACCCAGACCCACTTCCCCCTACCCTATTCCAATGATCCTGCAACTCCCATGGTTAATCCATCTAGCTTGCACATCCCTGGACACTATGGGCAACTTAGCTTGGCCAATCCACCCTAACCTGCACATCTTTGGACTGTGGGAGGAAACTGGGGCACCCAGAGACAACCCACGCAGACACAGGGAGAATATGCAAACTCCACACAGATAGTCGCCTGAGGGTGGAATCGAACCCAGATCCCTGGCGCTGTGAGACAGCAGTGCTAACCACTGTGCTGTCCCCAAGGTTTATTGTACTCAATTTGAATATTGTTGGAAAAAGACACAGTTTGTCAGAACTTTTCAACTTTGCACTCTGTCTTTTCTTACCATCCTCCTGAAGAATCCTGCTGATATATGAATCGATGGATCGTGATTCTGTTACTTTAATAATTATTGTTCATATTTAGAAGTGTTGCAGACCATTTAAGGATTCAGAGTGTTGGTGAGGGGTTGTATTTCAGAGTGTGATCGTATTGTCATGCAATCTGGGAAAATTCAATGGTGAGAAAAAGGATTGTGTGTTCGCATTACAGCATAGTGACCAAGAACAGAAACTCTCCCATTTTGAGAACTGGACTGCTACTTTGAATTGGATCAGCTAGCACTGCCTTGGTCAAAAAAACGATCTAGGGATTTTTGGTACGCGCAGTTCATTTCCATGCACCTCTCACCAAGTTATCAAGTAGTTGTGTTTCGTTTGAGTCTTTCGTAACTTTTACTAAAAGCTTTGTAAAATGCATGACTTTTCAAATGATAATTCATTCAAACAGCACCACGGTCAGGGGCTTAGGATGTGAGGTGTGAGTATTCAACTGTGCAGAATTACTTTATACTTTGATCTTAAACAAGGCCTTTTAACAGGGCATGTAAGGTCTCTGGATATCTGTGTCTAAAGGGAAAGAGTGAATGTGTTAAATCCTGTTAATCAATGCCATGTTGTCTGCATATTCTGAGAAAATTATCTATATTGATGTCAGAGCTATGCTTGTAAGGACTTGGTCAGTAAGTTGTAACAAAACTCAAATAGAAGGAAGGCAAAAATATGAATATTTTGCGATAGAAAACAGAATTATTGGAAAGAAAAATATAAGTTATAAAAAAAAGGGAGGACAGCAGGCAGAGAAGGAGCATCTTAAAATTTATATTCGTTTTCCAAGCTGCATAAAAAAGAAAATTTAAAAAAAAAACACTGAACTGATTTGGCAGCTGCAGAGGGAGGAAGAAGGAGAAATAATAACTGTGCATTTGTGATAACAAAGTGTAGAGCTGGATGAACACAGCAGGCCAAGCAGCATCAGAGGAGCAAGAAAGCTGATGTTTTGGGCCGAGACCCTTCTTCAGAAATGGGGAAGGGGAAGGGGATTCTGAAATAAATAGGGAGAGAGGGGGAGGCGGATAGAAGATGGATAAAGGAGAAGATAGGTGGAGAGGAGACAGACAGGTCAAAGAGGCAGGGGTGGAGCCAGTAAAGTTGAGTGTAGGTGGGGAGTTAGGGAGGGGATAGGTCAGTCCAGGGAGGACGGACAGGTCAAGGGGGCGGAATGAGGCTGGTAGCTAGGAGATGAGGGTGGGGCTTGAGGTGGCAGGAGGGGATAGGTGGGAGGGAGGACAGGTTAGGGAGGCGGGGACAAGCTGGGCTGGTTTTGGGATACGGTCAGGAGAGGGGAGATTTTGAAGCTTGCGAAGTCCACATTGGTACCATTGGGCTGCAGGGTTCCCAAGCGAAATACGAGGTGCTGTTCCTGCAACCTTCGGGTGGCA
>JAHRHZ010000217.1:2207927-2242089 GCA_024137785.1 Ginglymostoma cirratum | reverse complement strand
GGGCGTCCTGCAGTGCCACAACGATGCCACCCGAAGGTTGCAGGAACAGCACCTCATATTTCGCTTGGGAACCCTGCAGCCCAATGGTATCAATGTGGACTTCGCAAGCTTCAAAATTTCCCCTCTCCTGACCGTATCCCAAAACCAGCCCAGCTTGTCCCCGCCTCCCTAACCTGTCCTCCCTCCCACCTATCCCCTCCTGCCACCTCAAGCCCCACCCTCATCTCCTAACTACCAGCCTCATTCCGCCCCCTTGACCTGTCCGTCCTCCCTGGACTGACCTATCCCCTCCCTAACTCCCCACCTACACTCACCTTTACTGGCTCCACCCCTGCCTCTTTGACCCGTCTCCTCTCCACCTATCTTCTCCTTTATCCATCTTCTATCCACCTCCCCCTCTCTCCCTATTTATTTCAGAATCCCCTTCCCCTTCCCCATTTCTGATGAAGGGTCTAGGCCCAAAACATCAGCTTTCTTGCTCCTCTGATGCTGCTTGGCCTGCTGTGTTCATCCAGCTCTACACCTTGTTATCACTGTGCATTTGTATAGCTTCTTATCACATTCTCAGTACATCCCAATGTGGATGATGGATGCTGTTTGTCTAGTAGCTGGCTAAAATAAGAACTCTAGAGACCTGTGAGCTGCCTCTGGAAATCAAGCAAATGCTTCTAGGAAGAATAACAATGAGGCTGTCAGCCCAATTTTTGATGAGCCTCCAGACTCCAGCTTCTGGCATGTGCTTGAAGCTTCAAACATGCACTTACCCTGAAGCTACAGCCTGCTGTACACCTGGCCCTAAATCAATTTTGAAAGCGTTATCTTTGACAGTGAAGCAGCCTATTTCCATTGCACTGGTAGGTTCAGCTTTCTATGCTACTTCTGAGTCCATAATAGTAGAAATGTGCAGGAGCAGGAGTAGGCCATTCAGCCCTTTTCTGCCTGCTCTGCTACTCAATATGATCATGGCACATTGTCCAACTCAGTCCTCTATTCCTGCTTTCTCCCTCCTACCCTTTGATTACTCAAGGCCTAAAAGCTATGTCTACCTCCTTCTTGGCACTATTCAATGTTCTTGATCTCACACCTTTCTGTCTTGGAAGCAAGAGAGCCTCATCCTCAGCTGAAATTTCACAGAAGAGCCAAAATGGTGTGTGCAAGGCTGTGAAATTGCTGGTGACTTGGTGGGGGTAGAATTCACAGGTTAGGAGTGGAACGCAGGTATGGAACAATGGTATAAAGGTAGGAATTGAAGCATACAAGATCCTGAGGGGTTTTAACAGGGTAGGTGTGGAGAGGATGTTTCCTATTGTGGGAGAATCTAGAATTGGGGGTGAGAGAGGGTTACTGATTTAAAAAAAAAATCAGGGGTCATACACTTAAAACATATGAGGTAAAAGATTTTGTATGATGGTTGAGTGTCTTAGACCACTGTTCCTGAGAGGCCAGGGGCAACAGTCCTTGAGTATCTCCAAGGCAGAGGTAGGTAGATTCTTGCGAAGCAGAGGGCTGAAAGGTTATCAGGGATAGGCTGGTATGCACTTTTGATGTTATTATCATGATCTTATTAAATGGCAGAACGGGCTGAAAGGCCTGTTCCTGCTCCTGATTTGTGCATTCATATGTCTGAAGGGGAAAAGCTGTGGTGAGATATAAATGATACCAAGGGTCTTTGTATTCACTGCGAGGGAAGGAGAAAAAGAGCCAGTGGGGCCAAGACGGTTGGCTTCAGTGAAATTTCTGGCTCATTCATGACTTACATCGTACAAGGTGTTTAGCAGCACAATGGTTGCGATGAAGTTGACGGTATTGGTAAAGCAATGTCACAAAGCAGACTCTCTGACATGTTTCGATGGAAAGTGGACCAAAGAGCAGCGTTGTAGCAGAACCAACAATGTAAAGTAATGGATCAAAGCAAACGAGGCAAACTGCAGAGAGAAAGACAAAAGAAAAGGGAGAGGTAAGTGCGATACGTACGATGTGGATCGGTATAGCTTGGCCAGAACTTTCATGTTGTTTGTAGCAGTGAGAAGATGGAGTTATTTCCCCAACATCCCAATCCTGTATCCTGACTGACAGAGCTCACCCATGCTGCTTTCATTGGCAGGGTGGCAGAGGTGGGCTGGTGCCAGGAACACCACCTTCTGCAGCAGGCCCAAGAGTGGAGACTGAGGTGGATGGTTGCCAAAGGAACTGATTTTAAATGCTCACCTCCACATCCACACTCTTCGGGAGAGGAAGGTGTGACTTCTCTTACATAGAGTAACACAGCATGGAAGCAAGCCCTTCGGCCCCAGCTGGTCCATGCTGACCGTGGTGCCCATTCGGCTAGTTCCAATTGCCTGCATTTGGTCCAATGCTCCTCAAACCCTTCCCTTCCATGTATCTATCCAAATGTTTTTTAAATATTACTATTGTACCTGTCTCAACCACTTTCTCTCACAGCCCATTCCATATACGCATCACTCTGTGTGAAGAAGTTGACCCGCAGGTCCTTTTTACATTTTTCCCCTCTCACCTTTAAAACCTATGCCCTCTAGTTTTCAAATCCCCATCCCTGGGGATAAAGACTATATGCGTTCATCCTGTTTATGCCCCTCATGATTTTATACACCTCAACAAGGTCACCCCTCATTCTCCTATGCTCCAAGGGAAAAAAGGTCCTACCCTGACCAACCTTTCCCTATAACTGATGTCTATTGATCCTGGCAACGTCCTCGTAAATCTTCTTTGCACACTTTCCAGTTTAACTATGTCTTTCCTGTAACAGGGTGACCAAAACTGTACACAATACTCCAAAAAGTGCGGCCTCACCAACGACTTATACAACTGTAACACATTGTCACAACTCCTATACTCAATGCCTCAACTGATGAAGGCCAGCAAGCTAAATGCCTTCTTCACCACCCTGTCCGCCTGTGACGCCACTTTCAATGAACTATGTACTTGTACTCCTAGGTCCCACTGTTCAACAACATTCCTCAGGACCTTACCATTTACTGTATAAGTCCTACCTCGGTTTGACTTTCAAAAATGCAACACCTCACACTTATCTGTATTGAATTGCATTTGCCAGTCAACAGCTCACTTCCCCGTCTGATCAAGATCCCTCTGTAATTTTTGATTGCCTTCCTTGCTATCAACAATACCTCCTAATTCTGTATCATCCGCAAACTTACTAATCATGCCTTGTGTATTCACATTCAGATCATTTGGGCAAATAACAAACATCCCAGCACCGACCCCTGTGGCACACCACTAGTCACAGGCCTCCAGTCCAAGAAACAACCTTCAGCCATCACCCTCTGCTTCCTGCCATTCAGCCAACTTTGAACCCAATTAGCTAACTTTTCCTGGATCCCATGCGATGTAACCTTCATGACCAGCCTGCCGTGTAGGACCTTGTCAAAGGCATTACTAAAATCCATATAGGCAACATCAACTGCCCCACCCTCATCCATCATCTTGGCTACTTCTTTGAAAAGCTCTCAAAGATTTGTCAGTCACGACTTCCCAGACATCTCCATACTTACCCAGTATCCACTATGTACAGGACCCTTGAGCCCCATAACGAATTTGGGAAGTCTTTGAACAGCTCATAAATCCATCAAGATAAACAAACGGTATTTTAAAGTCCATTTTAAAAACCCATAATCATAAGTCTGTCAAGTTTCCTTGCCAGCCTTTTTAACAGTCCTTGCTAAGCTGAAGCCATTAGAAGATTTGCAAATCTGACAGTAATTAATTATGAGATTCCTTAGCATAAGTATAGAAACCACCTGCCCTGAGTTGCATGCGTTAGTGAGTTTGGAACTCAGCCAGAGTTCCCTTACAATTCGCAGAGTTGGCCTTCACTGATTCTGGGGTTGGAGGCGTGACTCCCATTAACTCCCTATCTCCTCCACTGCCCGGTACAAGAATCCGAACTTTTGGGGCACTTCAATTGACTTGGATTTGCAGATTCGGAATTCTTCCAACTAGGGAGCAAACATTTGACCCTACGTTTCCAGTAAGCAGGTTTCAGCAAGAACAAAGACAAAAATGCCCAAACTCGGCAGAACACTGGCATTTTCAATCATTGAGAAGCTTGACACATTGGGGTGGAGGTGTCTCACACAATATAATATGCTTGAATTTAAAATTAGCGAATTTGGCGCAGAGTGAGCTAAAACTCTACCCAATTTGTATTTTGCCTGAGCATTCTTGGTGGCATTGCCCACTGGAATCCTGGGCTTTCCTGCCCAGCTATGGGGTCCCTAGTGTGAAAGTATGGTAAGGTTCAGTGCTGCCATCATGAAGATTGAGAACTTAAAACAGGAAGGGGTTCCTGTTACTCTGTGTGGAATTATTGATGACTGTATGAATGTATTTATATGAAATATCTGTTAGCAATTTTAATGAAACTCTTAAGTCAAGTGAGTTAATTTCTTCTTTCAAAAAGCATAAATGAGAAATTTCGTGGGAATGAATTAATATCTTCATTACTGGTACCGCACAGACAAATTTCAACCTGAAGATCTGATAAGATGAATGAAATGAATCATCCGGGAAGGTCAAATTAATTATAAGAAACTTGTCATAAATCAGTACCGTCTTCTCATTTAGGTGTTAACTGTTATTAAAACAAGTATCTCCAGTGTCAAACATTGATTTTTTTTCCACATTACAAATTAAGATTTTGGATATGTAGTTTCAAGAGTATTTCAAATTTGGAAAATCTGCTCGCAGTACTTCAAAAAAAACACATTTGACAAATGTGGTTTAATTTGATCAGTTTTTGCAGTGATTTAAGCTAAAGAACTGTAATCTAAATCATCTTCTGAGCAGATGCCATTTTGATACTAAATGTTGCAGATCATAAACACCAAGGCAAGTATTTGGAAAATGTATATAGGTGAATTGCCTAAAGCCTCATACTCACCTGATTCTCTCCTGCCTTGCAGTTCTGTCTTCTGGTGAGATACAGTCCCACCAGCTCTTGAAACTCTCAAGGTATCACATCCAGGAGGAGGGAAACCATTCCACATGTACGAATCTAATAACTGAGTATGGCTTGATTTACCTGACCGTGTGAGTTATTTTCCAGTTAGAGTGCTCCTCTGCTCCCCTGAGCACAAACCCAGGGTTGAATCAGGTGGATCTGAAGGACATGGGGCACAGAATTGTTCTCCATGGAATATTTTCAGTCTTGTGATTTACAGGGTTTTGGATTTATTCACTTAAAATTAACAATATGATGCTTTGTTATAGAGTCATACAGGATAGAAAACAAACGCTTCGGTCCAGCCAGTCTGTGCTGACCACAATCCCTACTAAACTCCTGCACCTGTCAGTGCTTGGTCCACATCCTTCCAAACCTTCCTTATTCATGAAATTATCCAAATGTTGTGATTGTACCTGCCTCTACCACTTCCTTTGGAAGTTCATTCCACACACGAACCACTCTCTGCTTAAAAAAAAAAGTTGCCCCAATGCCTTTCCTACATCTTTCTCCTCTCACCTTAAAAATATACCCCTATCCTTGAAATTCCCCCACCCTAGGGAAAAGACACATGCTGTGCACCTGATCTATACCCCTCATGATTTTTATAAACCTCAGTAAGGTCATCCCTGAACCTCCTATGCTCCAGTGATAAAAGTCTCTCTCCTTGTAACTCAAACCTTCCATTCCTGGCAACATCCTGGTAAATCTTTTCTGAACCCTCTCCACTGTAATAACACCCCTTACTATAACGGGGCAACCAGAACAGCACACAGTACTCCAGAAGAGGCCTCACCACCATTCTGTATAACTTCAACATGACATTCCAACTCCGATACTCAAAGGACTGAGCAATCAATAAAAAAAAGTTTATGGTTTCTATTTTAGTTGGGGCTGTGTAAGAGTCTAGTTAGGCCAAATTTGGAGTATTGCATGTATTTCTTGTCCCTGCACTATAGGAGGGATTTGGAGGCTTTGAGAACGATATGAACAAAGTTTACCAGGATGTTGCTCATATTGGAGTGCTCTAGCATAAGGAGATTGCTCTTCATTATACCTCCAGAGGCTGAGGGGCAATGTGATAGAAGTATACAAAATTGAGAGGCATAGGTAGATGGATAGTCAGAATCTTTTTCCCAGGATCAAAATGTTGCATACTAGGAGCCATAGCTCTAAGGTGAGAGGAGGTAAGTTTAAAGGAGGTAAGTTTAAAGGAGATATGCAAGGCATCTTTTTCACACAGAGGGTGGTAAGTGCCTGGAACACACTGCCAGGGGAGGTGGTAGGAGCAGAGACAGTAGCAATATTTAAGAGGCATTTAGACAGACACATGGATAGACAGGGAGTTGAGGGATATGGGCCACGAGCAGGCAGATGGGATTAGTTTAGAATGGCATCATGGTTGGCACAGACATGGTGGGCCAAAGGGCCTGTTCTACGGTTTATGTCTTTTTATTTTACAAAAACCTTCAGAATTAAATTATAGTTTATACATTAGGAATGGTTGGTTTCTGTAAAAGTTGTTACTCGACTGTTAGCCAAAATATCCTCTTTCTACTTGCTATCTGGTCCCCACTGACGTTATCCTCCTCTGTTGCATATCTACTTGACAGAATCATCAAGTAGCAAGCCATTGTATCCGTGCATGTTAACACAAGATAGGAAGGTTATCACCTTATTACTGCACATTACATACCAGACTGATCCCTGACATATAGAGACTTGATTAGTTAGGGTTACAGGGGGTCCCTGATTTATGAACGTCCAACTTGCAAGTGCTGGTACTTACAAAAGCAATCCCATACATGGTTGTCATTTTCACGGCCCAAAATAGGAATGTTTCCCGTATGTACAAACAGCTGCTTTCCATTGTCTTGCGTTGGACTCCAACTCTGGGGGATGGACTCCAGAACTATGTTCACCAGAGATTAGAAGAATGAGGAGGCGATCTCATAGAAACCTGAAAAATTCTAATAGGACTAGAGAGAGTAGGTGCAGGAAGGATGTTCCCTGTCATTTGAGTCCAGAAACAGGCCTCTCAGCCTAATGATGCAGGCTACACCATCTATCACTGAGATCAGGGAAAGTTACTTCACTTTGAGGGTGGTGAGCTGTGGAATTCTCTGTCTCAGAAAACTGTTGAGGCCAAAACATTGAATGTTTACAAGGAGATATAGTCGTTAGGATTAAAGGGATCAAGATGTATGGGAAGAAAGTGGTAACGGGGAACTGAGTAGGATGATTAGCCATGATCTTATCGCATGGTAGAGCAGGCTCAAAGGCCCACTCCTGCTCCTGTTTTCTATGTTTTCTGCTAATTTTTGGGGAGATGGTCGGAAGGAACTGTTTCCAGGAAGGAAACAGTCCAAGTAATTTTAGATGCAAAGCTTTGTCTACAAGAGGCTATTGCGGGTGTCTAGGGTTTCTTGTATCATGATTTAGCATACTATTAGTGAGTGAACAGAGGGTGAAAAAGGAAATGTGGCATAGACTAGGATTAAATCACTTCTACCAGATAAACCACCAACACTAAAGTCAATGAGCTATCACATGACAGATTTATGCATAACCTGCTGTGTAACATCTTTGTCCATAGATCTGACTTTCTGTGCATTCAAGGACATGATTGTTAATACCAGTTAATGCGACTGTTAATGTGCATTCTGTGGGAAATGATAGCCTTGTTTTCCATCTGAGTCACAGTGAAGCTGATGGAGAGACAGGAGGAAGTGCTATTCAGGGCCAGATTGTGACAGGATGATGGTCTGTTCAGACAGCAGGATGCATGGCCCAAAGCTGAGAGCATGAGGAAAGACTTCTGTAGCGTAGATCAAAATCTATCCTCAGATTGTTAACGCTGGCATTCACACTGAAGCATTAAAACAGGTTCAGTTGTGAATTAGCATCAAATACATGACCCATCAAATGTAAATGTGCAATTGAATCATCACAGCAATTGACTGTAATTATAAAATTTTAGTGTTAAGGCTTTGTCAACATTACAAGTGAAATGACTCTGAAGTTCTGAAAGATTAGATTTGAGGTGAGATAACAAGGTGAGGAGCTGGATGAACACAGCAGGCCACGCAGCATCATAGGAGTAGGAAAGCTTGACGTTTCGGGCCTAGACCCTTTATCAGAAATGGGGGAGGGGAAGAGGGTTCTGAAATAAATAGGGAGAGAGGGGGAGGCTGACAGAAGATGGATAGAGGAGAAGAAAGGTGGAGAGGAGGCAGACAAGTCAAAGAGGCGGGGTGGAGCCAGTAAAGGTGAGTGTAGGTGGGGGGATAGGGAGGAGATTTCAACTCCCCTTCCCATTCCTCAGATGACATGTCCATCCTGGGCCTCCTGCAATGCCACAATGATGCCACCCGAAGGCTGCAGGAACAGCAAATCATATTCAGCCTGGGAACCCCGCAGCCCAATGGTATCAATGTGGATTTCACAAGCTTCAAAATCTCCCCTCCCCCAACCGCATCCCAAAACCAGCCCAGCTCGTCCCTGCCTCCCTAACCTGTCCTCCCTCCCACCTCAAGCCCCACCCCCATCTCCTATCTAGCAACCTCATCCCGCCCCCTTGACCTGTCTGTCCTCCCTGGACTGACCTATCTCCTCCCTACCCCGCCACCTACACTCACCTTTACTGGCTCCATCCCCGCCTCTTTGACTTGTCTGCCTCCTCTCCACCTATCCTCTCCTCTATCCATCTTCTATCCGCTCCCCCCCCCACTCTCCCTATTTATTTCAGAACCCTCTTCCCCTCCCCCATTTCAGATGAAGGGTCTAGACCCGAAACGTCAAGCTTTCCTGCTCCTCTGATGCTGCTTGGCCTGCTGTGTTCATCCAGCTCCACGCCTTGTTATCTCGGATTCTCCAGCATCTGCAGTACCTATTATCTCTAGATTTGAGGTGAGGTTGCTGAAGGAGTGGGGAGATGTTTCTTCACATGGAACAAAGGAACAATCCTGCCAGCTGGGTAAAGATCATATTGTACTTTCATCCCTGCTCCTTCCTCAGGGCCACACTTTCTCTTTCTCTCTCTGTCTCGCTGTGTCGCCCTCACTCACTGTCCAACTCACTTTCTCATTTTTCTCTCCTCCTGTCTCCCACCCACGCACCATTCCAGCTTCCCAGATGTCTGTCCTTTGCAGCTGCATGTCACCCCTCACTTGTTCCCTCCAACCCACATGCCACCCACTTTCCTGCACTCCCTCCTTCCTGCCCCTCTCCTACTCGTGTTCACTCGCTTCCTCTATCCCCTGCCCTTGTTCCCTTCCCTCCCTCCGTCCCTCCAAACTGCCCCCTTGTCTACTCTTGAACCTCCCTCTTCACACCCTCGCCTGTTTTTGATCCTGTCTCCTTCCTGCCCCTCACACGTTTTTGATCCCATCCTTTGCCCACTTCCAACCTGTTCTGCTCCCCCTCATTCTCATACACATACAGACCTGGACATTGTAAGGAAATCACAGAATATGGGGAATACAGCAAGAAAGTGGAGTTTTTAAATAGAAATGAAAGACAAGAACAGTAGCTATCTTAGGGAATTGCAAAAGAGTTTCGGGGCTGGTATTCTCTGTTACTGGTCTCCCTCATTTCCGAGTTCAGTTCTGCAGGCTTGTAGCTCTCCAGTTTAGTTGGTGAAAGGTGTTGTTATGACTGAGGTTGATCGGTACACTGATTTCTTACCTACTTGCACTCCTCCACTGGCCACAACAAAGTTTAAATTTAGTGGGGAATGATATTATCAATTCTACAGATCTCAGACTCGATTAGGTTTGTATTAGAAAAAATGTCATAAAGGTTTCTTGTTCATATTGTTTAACACACATTCTTGAAAACCAACCCTATTCAAAAAAGGTGCAAAATACAGGACATTGGTTAGGCCACTTTTTGAATACTGCGTGCAAACCTGCTGTGGAAAGGATACCGTGAAACTTGAAAGGATTCTGAAAAGATTTACAAGGATATTGCCAGGGTTGGAGAGTTTGAGTTATAGGGAGAGGCAAAATAGACTGGTGCTATTTTCCCTGAAGCGATGGAGGCTGAGGACTGACCTTATAGAGGTTTATAAGATCATGAGGGGCATGGATAGTGTGAATAGCCAAGGTCTTTTCCCTGGGGCTGGGGTGTCCAGAACCATAGGGCATAGGATTAAGGTGAGAGGGGAAAGATTTAAAAGGGACCTCGGGCAAGCTTTTTCACACAGAGGGTGGTGCGTGTATGGAATGAACTGCTTGAGAAAGTGGAGACTGGTACAATTACACATTTAAACGGCATCTGGATGGGTATATAAATAGGAAGGGTTTAGATGGCCAAATGCTGGCAAATGGGACTAGATTAATTGAAGATATTTGGTTGGCATGGACGAGTTGGACAGAAAGGTCTGTTTCTGTGCTGTGTATGTCTATGATGCTATGCCTCTATAATGTTCTAATATCCAGATTTAACATGAGGCAAATTTGTATCAGCAGTCAGACACCCTACAGAGCACCATTGCACCTGTACATCATTCTCAAATCTCACACAGTCCACCTCTGTAAACCTGAGGCCGTCCAAAATCTATTGCCCCTGTTTTAACTTGCAACAAATCCTATTCCCCTGTCATTAAAGTGCTTGCTGAATTGTGTTTGCTCCAGGTCAAGCCATATCTTCTTAAAATTTTCACAGGCAACAAAACTATAATCTTTAACATAGGTGCCCTGCAAGGCTGCGTACTCAGCCTCTTACTGTGTTCCTTATAAACATGACTGTGTGGCCAAAATCTGCACAGACTCCATTTACAAATTTGCCGAGGACATCACTGTTGTAGATTGGATCTCAAATAATGGTGAGACAGAGTACAGGAAGGAGTCGGTGCTTAACAGCATGGTGTTAAAAACACCAATCTCTTCATCAACATCAGCAAAATGAAGGAGCTGGTCACGGACTTCAGGAAGAGGAACAGAGGACACTCTCCAGTCTACGTCAATGGTGCTGAGATGGAGAAAGTTGAGAGCGTCAAGTTCCCGTGATTGAGAATCACCAACAATCCTGGTCCACTGGTGTTGATACTACAGTCAAGAAAGCACACAATTGCCTCTAATTCCTCAGGATGCTAAGGAAGTTCATGAAGATTCTTGCCGATTTTTATAGATGCACCGTAGAAAGCATCCTATCTGGATGCATTACAGCTTGGCATGGCAACAACTGTGCCCAGGACTAAAAGAAACTAGAGTCGTGAATACAGCCCAGACCGTCACACAAACCAGCCTTCCATACATTGGCTTCATATATGGCTCAGGAAAGCAACCAATGTAATCAAAGACCCCTTCCACCCCAGTTATACTCTCTTCCACCCTCTTCCATCGGGCAGAAGATATAAAAATTTGTATGCACGTATGAAGAAATTCAAGAACAGCTTCAGTGCTGTTATCAGCCTTTTTTGAATGGAATTCTTTAATGTTAATGTTGATCCCCACCCTCCCTCCTCTTACACCTTACCCCCCACCCCCTCACCTTCTCGGCAGCTGTCACGTTGTATCCTGCACCCTGTTCTGTTACCCTGATGCACTTGTATAGTACGATCTGCCTGTATAGCATGTAAGACAACGTTTTTGTCTATACGTTGGTATAGGTGTCTGTATTAAATCAATTCACATCAAATCAAGTCAAATCATCCTCATTTTCAAATCCCTTTGTGGGCTTGCTTCTCCCTGTCTCTAATGTCCAAACCCTCTTAGATATCTATGCTTCCCTAATTCTGGCCTATTGTGTATTCACAAATATAATTGTGGTACCATTTGTGGTCCTGCCTTCAATTGCTTAGGCCCATGCTCTACACCTGTATACATTGCTTGCTTTCCAAGATACTTTCACAATCTACTTCTTTGTCCAAAGTTTTGATCATTTGACCAAAATCTCCTTGTGTGGTTGGGTGCCATAATTCACTTTATAATGGTCCTGTGAAGCACGTTGAAATGTTCAATTGTTTTAACAGTGCAATGTAAGTAGAATTAGTTATTGTTAAATGATTTTTTTTTAGATGTGGAGATTCAATTAATCCAGCAAAATGCTAGTGTATGTTCAGGATGTCATAGAATTTTACAGATTCTGCTCCCTTGACATTCTAAACATTTGCATAAAGTATTAAATGAGCATTTGTAGTAAAGCTCTCTTCCTTTTGTAAGAATGGACAGGTCAAGTATGATTTCAGTCAGAGCCCATGATTGTCTGCTAAGTCCTGTTACATTGCTTGGCAATGAAACTGTATTGTCCTCAATATGCCTCTTGAGTTAAAACCCTATATTCTGTTTTTCTGAAGGCTAACTTATACTACTGATCTCTTACAATCATTTGGATTTATAGTAGTACTGTAATATGTACAGTTGTGTAAGAACATAGTCTTTGTATTCCAGTTGAGTCCCCTCCCATCATTCATCTAAATCTATAATTTTGAGCTCTTTATTCTCTTCTCCATCATGTGTTTGCCCAGCTTCCCTTTAAACACACTCCTATTATTTGTTTCAACTATTCTGTGTAGTACTGAGGTACATGTTGCAACTCTGAATGGAGATTTTTTAAAAAATTTCTATTGGATTTGTTAATTATCTTATATTAATGGCTTCTAGTTATTCTCTTCCCCATATGAGAGAGCATTCTCTTTGTATCCACTGTATTAAATTCAATTAGGTCATCCTCTCAGCCTATTTTTTCCAAGAGAAAAGAGACCCAGCCCGTTGATCCTTTCCTGATCTGTATAGACACATTTTTCTGATATCATGTTAGTAAGTCCTCTGTGCAACCTCTCTGGTGCCTCTATATCCTCTTTATCATAAGTCAACCAGAAGTGTTCGCATAGTGCCCTCTTAAGTGTGGTCTATGCAACATTTGATACAGTTAACATAAAGTTGCTACTTTTTAGTTCTAACCCTCTAATGACCTTGCTAAACTCCGACATAACATTTAGGGTACAAATACACCCAGCACTGTGATCCCTGTCTTCCACTACCCTACTTAGGTGGGCACATTGCAAATAGTAAGTAACATTTTTATTCTTACTACCAAAAAGTGCTGTCTCTCATTTATCTGTGTTGAACTTCATTCTCAAATTATTTACCACTTTCTACAAGGTTATTAATGTCCCCTTTCATTTGTTCCACGCTAATTCTCCATTTTTTGTACCTACCACACTGCACCACCTCAAAATTTAATGTCATCTGCAAATTTAGAATGGTTTTCACCACTAACCTGTCGCTGCCATCAAACCAAAAAAGACATTCCACCCATCCTCCAAATGAGTAACATGTATGGGAGTTTCAGTATTGATGTAACAGTACATCTCAAAAACTGGTGGATTGTATTAAACAGCATGTTCTTCCAGTTTGCAAAAGGCAAGGTCATGATTGTACCCAAACAGTCCTATACTCTCAAAACTCAAAAGAAAATGTCCAATATTTGATGTAATTCCATGATTGAGCAATATTTGGTAAATAATCTTAAGTCTGCTAAAATTTGCACTGACAACCAATTTCAGGTTGTTGGTCAGGATCAAAGGGTGGTGCACTTGCACATACTGGAAGCTACGTCTTTTAAAATACAGGGCCATCTTCTTTGCAGACAGAAAGAACATGTGTAACTCAACTCAACAAAATAGGCGGCTCTATTTTCTGATTCATTACTCAGGGAAATGCGTTGTCAAATCAGAGTCAACATGGTTTAAATTTTGAAAAAAAGTTATTAGTCATCAACTAGTTGGAGCATTCAACATGATATCTCCACCAATTGGATCCCACTTGCTAACCAGTGAGCATTCATTTCTCTTGCCATAGAAAATGTTGTTCCTGCTCATCATTGGTATTCTTGAGAATATCCCAAAGAACATGAAATGAATAGCTCTGAAAAAATGTGGCTTTTTCGTAGAACACTCAAGTTATCTCTTAACAGACAACTACTTTATTCTTCTGATTTGCCTGTACAAGCTGAAATCTTGACTTTTGTGATGTTTTCACAACATAGAAAATTGAGAAAATCATGTTGATTGGTCCTACTTCCTTTCAGTGTAAACTCATCAAGTCAAAAATAACCAATCAATCAGGAGCATGTTTATCTCAAAAGTCTGATGTTCTCTCTTGATATTGTGTAGAGTTGCAGTTATTTAATTTTCTTATTCTTTAGTGGGTTGTGAGCCTCACTGGCTGAGCCAGCATTTATTACCCATCCCTAACTGTCCATTGACACTGTGGTGGTCATCCAGTTTCCTGAAATGCTTCAATGCATGTAGTGCAGGTACATCCTGTTAGGCTGGGGGTTTGAGAATTTTGGTCCAGCTACAGTGAAGGAATGGTGACAGTCCTAAGTCAGGTTTGGGAATGATTTAGAGAGGCATTTGCAGATGTTGGGTGTTCCCATTTATCTGCTACCTTTGTCTTTCTGGGTTGACCATATACAACTTACCTCAAAAGTAATCTTAAATTATTTTAAAGACACTGCCCAGGGCTTTAGCATGTTTGTTTATACAGTTTCACTGTCAAGAACCATATCTTAATATAGACTCTTGTTTGAAATTTGCTTTACCTTTCTGGGGTGATGGTGTGACTTTGGTAATGTCACTGGGCCAACAATCCAGATGTCCAGGACAATATTATTCCCTCTAAGCTGAACAGCCACGTAGCCACTTGGAGGTGCCAATTAATGTTTTAATGCATTCACATCTGGTTTGGTCTGTGCAGCAGCTTGGAAAAAAAAAACTCAGAATATGGTTTCAGGCTAATGCTCTGGGACCATGGGTTCTACTCCCACCGTGGCAGCAGATGGAATTTAAAATTCAGTTCATAACTCTGCAATATAAAGCTGATCTCCATAATGGTGACCTTGACAACTATTGCCAGTTGTTGTAAAAAAGCAAAATACCCTTTAGGAAGGAAAAACTGCCTGGTCTGACCTACATGCAAATCCAGAGCCATAGCAATGTGGCTATCTCTTTTGCAGCCGTAGAAAACTGCACGGGTCACCAGTACCTCACTTAAGTCGCCATTCTTTATATGGGAACCCGAAATGAGTGTCCTCCACTTGACTGAAGAAGAATCACAGTTTGTCACAATCCAGTACTTACCTTGTAAACGCCTCTGCTGTAACTGGATCACAGTTAAGTGCTGAAACTTTAGTGCAGTTTCTCCAGTTCTCCCATCACTGCCCCTTCGAACATGGAGCAGCCACTGGCATGGAGACTTTGAGACTGGTTGTTGCGTCCTGTTGTTGCTACAAAGATGCATTGAAAATTAATTGTTGTCACTTCAGTTTATTCTCTGGTTACTTGAGGGTTAAATATCATTACCACTATTATTGCATAGGTCCCAGAAAAGTAATACCTTGAAGACAGTTGGATAATATCATGACATGACTGTCCAGGATGAAACTCCTTACTTCCCCTATAGTAATCACAGAGCAGTGGGGTCAGTGCAGTGTGTGTGTGTGTGTGTAGTCAGTCGGCCATGTATTATGTTACAGTCATGGAATGTAGCCAGAATATTAGTGAGCATGGAACCCAGACTTTGTGTAAGACAGGTCTTATAACAGTCTAAATAATGTTATCAATAAACTTCAACACATCTGTCTCACCCAGTTTTGGTGTTGGGTATGAGTTAACATAGAAGGAAGCACTCTGTATCATTACTAGCAGTGGTCTCTGAATGAAGAAATCACATTGATTACTGAACTTCAATTATTGTTCTTCAATGTAACTGTCTTTGTGATTATGGCATATCTCATCGAAACATGTAAAATAAACTTTAAATTTGTTCTGGGGGTACTGAAACAATATTCATAACATTGACAAAGTGTATCATGATTAATTTAATTTTAATTTCAAAAAGTAATAGTTTTTCACTTGCTTTCCTTTAGAAATTACCTCCATCTTGGGTCTTGTCTACCTGTTTAGTCGACACGTGTACTTTACTGGATATGCAGAGTCAATGAAGGGAAGGTATGCATTTAAGTTCTTCCTAATTACTTTTTCCCTTCCTGTTTTTCTATCTGTCTCTCTCAATGATCATTCCATGCTGTGCACTATTCTGTTTGAAAGATGTGTGATTTATTTTCTATATTGATTGTCGTAAGTATGAAACTATATGAAGAAGATCCGTGATAATTCTGCCTCCTACATCTTTTGATCCCTATCTTGTATGGTAGAAAGGGGAAGAGGAGCAGGTGACTTGCCCCAGAATAAGAGCTATCCATTACCATAAGCCATTTATTATAAATTGTGCATGAAGTCGTGAATTATCAAATCCAAATTCCTTCACCACTAAAGTCTATTGGAGAACATGTAGAATATGGCCTAGAAATTGGTCCACACAGCTCAAACAGCTAGGTCCATTATATGGTAGGCAAGAAGTATCTGTACAGATCCAACCAGAAATACATCCCTTGCTGAACTGGGTAAGGACGAATGAACCGTCATGCTTTACCGGCTGCACTCGGGATGTGACAACCAAGAAACTTGGCTGACTGTGCAGGTCTGAACAGCTGTCCAAACATCACATTGAGGCAAAGAACAAAAGGTTTTACATTTACAACCAATAAAGTACTTTCTGAAATTTGGCAACTTGTGACGTGAGACACCCAGCAGTCAATTAGTGTCCAAGTAGATCCCTAAAGCAGCAACAAAATAAATGACAATGATCTAAATTTAGATGTTGCAAGGGATAAAAGTGGCCAATATAAGGCTAATTAACATCCCCATCGATCGGTGCCATAGAGTCTTATCTCCGCCTAAGAGACCAATCAGGACCTTGGTTCACTATCTTACCAGGAAGGTGGCGTCTCTGACAGAACAGTTGTCCCTTTCTCATACGTTGGAGCAGCACTTCAGATTAAACACTCGAGCCCCTGGAGTAGGACAGGAGTCCACAACCTTCTGTGTTTTAGGTCAGAGTATTTCCACTTCACCAAAACCGATACCTTAGGTTGATGGATGCTGGCTGAAGCCCAGTATCTTTAATCATGTGTGCAACCAGAGGCTGTCTAACGGCTTGGCATCGCAGCCAATTCTGAGATTCCTACCTGATTTCCACCCCTTTAATTGCCAGCAGGAATTCTAGTGTTAAGGAAAGGAAACTGACATACTCTTTTTTTTTAGCACTTTTACTTTCTCTCCCCACTGTCTTGGATACAAAGAAACTTGCAATGAGGCTGTGCAATATCTCAGATTTCAACTGACATGTCAGGCTATGGTAATTGATATACATGTCCACCGAGCCATTGAAAGCAGAAATAGGAAAACATGGACAGTAAACCATCATGTATATTTAAAAATAAATTGTAGTTAGCTGATGGTGGTTTTAACGTGTGCATTTCTGATTTCAGGATTCCTGGATTCAAAATTGGTATCGCAGTGTTGTTCATACTATTCGGTCTTAGTTTTGCCGCGATTACAAATTACATGATTGACGAGTATTTTGATTTCAACGTAGCTAAAAGGATCAGCAAATTGTTTTCATAATGTGAAAGCTGTTGACTACAAGTGATGAATATTACATATTCTGTGCTTTAAAAATGATTACCGTGAAGACATTCCCTTATTCTGTGATTTTATGTATGAGATTTCAACCTGATAAAATAAAAACAGCATTTTTCGCATCATCCAGGCTTTTGTTTTAATCTAAGGCTCATTTATGTACCCAACCTTACTGTGTAACTATTTTGTTAGTTGCATTTTTAGCAAGCTCAGATAAATTAGCATTAATTTACCTTGGCCATGTTAAATAATAGCTGTGTAGCCAGTATCCAACTGTTAGCATTGAAACCTCTAGTGCCTCCAGAATATGTAGCTCAATTCAAGTCTCTCTTACTCTTGCAGTCATTTTCCAATCCAAATATTTACACTCAATTGCGCACACATTTTATATAATTTAACATTCCCACAGAGGAAGTGATGGCCTACGGTATTATCACTGGACTATTAATCCTGAGACCCAGGTAATGTTCCAGGGATCTGAGTTCAAATCACACCATGGCAGATGGTGGAATTTGAATTCAATCAAAATAATCTGGAATTAGGAGTCTATGATGACCATGAATCCATTGTTGATTGTTGGGGGAAAGCCCAACTAGTTCACTAATGTCCTTTAGGGAAGGAAACTGCAGTCTTTACCTGGTCTAGCCTACATGTGACTCCAGACCCACAGCAATGTGGCTGACACTTAACTACCCTCTGGGTAATTAGGGATAGGCAATAAGTGCTGCTCTAGCCAGCGAAACCCTAATCTCATCAATTATTTTTTTAAAAAAAGGTACAGATGGAGTTTACTATTTTCAGGCCATATGCTATATTCTGTCCTAGTTCAAGTTTGAACTCAAGTCTCTCACATGGGTCATGTACTGATGAAGAGTGACTGACATGACATTTCTTCCTCATGGCTTTTGTCTTTGGACTACTTTCTGAAGGCTAAAGACTTTAGTGAAGTGCACCACACCCATCAGATGCAAGTTGTCAGCTGTTCACAGCTAACACTTCCTCTCGACATGCTTGTCTGGTATGGACTTTGAACTCAAGCCTTTCGTATTAAAGCCAATAATACCATTGCTGATTCACATGTGGCAACTGAGATGCATATTCAGTTACTTTTATTGGGAGTTTGTTGTGGGAAAATTATTGACTGTGGAAACATCTTGCTCTTCTTGAAGTAGTCTGATAGGACCCACTATACCCACTTCAGGAAGAAATTGCTTCATGTAATATCTGGTCTTGAAAAATGTAGCACTTCCGACAGTCTTGTGCCAAAGTGCTGGCCAGTGTGCTTAGTCTTGAATTGTGTTCAAATTCAGAAATGTGTCGCAGCCACAACTTCTAAACTTGAAGGCAAATGTTTTACACATTGATGAAACCTGTTACTATAGAAACTTTGTCAGACTAAAACCCCCAAGGTAAAGAAATGCTTCCAATCTCCATGGTACATGGTGTGAAAGAGATTAAACTGTCACTATGGACAGGAGATATTCTACACCTCCATTTAAAGAATTTAGAAGACATTTCATAAGAGATCAGCTCAAAAACACAATTTCATTTTGACTGAAAAGCAATATTTCATTCTTGACTGAATAAAGACATTAATTTATTTTCCTCCTGGTCACAATTGCACCAATACATCACTGAAAATTTTTATCATTACCATGCCTCTGCTTATGATTGTTTTTATGGTAAAGGCTGAGAATATGCAGAACTTAAGGTATGGTTAATCGAACATGTCTTTTCTGTATCTTTATTTTTCTATGACATCATTCTGTGTATGTGAAGGTTCTGATTAAATAAACAATTCCAGGATTCAAAGTAAAATCATGTAGATGCTAGAAACGTGAAAACAGAAAAAGCTGGGAATACTCACCAGGCCAGGCAGCCACTGCAGGGAGAGGAACAGAGTTGACATTTTCATCAAAAACCGAAAGAACTGCAGGTGCTGGGAATCAGAAACAAAAACAGAAATTGCTGGAAAAATTCAGCGAGCCTAGCAGCATCTGTGGAGAGAAAAGAGTTAACGTTTCGGGTCCAGTGACCCTTCTTTACAATTGGTGGAAGGGTCACTGGACTGAAACATTAACTTTGTTTTCTCTTTCTTGAAAGTTGGAACAATAGAAGCAACGTGATGGGGAGGGGCGTCAAGATCCCACAGGGTTTTACTTTGACCTTCAGTAGCTTTTGGGGTTTGGAAGCAGCTATACACCTCTCCCTACTATCGCAAAATGCTTGGGTTCTCTCTCGCTCTCCCACTCCCCGAGTTTTCTCTTAATGTTCTTTCCTCCTGGACTGAAGAATTTCTCATGAGACAATCTATTTTATTGAACTTGCTTTTGCCAAGGGTGTGTTTATGGAATGTTATTATATTGGAACAGTTGCTACTTAGGTAGTTAAATAATCTGTTATTCTGTCAAGTTTTCCAATCAAGTTATTCTAATCTTTTCTTTGGTTTATATTTTAACTATAGTTTAAGAATAAAGTATGTTCTGCTTCAAGTCTGGTAGTTTGACCAATCAAATTGCATCCAGAACACAATGCCTTACACCTGCCTTTAGAAATAAGAGAAAGTTGAGGTCTGGGCTATCTTTTTAATATATTTTCAGGGGGATTGGGTCTCGTCCATAATGCCAACAATTTCTGACATTTTCATCACTTGTGACCATTGATTAGAAACCAGTTTTGAATCTCCGTGCCAAACATAGACACACATCACCCCTCCCAACTCTATGCTTTCTGTTTCCATTTACTTCACCTTGTAGGGCTATGAAGGGTTAGCTGTTAACAATCTTCAACCATGCCAAAACCTTTGCCATTTTCTTTCGTGGATCTCCTGTGTAAGTGATGTTTCTTATCTAAGACGTGGTCTTAAATCATTTTTGATTCTTTGTAACGTGAATATTTCCTGAAGTAATTGTTTCACAAAATTATAAGTAAAAAGATTAAAAAGAGCTCGAATGTAAATTTAATTTGGTCATTCAAACACCAGGTTTTAAGCTCCATCCAAACTCCTTCAATATTAATTTTTTTCTTTAGCAAACTTAGCTGAGAGAAATCAGAGTTCTTGTATTACTTATCGATGATTTAGTTTGCCAGATGAGTTTTGCCATAGTCGTTTCTAATTGATATCCAGGAGTACAGGAGGCCAGTGGTTTGAGCGCAGCATGATTGCCCAATCTTGACATTGATCGCCCAATCTTGACATTGATCGCCCAATCTTGACATTGATCATAAACAGAATTCTTGTTTTTGCCACTGGTGAGCATTACAGGCTGTAAAATGCTCCATCTCTTTATCTGATACAGATAAACAGAGAAGGCCTTTTTTTTCATTTAATTCAGATGGACTGGTCATTACTACAAGACCAGGATCTATTGTTTCTACACAATTGCCCTTGCAAAGGTGGTGCTGAGCCATCAACTTGAACTGATGCAGGTATACCCATAGTGCTGTTAAAGAGGGAGTTTGAGGATTCTGATCCAGTGACAATGAAGGACTAGTGATATAGATTCAATTCATTATAGCATTTGGCTTGGAGGAGAATGTTGTAGGTACTGCTTTCCGTGCTGCTATTGTCTTTTTAAATGGTAGATCCTCACACATTGCACTGACATCTTGAGGCCTGCATTCTGTCCTAGGCTGTAGATGCCGCTTATATTGGATTGTCCCTATTCTGAGACTACTCTCTCTTTGACTTCAGAGTGACAGTCTGACATGTAGGAATTCCAGTAATTCTTTTACTTGTATAGTAATGTACAGAATACTGCTCTTTGTGTTATAACTTTCTCGCATAGTTCTTCCATTCCTCCTCTTTGCCTTGAGAACACGTGACATTGAGGTACATGATCATGCTATTAACGTATGCATTCTCGTTATATTAAATCTCTCCAAGTTTCTTTTAAATTATTTTGACGTAATTTCAACAAATTTCTTTTGTTTACATTTTCTTCATATCTTCCTTCCCTGACCCCCACCCCATCACCTGCTGTTGAATGAGGTTAATGGTCTTCCATCATTTCTCTAACCCGTTCCTGTGCCATTTTACAAGATGGTTGATGTTGTTCTGCTCTCATTATCCCGTATTCTGTGGTAATCATACTCATTTTTTCTTGCTGCTTCAAGTGAAACCAATGCTTTTCCGTTCTTTCTAATGTTTGAGCAAAGTAAGGCAGTGGAAGTTCCATTTTCCTGAGGGATATGTCTTCTTATTCACTAACTTTCATCCAACTCTTGTGGCCTGACAAAGTCATCACTCTGTGCCTGGCATTCTGCCAAGTCTCCTGTTTCATCATGTTTATCGTCAATTGTTCTAACTCTCTCCTGGTCTTGGGATCTTGTACAGTTGTATGGTATCGACCACTCGGGATTTGTGCTTGGGGTGGAATGCTACTGTTAATCCTCCTTTTCATGCTTAGTCCATAAGGCTATAGTGGCTGCAGAGGATAAACCACGATTGAGCCTTAACAAGAAGAGGCGCTTGTCTTACACAATAAGATGTCGTTTATTGTATGATGGTGATAATACAAATTACATCAGCTAGTTAGAAATAATCACTATGGATATTAGGAGCCAAAGGTGACGGATCAGTTTCCATTGGGACCTCATGCTACAGAATTCCTCCTCCACCCAAAGACTACGTGACATCATTGCATTGGCAGGAGCTTAAAGCAGTTTTAATATTAATTCTTTCAGACACACTACCTTTCTCAGAACTGTTATCCTGTGCAACTTATTCTTAATCTAAGGTTAGACTGTGGTAATGGAATGTCTGCTTTCAACATTCTGCCCATAGGTAACATCAAGTGAATATCCATTGCTCAAAAGTGCTGATCTATGATTCACTAAAGCTAAGTCCTTGTTGTTACTGGGACCATTGTGACCATTAACAATGTCACTGGAGGAAGAGGAGAACATGTAACTTTAATTCCTCGTGGGATGTGGGAGTCACTGGAAAGGCCAGTGTTTGTTTCTCATCCCTATTTGCCCTTGAACTGTGGCTTTGTAGGCCATTTTCAGAGTCAACCATTTATTGCCCAGAGGGCAGTTAAGTGTCAACCACATTGCTATAGATCTGGAGTCACATGTAGGCAAGATCAGGTAAGGATGGCAGTTTCCTTCCCTAAAGGGAACCAGATGAGTTTGTACAATAATTTATGATGGTTTCATTGTCACTGTTACTGAGACTAGTGTCATGATTCACTGGGTTAATCCACTTAAAGTCAAGCCCTACTAATCCTGGAGTTGTGATAAACATGAAGATTATCTGCCAAGAATCCCAATTTGTCTCTGACTGGCTGCTAACCAAGATAAACATGGTCCCTTTAGTACCAGTAAAAAATAGCTTTATTGTAAAACTCAGCCTAAACAAGAACAGTAAAAGGATTTCTAACATGTGTCACTTAAACTTTACCCCTTTTGAAACTCCTACAGACACACTAGGGGAAAGAACTGCCCATACATTATGAGTGGACAGGAAAAGAAAATTATTAAAAGAACATATTTCTGTATCACCAGTTAAAAAACATGAAACTAAATGGATTAGTTTCACATTCATCAATTCTTCAATGATGCCCTGATGTTATTTACACAGCGATAAGTCTGTAGTTCACTCTTTTTCTGAAGAAGGGTCTAGGCCCAAAACATCAGCTTTCCTGCCCCTCTGATGCTGCTTGGCCTGTTGTGTTCATCCAGCTCTACACCTTGTTATCTCAGATTCTCCAGCATCTGCAGTTCCCACTATCTCAGTTCATTCTTTGTATTGGTTGGTGTCATGACTCATTGGGAGAGTGCACAGCAAATTACACCCCAATGATTCACAGCATTACAACAAATTTTTAAAAAATGATTAAGCCACCAAAATGCAAATTCTACTTGACTGTGATTTTCTTTTAATGTAACCTATTTTGCTAAGCAACCTGTTTAGAGATGTTACTACACACTTCCAGAGGTGGTGGGACTTGAACTCAGCTCTCTTAGTTTAGGGATACACATGCTACCACTGTGCCATAAGTGGGCTCTGATGAATTGCCTAATTCCAGGTTAAAAGAATATGCACACCAGGTTCTTCCCATTAGCAACAAAATAATCATTTATTGCAACCAAACAGGTTGTAACCAATTGCAAAAAAGCCAACATGTAGAATTTATAGCTCTATAACGAACTCTACTCCTTTCTCAAAACTCCCATACACATACAAACAGGTACACATTGGAGACAAGACAATTATTTGGTGGGTAGGTGGAAGGGGCAAAGAAACAAAGAAGCACAGGTCTGGCATCAGTCTGGAGCACAGATGTTGATGAGTTGTTTCAGATCCTTTCAAGTCTTTCCCATTCTTTACTAAGATTATGGCTGCACTGATTCACACTCTTTCTTTCCTCGGTTGATGATTCTAGTGTCTCTCAAAATGTCCCTAATCCCTTTTCCTTTGAGCTGGAGATTTGCAGAGAGAGCATATCACAAACAAAGATGAAGAACAGCAACTAGCTACTAGGAATTTTGTTTTACTTTCCACAGGAGGCAGAGAAAGAGATTCATGAATGTTTTGTCTTCATAGGCTGGATGTTTCTACTGTATTGTCCACACACAAGGCTGTAACCACCTGCCCAGGAGCCAATCAACTGGTTGTTATTATACTGAGCCCACAACTGGTGCTGATCAAAAACTATCTCTGGACAAAATTGCCCTAAACACACAGATGCTCATTTTATCTGGATTTCTTCCTCACTGCGCAAATCAGGCAACATTGTATAATCAACTCACAATGATATTCTAGTAACTTGTTTTTAAAGCTGTGAACGCCTTCTTATACAATTTCCTTGGATTAAAGCAGTATCTTTTTCCACATTCATCCATGATCCAGTACAGGGTCTTTCTTTAGGTTTTAGACTTATTTCTTTCAGTGTCTCTGAACGTAGTTTTCCTACTGTTTCAAACTGGAGAGAGCAACTTTACAGAGAAAGGGAAGAAAAGATTGGTATGGATAACTTCAGGAAATCTCCACTCTGTCTGATTCCCTCCCCTCACTCTCTGACCAATCAGAGGCTTGTAGCTATGCTGAGCTCTCCTGAACCCATAATACTGATGTTAATTGAAAAGCCAATCAAAAGACTGTCCCTGGCCACACCCGGATGGTGCCAGTTTATTTGAACTCAACATTCCCAAAAGTAATATTGTTTTGTACATACCAGTTAGCTTTATTTGATTCCTCAAGACTGCAAACAATACTTTGTACCCTTTTTCCTCTTTATGGCAATGTAATTTTTCTCCCTTTTTCCATTGACCGAATGTTGTGGTCTTTTATGTAGTTCTACCCTTAAAGAGAAATGAAACTCCTTCTTAAAAGCATTTCATTACCGCATACATAGCACATCGACAACAAAACATCAAACGTACATCTATTTGTCCTCATTCATTTCCTTTGCAGAATTAAAGTCTTTTATAGTCTTTCTCTTAAATTCTTAACTTATTCTGTAATTTTCACAATCTGTATAACGTGCCTGCTATGGATTTCCTTTCACTGAAAAGAAAGTATTTCGCAGAAATAGAGAATTCTGTTAACACTCAGTCTCTCATCCCAAATAAAAATAATTACAGAATTTTACTTTTTTGCCGAAGTGCAAGTTGTGTCAAGATTGTGGCCATGGGGTCCAAAGTTTTCTCGCCATATCTTGCTGCATTTACATTAATAATCACCTATCCCATGCCTATGGTGTCCCTCATGTTCGAGACCTGCCTTACCTTAAGAAATGCCATTCATGGATCAACTCACCACACACTGGATTATCCACCAAATGATATGGAGGTCTAGGTCGAGGATGTGGTGCAAACAAGAGGAGTCCTATAGTCAAAAGTACAGAAAAGTAAGAAGCTATGTTCTTCACAGCACTAAGGTGTATTGGGAGGGAGAGAAAGGAGAAATCTTATTGAGGGCACTTTGGTGGCACAGGTGACATCACACTGTATGTTATTTTGCTTTAACTTTATAGCTATCTCTCTGTGTAGCCCTGAATGTAAATGTTCAGTTTGAGACATAGCTTCACGGTCGTACAAGATGTACTGTGGATCAATGCCTGTGGTGAGAGCCTGCAGCAGTATCTGGCTGTAGGAGGAATAAGGTCATAGAATCCCTACAGTGTGGAAACAGGCCCTTTGGCCCAACAAGTCCACACTTACCCTCCAAACAGCATCACACCCCACCTCGTTCCCCTACCTCTGTATTTCCCCATGTTTAACCCACCTGGACACTATGGGCAAGTTAGCATGGTGAGTCCACCTACCCTGCACATCTTTGGACTGTGGGAAAAAACCAGAGCACCTGGAGGAAACCCACACAGACACAGGGAGAATGTGCAAACTCCACCCAGACAGTCACCTGAGGATGGATTTGAGCCTGGGTCCCTGGTGCTGTGAAGCAGCAGTGCTAACCACTGAGCCACCATGCTGCCCAGGTGTATACAGAGCAATGGGTACTGCAGATACCACAAGCCCTCATCCTACAATGTCCCTATTGTCTCCCTGACTTCTGTGTCCAAAAGTGTTGGTGTGAATGAGTTGGTCATGAATTTCTGGAAAAGTGAGCTAGCTGCACAGCAATGCATTAGGATAAGCAGAGATTAGGGTCCCCGCAGGGCTGTATCTTGTGCAGTGCATCTGTGTGTAATGTTCTTGCCCTCTAAAGGGCCTTACAACAGTGGGTCTTGCTGCTCCTTGCACAGACTGGGACACTTTGCTCACTCTGAATGTGTTTGCAGCTATCCATTATCCCCGATTTCACATTTTTGATTTCTAACACGATGGAAAGAAACAACTAGTTCTCCTTTGCCAGTGACTTCCGGCTTCCAGTGCAATGTGTTGGTAAACCTCCAAACAAGCAAACCCCCTTCCTCATAGTACTTTTCATGAACCCCATCAGCTTTGTACCTCCCAGGTCCCCGCGCAGACTGTCAAAGTGAACCTGCATTTTCTACAGCCGCTAGAATATGAGATGAGCGTGCTAGGTGTGATTATACACTGCCCCCTACTACAAGCCAGGTTGCTCTTGACTGTGGATGAACACCCATCCTTCACCAACCCCTCCCTGATCACACTTTATCATATCCCACCCCCTTCCAGATACGTTCACCTCCTTCCCTAGCCTGTACCCCCGCCCCGTTCAGAAGAATAACTTGCCGAATCTCCTTCCTGTGGCAGAGGCCCCTGGTCCTGTCCTGACAATCCACTTCCCACCTAGTTTCTGTGGACCGATCCAATGGATAGCATTCTGGGTAATCCAAGATGGAGAACAGGAACAAATTGTGGCTGTAAGAGCTGTTCCTTTTTTGAGGTATTTTCAGTGTTGGAGCTGATTTCCTCAAATTCCAGGAGAAGTAATTACTGTTTTATAAGCCATTACATTGTTTTGGAACTTCAAGGGAAAAAAAATCAAAACAACGGCACTTTAAAAAGGAAGAAGAGGGACAAAGGTAGTGACCACATGGGAAGTGAATCAAGGAGAGCAGTAAACCTGCACAGCTGTCTGATCCAGCAGTAACCTGCACAGATATTGCCTTTGCTGTTTGGTTTCAAGTATTTCTGGACATCTGAGTTCATTCAAGGAAAAATAAACGAACAGTGAAATTGACAGGTGACCTTGGAGAAACCTACATGAGGGAGCTCGTAGCAGGAGAGCAGTTAAGTGGTTACTTTTAAAGTGCGATCTTACTGTTTTATTTTTTAAATCTACAAGAGTGAGTACAGTGGGTTTTTTTTGATTATTTGTTTTTATTGTGAGCTCTCTCTTGATTAATCTTTAAAAATATAAAAACCATAGGTACTAAGTCAGCCTGGAGCTGTGTATTATGAGCAGTAAGACAGTGCTATTTTCTGGGTCTGTAGATTGTTATGATGCAAAGATGGCCTTTAATAGTGTGATGTGCTCTTCCTGTTGGATGTGGGAGAGTAGGGAGTGTTTCCAAGTTACTGATGAGTATGTTTGCAGGAAGTGTGTTTGGTTGTGAATCCTATCAGATTGCATGGATCGGTTGGAGCGGCAGTGAGGAAGGTACAGTAGCTGGTGTATGTGTGTGTGTGTGTGTGTGTGTGTCTGTGTGTGTGTGTGTGTGTGTGTGTGTCTGTGTGTGTGTCTGTGTCTGTGTCTGTGTCTGTGTGTGTGTGTGTGTGTGTGTGTCTGTGTGTGTCTGTGTGTGTGCGTGTTACACCAATGATACAGTCAGGTAGGTGGGTGACCTCTAGGAAAGGTGGGCAAGGGAGGCAGGTAATGCACGACTCCCCTGTGGCTATCCCCATCTCAAACAAATATGCTGTTTTGAAAACTGTAGGGGGTGATGGACCCTTAGGGGAATGTAGCACTGATAGCCAGGTTTCTGGTACTGACACTGCCTCTAATGTAACAAGGGGGTATGTCAGGCTCCAAGCAATCGATTGTGACAGGGGAGTCTCTGGTCAGAGGCACTGACAGACATTGTTGCAGCCGACAGCAAGACATCAGAATGGTGTGTTGCCTCCCTGGTGCCAGGATCAAGGGACGATCACCTTGTTGAGATTGTACTATAGACCACAATCGTCAGCAGGAAACTAAAAAACAAATTTCTAAGGGGATCACAGTTCTCTGTGAGAATAATAGGGTGGTTAAGGTAGGGGATTTTAACTTTCCAAACATAGACTGGGACTGCCATAATGTTAATGGCTTGGATGGAGATGAATTTGTGAAGTGTGTACATGGAAATTTTCTGATTCAGTATGTGGATGTACCGACTAGAGAAGGAGCAAAACATGACCTACTGCTGGGAAATAAGGCAGGGCAGGTGGGGGGTGTCCATGGGGGAGCACTTTGAGGCCAATGACCATGATTCTATTAGTTTTAAAATAGTGATAGGAAATAATAGACTTGATCTAAAAGTTAAAGTTGTAAATTGAAGGAAGGCCAATTTTGACAGTATTAGGAAAGAACTTTGAAAAGTTGACTGAGGGCAAATGTTCATAGGTAAAGGGATATCTGGAAAACAGGAAGACTTCAAACATGAGATAACAAGAGTCCAGAGACAGTATGTTCCTGTTGGGGTGAAGGACGAGGTTGGTAGGTGTAGGGAATGCTGGCTGACTAGAGAAATAGAGATTTTGATTAAGAATAAGAAGGAAGCATATGTCAGGTACAGACAGCAGAGATTGAGTGAATCCCTAGAGGAGTATAAAGGCAGTAGGAATATAGTTAAGAGGAAAATCAGGGGACAAAAAGGGGACATGAGATAGCTTTGGCAAATAGGGTTAAGGAGAACTCAAAGAGGATTCTACAAATACATTAAGGATAAAAGGGTAACTAGGGAGCGAATTGGGCCCCTTAAAGATCAGCAAGGCCACCTATGTGTGGAACCACAGGAGATGGGGGAGATATTCAACAGTATTTTGTATCAGTGTTTACTGTGGAGAAGGATATGGAAGATACAGAATGTGGGGAAATAAATAGTGACATCTTGAAAAGTGTCCATATTACAGAGGAGAGGTGCTGGATGTCTTAAAATGCATAAAGGTGGATAAATCGAGATAACAAGGTGTGGGGCTGGATGAACACAGCAGGCCAAGCAGCATCATAGGAGCAGGAAAGCTTGACGTTTTGGGCCTAGACCCTTCATCAGAAATGGGGGAGGGGAAGAGGGTTATGAAATAAATAGGGAAAGAAGGGGAGGCGGATAGAAGATGGATAGAGGAGAGGATAGGTGGAGAGGAGACAGACAAGTCAAAGAGGCGGGGATGGAGCCAGTAAAGGTGAGTGTAGGTGGGGGGGTAGGGAGGAGATAGGACGGACAGGGCAAGGGGGTGGGATGAGGTTGCTAGATAGGAGATGGGGGTGGGGCTTGAGGTGGGAGGAGGGGATAGGTGAGAGGAAGGACAGGTTAGGGAGGCGGGGATGAGCTGGGCTGGTTTTGGGATGCGGTTGGGGGAGGGGAGATTTTGAAGCTTGTGAAATCCACATTGATACCACTGGGCTGCAGGGTTCCCAGGCTGAATATGATTTGCTGTTCCTGCAGCCTTCGGGTGGCATCACTGTGGCATTGCAGGAGGCCCAGGATGGACATGTCGTCTGAGGAATGGGAGGGGGAGTTGAAATGGTTCACGACTGGGAGGTGCAGTTGTTTGTTGCGAACTGAGCGCAGGTGTTCTGCAAAGCGGTCCCCAAGCCTCCGCTTGGTTTCCCCGATGTAGAGGAAGCCACAACGGGTACAGCGGATGCAGTATACCACATTGGCAGATGTGCAGGTGAACATCTGCCTGATGTGGAAAGTCTTCTTGGGGCCTGGGATTGGGGTGAGGGAGGAGGTGTGGGGGCAGGTGTAGCACTTCCTGCGGTTGCAGGGAAAAGTGCCGGGTGTGGTGGGGCTGGAGGGGAGTGTGGAGCGGACAAAGGAGTCACAGAGAGAGTGGTCCCTCCGGAAAGCAGACAAGGGTGGGGAGGGAAAAATGTCTTTGGTGGTGGGGTCAGATTGCAGATGGCGGAAGTGTCGGAGGATGATGCGTTGGATCCGGAGGTTGGTGGTGTGGTACGTGAGGATGAGGGGGATTCTTTTTTGGTTATTATTGCGGGGACGGGGTGTGAGGGATGAGTTATGGGAAATGCGGGAGACATGGTCGAGGGCGTTCTCGACCACTGCGGGGGGGGAAGTTGCGGTCCATGAAGAATGAGGACATCTGAGATGTACGGGAGTGGAATGTCTCATCCTGGGAGCAGATGCGGCGGAGGCGAAGGAATTGGGAATAGGGGATGGCATTTTTGCAGGAAGGTAGGTGGGAGGAGGTGTATTCCAGGTAGCTGTGGGAGTCAGTGGGCTTGAAATGGACATCAGTTTCTAGGTGGTTACCCGAGATGGAGACAGAGAGGTCCAGGAAGGAGAGAGAAGTGTTAGAGATGGTCCAGGTGAACTTCAGGTTGGGGTGGAAGCTGTTGGTGAAGTGGATGAACTGTTCGAGCTCCTCGTGGTAGCACGAGGCGGCGCCGATACAGTCATCAATGTAACGGAGGAAGAGGTGGGGTTTAGGGCCAGTGTAGGTACGGAAGAGGGATTGTTCCATGTAACCTACAAGGAGGCAGGCATAGCTTGGGCCCATGCGGGTACCCATGGCCACCCCCTTTCTCTGTAGGAAGCGGGAGGAATTGAAAGAGAAGTTGTTGAGGGTGAGGACGAGTTCGGCTAAGCAGATGAGGGTGTTGGTGGAGGGGGATTGGTCAGTTCTGCGGGACATGAAGAAGCGGAGGGCCTTTAGGCCATCTGCATGGGGAATACAGGTGTATAGGGACTGGACGTCCATAGTAAAAATGAGGTGTTGGGGACCGGGGAATTGGAAGTTCTGGAGGAGGTGGAGGGCGTGGGTGGTGTCACGGACGTAGGTAGGGATAAATCCCTACCTGGTGGATAAGTCCCCAGGACTTGATCAGGTGTACCCTAGAACTCTGTGGGAATTTGGGGAAGTGATTACTGGGCCCCTTGCTAAGATATTTGTATCATCGATAGCCACAGGTGAGGTGCTGGAATACTGAAGGTTGGCTAACATGGTGCCACTATTTAAGAAAGGTAGTAAGGAAAGGCCAGGGAATTATGGGTGGTGGGTAAGCTGTTGGAAGGAATCCTGAGGGACAGGATTTACATGTATATGGAAAGGCAGGGACTGATTAGGGATAGTCAACATGGCTTTGTGTGTGGGAAATCGTGTCTCACTAAGTTGATTGAATTTTTTTGAAAAACTGATGAAGAGGATTGATGAGGGCAGAGCGGTAGACATGATCTATGTGGACTTCAGTAAGGCATTTGACAAGGTTCCTCATGGTAGATTGTTTAGCAAGGTTAGTTCACATGGAATACAGTGAGAATTAGCCATTTGGATACAGAACTGGCTCAAAGGTAGAAGACCAAAAGGGTGCTTTTCAGACTGGAGGCCTGTGACCAGTGGTGTCCTACAAGGATCGGTGCTGGGTTCACTGCTTTTTGTCATTTATATTAATGATTTGGATGTGAACATAGGAGGTATGGTCAGTGAGTTTTTAAATGACAGCAAAATTGGATGTGTAGTGGCCAGAGAATAAGGTTACCTCAGTGTGCGACAGGATCTTGATCAGATGGGCCAAAGGGTCGAGGAGTGGCAGATGGAATTTAATTTAGATAAATACGAGGCGCTGCATTTTGGAAAGGCAAATCAGGGCAGGACTTATATACTTAATGGTAAGGTCCTGGGCAGTGTTGCTGAACAAAGAGACTTTCGAATATAGGTTCATAGTTCCTTGAAAGTGGAGTCACAGATAGATAGAATAGTGAAGAAGGTATTAGGTATGCTTGCGTTTATTGGCCAGTGCATTGAGTATAGGAGTTGGGAGGTCATTGTTGAGGCTGTACAGGAGATTAGTTAGGCTGCTAATGGAATATGACGTGCAATTTTAGCCTCCTTGCTATAGGAAGGATATTGTGAAACTTGAAAGGGTTCAGAAAAAATTTACAGAAGTGTTGCCAGGATTGGAGGGTTTGACCTATAGAGAAAGGTTGAATATGCTGGAGCTATTTTCCATGGAGTGTCGGAGGCTGAGGGTTGACCTCATAGAGATTTATAAAATCATGAGGGGCATGGATAGGGTAAATAGACAAGGTCTTTCCCCTGGGGTTGGGGAGTCCAAAACTAGACGGCATAGGTTAAAGGTGTGAGGGGAAAGATTTAAAAGGGACCTAAGGGGCAACTTTTTCACACAGAGGGTGGTGCGTATGTAGAAAGGAGCTGCCAGAGGTAGTGGTGGAGGCTGATACTAAATATAACATTTAAAAGGCATCTGGATGGGTATATGAATAGGAAGGGTTTGTAGGGACATGGGCCAAATGGTGGCAAATAGGACTATGTTCATTTAGGATATCTAGTTGGTATGGACGAGTTGGACCGAAGGGTCTGTCTCTGTGCTCTATATCTCTATGAGTCTATCACTGACTGTTACTGTGGCCCTTGAGTGAGCTGACTGGACAGCTGAGGATGAGAAGTGTCCAGACTCACTCCAACAAGCCTCATCTATTTCCCTCACAACACCCAACATTCTGAGCAAGGGTGTCCCACTTTGTTATAATGCATTCACTTCGGCTTTTAATTTTCACCCTCAGCACCTTCCTTTCTGATCTAATGAGGTCAACTTGGGGCATTCCTAGCTGTTGTTTAATTGATCCTGGCTACTTGCCTTCCTTTCACTCTCCCATCCTCTGCCCTTCTCGAGCTTATTGGGGTGATGGGAGAAAAAGGTTTACTTTTACAGATTAGTTCACAATCATCAGCCATTACTGCTGCTTGTCCATGAGTTGCAGTCTTCTGATCTTCAATATGGCTTATTTTGTGAAAAAGTACTGAGTTTTTAAATTGTCCTCAGAGAATTATCTCTCTGAAAGGCTTTGTATTTACTCCAAATGCTCATGACCACCATTCAAAATTAGTCTGTTTGACTCTTTCAAATTCCTTATAGGTTTACATAAGAACATAAGAGATAGGAGCAGGAGTAGGCATGTTAGTCCCTTGATATCACAGTGTGTAGCTGGAGGAACACAGCAGGCCAGGCAGCATCAGAGGAGCAGGAAAGTTGACATTTCGACAAGTTTGGCACCAACTTTCTCATTCCTTTGATGTTGCCTGGCCTGCTGTGTTCTTCCAGCTCCACACTGTGTTATCTCTGACTCCAGCATCAGCAGTTCTTAGTATCTCTCAGTCCCTCGAGTCTGCTTCCACATTCAATGTCATCACGGCTGACACCATCTCGGCCTCAACTCCAGTTTCAAAGGAGCCAGGTTTCTTACTTTCTGAAACCTTTGTCTTTATGCTTCAGGCACTAATTCATAGGCACCCGGAATAGCCTGTTTCAGACCATCACAGTCCTCAGAAACCTCCTCTCACGCAGAAACATTCATTTCGTGTGCTTGAGCCGTCGTGGGTAATGGCCTGTATTTCTTCAGCCATTTCATTTATCTCATTACTTATTTAAATGACATAAGGAATGACTCCACATCCTTTTTCTCAAATTTTGGTAGGGTCTGTACAAACTTAAGATATTTCCTTATTAGATTTGGGATTATTTCCAGAATTTTCCTCATCAGAGCCTCTTCAGCTTCTGTGATTTTCTTTAACTGCATCATTTTAAGCCTTTGGTCTCGTGTTTTGTCTTCACTCTGTTCAGTTCCATCTGCCTATCCTTATTTTCCATTTTGTTTTTTCCTCATTCTCAAGCTGTTTTAAGTGTAAGTCAATATGAACCAACCCTGATGTCTTACCACTTGGTGTAATTGGTCTCCTTGCTTCTCTCAGTCTGATTCACTTCCCTCGCTGATTAGATTAGATTTATTTATTTGTCACATGTACTAAGTAGAGGAGTGCATAAGTGCAGTGAAAAGTGCACAATTCATTGTGCCATTCACTGGCGCCCATTTGGTTACAAAAACCAGCATTAAAAGATTTTAACAGAGCCAAAAGGTAAGCAAGAAAAAGAAATGTTCAGATCTCAGAGTCCCAAGACCCATCTCCACAATGGCACAGGTGCCGCTCCAATCGCTGGGGCTCACTGGAGGGCGCCGCCGCCGCCATGTAAAAGGCCCCCCTCTCACCGTCACTGCCTCACCGACCCGCCCTCACCGTCACTGCCTCACTGACCCGCCCTCACCGTCACTGCCTCAAAGGCCCCGCTCTCACCACCA
>JAHRHZ010000217.1:2167341-2207917 GCA_024137785.1 Ginglymostoma cirratum | reverse complement strand
CCGTCACTGCCTCACCGGCCCCGCTCTCACCACCATCACTGCCTCACTGGCCCCACTCTCGATCCACTGTTACTGCAGGACATGGCCCACATGTTCAGTTCCTGCCACACAGTTCCCGGTTGCGACCTGACTCCTTTGTAACTCCTTCAGTAGATAGTTAGAGGGGTGAGGGGTGGGGAGCAGCGGTGGGGATAGAATTACTGCAGCGAGGACAGAGAAGAAGAAAAAGGGAAAAGGAAAGGGAACTGGTGAGCAGAATGGAGCTCCGAACAGAGTCACTTACCCTGCCGCCATCTTGCCAGAGTCTGTGTTGAACTGCATCCGGACCAGTCAGAGGCTCATTGCTATGCTGAGCTCTCCTGAATGCATAACAAATGATGCTAAATGGGAAGCCAATCAAAAGATGTCTCTGAGCGAAATTACCCTGGACATACCCAATGGCGTAGATGTATCTGGACTCAAGGTGCTCCAAAAAGTAAGGGTCTTTATGGTGTAGTGAAAGTGTCCCTACCTCTGAGCTACGAAGCTGGGCCCCAAGTCCCATCTGCTTCAGAGGTGTGTAATAACTGAACAGGATGATGAGAAAATATCTGCCCCCAAAAAGTCATGTTGTTTTATATGTACCAGTTAACTTCACTTGTTTTCCCAAAGATGCAAATAACTTCCTAACCTTTCTCTCTTTATTTGAAGTAGTGTCCATTTTTCTCATTTTTAGCCCATAGCAAAAGACTAATCATAGAATCACTACAATGCAGAAAGAGGCCATTTGGCCCACTGGAGTTTGCACCAACCCTCCCAAAAGCATCCCACCCAGACCTGGCCACTACCCCATCCTCAATATTTACCATGGCTAATCCATCTAGACTGCACACTATGGGGCAATTTAGCACGGCCAATCCACCCTAACCCGCACATCTTCGGGCTGAGGAGGAAACCAGACCAACCTACAAGGTGAGAATGTGCAAACTCCATACAGTCTCCCAAGGCTGGAATCAAACCCAGGTCTCTGGTGCTGTGAGGCAGCATTGCTGCTCACTGAACCACTGTGGTGCCCTAATGTTGTCCCTTACACTAGCATTTTTATTTTTCATTCCAGATTTTATTAATTGAACTTAAACAATACCAGCTGCCATGATGGGATTTGAACCCATGCTCCCTAAGTGCTGGCTAGGGCCCTCAATGTTACCACTACGCCTCCATCTCCCATTGACATAATGGATTCCTAATTCTGTTGTGAACCTCTTAAACTTTGTGCTCATAAGTGATGGATTATTGTCTGAAACCATCTGGGAACCTATGTAGAAAATATTTACTTCAGTGCTTTAACGATTGACTCAGACATATAAATATGAAGTCCAGAAACATCCATCTATCTAGAACGGAAATCTACAAGTATCAAGTATGCTTTCCTTAGAAAGTTTAATGTGTCTAATCCCAGTCTTTGACAAGACCTGACCGGGAGGTTAGAAGATATTAAGGGCTCCACTGGTGTCTGTCTATTAACTGCACATCTGTGGCAAACTGACATTAACTTCTCAATTTCTTTTGAAAGTCCTGGCAACCATACAAACTGATGCATATGAATTCTTCACGCATTTATTCCAAAGTGCCCTTTGTGAATTCTTCTTGGGATTTCTTCTCTCATGAGTTTTTGGCATTGTCATCCTGGGACTTAAAAAAAACTAACACATCATCTATTATGGTCAAGTGCTGCCATTGTTTGCGATATTTGTTTAAAAGCTAGTTTGTTGGACTGCACTTCAACCAAACGGTCTCAACAGAATTTTTTAAGTTGCCTGCATTCTACATCTGCGTTTTGAACTCCCAAATTTCCTGTAGTTCCTCTAAGAATAGAATTTGTACTACAGCTAAAAATGGCTCTGAATTTTCCCGAAAGACTAAATCTTCAGTACGATCCATTGTTGCTTTGAATAGTGCATCGGCTATAATCTGTAGCTGCCCTGGGAAATAGACTGTCGAATAGTCACAGCTCATCAATCTGAGTCTGAACTTTTGAATTCTTAGTGGCATTTTGACTTCTTCCTTGGAATCTAATATTGTGGTTTGTGGTTTCTTTCCAATTGAAACTTCAATCCCACCAGGCAACCTGAGAAACATTCACATCCTCAAGTAGCTGCTAAAGCCTCTTCATCTATAGTTGCATAGCATTGGTCTGTTTTTGTTAGCACCTTAGATGGAAAGTAGATTGGCTTCCTACTCACATCATCCTTATCCTGAATGAATATTGTGCCTTATTCTATAAAAGATGCAACTGCAGACACTAACTGTGGGCAATCTGGGATTGTAATGAGTTAGTGAATCAAAAAACAAGTAATTTGTTTTTTAAGAGATAAAAGGTACTGCAGATGCTGGAGAATCTGAGGTAACAAGGTGTGGGGCTGGATGAACACAGCAGGCCATGCAGCATCATAGGAGCAGGAAAACTTGACGTTTCGGGCCGAGACCCTTCATCAGAAATGCTCATAGTTTGCTCATAATTTGTTTTTTAAATTTCCTTAATGCAGTGTTCTGCTCCAGACTCCAAACTCATAGAGTCATAGAGATGTACAGCACGGAAACAGACGCTTCAGTCCAACTTGCCCATGCCGATCAGATATCCTAAGTTGGTCTAGTCCCAGCAAGTTGATATTTGCACAAAAGATCTCTTAAAGGTTGTAGTCATCGCCAAATTTAGAATGAATTTCTCCACAGGCTGACCATTCTGAAAATATGTCAAATGCTGTAGACGTTGTCTGGCTGGGGGAAATCTCTATTGCAGTCATCTTCCTCTGGCCTACCGGAAATCCTTTCTCTTGTATGGTTTGGCCCAAGAATGTAATTCATATTTTTGCAATTTGACACTTCTCATTGAGCATGAGGCCTGCACTCTGCGAAGCCTTCACAAGTTTTGTGATTATGATCCTTTTCTGTAGTGCTGAGTATAACGTATGACGGAATGCTCCTCGTTTCCCTCCGAGGATTTGAAACATTGCTCACTGAAGTATTTCTGGTGTTGACCAAATTCCAAATGTAGGTGATTCAAGCTAAATTACCTGGATGGCACGGCATGATGCAAGTGGTTAATAATTTTGACCCCTCGTATAGGGACATTTGCCAAAAGCTGTTTGTAACTAGAATATACTCGTGATAAGTTTAGTCAAGTTTTCACTCCCTGATAAAATCAGGTAGACTTCTTGCTGGACCACTTTGTTCCATTGTCTGGTGTCAACACATAATCAGAGCTCCCCACCGAAGTTGTGATCTGTTACCAGCCCTGAGCATACTTTGAGGGCTCTTCACAGCTGACATTCCTCCACTCTGATGCAGGTTCTCAAACTGTGTCTTCAATTTCTCCAGCAGTGGGTGCGGACCCCTTCTGAAAGTATACTTTTTCTAGGCAACCTTAAACAATGCCACGTGATATTCTTGCTTGAGCTCACCCAGTCCTTGGTGAAGGAATCCTTCACAAAAGAATGGGCTTGAAATTTATAGTTGTTTCCTCTACATCTTTATCTCACGCGGTTGTTGTCAGCTTTAGACCCTTAAGAAGTTCCATGATGTTTGACATGCAAACCTGATGCTTTCTGATGTTGGGATTGCTGCTTCCACAGTTGCCATTGTTAGCCTCCCTGTGAGTTTTCTGCACTTTTAAGTGGCTGTGGGAATGGGAGTGAATCAGCTGGTATCCTTTCAGGTTCCAGTATATCACTTACCTGGGTAAGTCTTCCAACTATTTTTGTTGTACTTTTGCTGGAGTCTTCCAATTTTAATCTTTGCTCTGTTAAGTTCTCCTCTTGTTCCCTTTTGCCACTCCTTGTAGATTTTCGAATATAATCCACAGCATAATTGAAGTTTCTCTAGCTGTCACCATGGTTTGAGTTGACTTCATGATGGCACTGACACTATGAAGGTCTGGCTTCTGTCCTGTGCTGTAGAGGCTGCTCTCTTACTCTGGGTTGTTCCTACTTGGAGTCTGCTAATCTCTGACTCTACCTTATCTTCCAGTAACTGTTGGCTGACTTTCAGGAATTCCAACAAACTCATTTCTTACATTCTAATGAACACTATTTTTATATTCGTACTAGATCTTTGTGTTATAGCTCTCTATACAGTTCTTCTCAGAGTCTCGATAGTATGTAACTGTTGGCATTAGTGTTACGTTATCATATACATGATCATATCACTAACAAATGCATTCTCATTATACTATAGGAAATATCACAGCTTTAGAAGAAACTGTTGGAGGACCTTTGCTGAGTTGCTGTACAGCTTATGGATGACATTCACTGCTTCCATAGTGGGCCACTGGCGGAGAGTTTGAATGTTCAAGGTTTGTGGTTTGGATGCTGATCAAGCAGATTACATTGACATGATGGTCTCAGGCTTCTGGAGTGATGTTGGAGCTCCGCTGATCCAAGCAATTAGAGAGTATCCCATCATGTTTGATTTGTCACTTTAACCATCATTCATCTGGAAAAGTGTGACACAAATGTATATTCAATGTAAGTGTGCGTGTGTATTTCTATGCACTGAGGGGACTGTTCAAAAAAAATCTCATTTTTGCTGAATAATTTGCTATACTAATTTGAAGTGAATTTTCCAATGCAGCTCATCCCTTCCATCCCATTTTTACTCACGAGAAACCTTATTGAAATTATACATTCCCTTTTATTCTCCTGCCCTGGCAACTGTTTCAAGGACTAAACCTAAAATGACAGATTTTAACATTGATTTTCTCTTCTGAAGCTAGTAGTAATTTTTTTTGAAGTAAGAACTTGACTTAAAGACCCTTCAAGTTGTCTGTAATATTTGAAATGTATGGCATGTTACAACTCCTAATACTCTGAGAATCAATCACCAGCCCTGAGCTGCAATGGGATTTATGTGGGCTTATAGAATAATGTGCAAACTGCTTTTGAATAATTGTAGTGTTAAAGAGAGATACAGATTGGAATCTGGATATATGCAGGAGGTACCCCTATTGTTGTGAATGCTCTACCTAATTTGGGAGCATTTACTTTTCTTTAGAGCTGCAACATTTTGTGTCAAACCTAAGTGGAAGTTGGGTTATTTCTAGAATTACATCCATTAAAGGCATGGATTTTCTCTAAATGCACTGGCGAGTTGTCTTTCTCCTGGTTTAAATTCTAATGCATTCTGCTAAGGATTGCAATTTGATGTTGCCTCTCTGTTGGATCAGATGCTGGTGTGTGTTGTTCCTCTTTGGGGCCAAGTAGTGATGAGGTGTTACTGATGAACCCAGGAAATCAACATCATTTTGACATTACAAGTTGAAATATAACCACACGCATATTTAGAATCTATGGTGGATTGGAACAGAACCAATAGTCTCAAGAGTATATTTGAGATGAGCGAAGTGGAAACCTGCAACTAACATTGTGTTCTTGTCAACTGAATTTATTGTAATATTTCTGCTACTATTCCAGATTGAGGAACTTTGATCACTCCTTCTGAGTAACGAATCTTCCACTGACTGAATTCTTCTTCCTTGAAAATTAATGATGACCTTGCTTAAATGAATATTGGTGCTGAAATCATGGTTATGCTGTCCACTAATGAAATACACACACACAATCTAACATACATTTCATGTCACACACGCACATGTTACTTTTTTTAATGTAACCTATTTTCCTAAGCAACCTGCTCAGAGTTGTCATTGCACACAGCTGGAGCAGGTGGGACTTGAACCTGGGCCTTCTGGTCCAGGGGTAGGGACACAACCACTGAACCACAAGAGAGCTTGGTGGCCATTGGTAAGTAACAAGATGGAACTGAGGAGGTAGAGTAGCACTAGATGAAAAGAATTATTGATTATATGGGTGAGGAACAGTGGGTGTCGAAAATCCATTTTGTGTTCACTTCAATTCTGGTGTTGCAGTCTTCCAAACTCACTAAGTGGTCAAACTCACAGTGTGTGGTCCAAGAAAGTGACTGCCTCCAGGTTGTTTGATAGGAGAGGACAATACAATGTCATGTTGTCCTGATCTGACATTCACATTGTAGGAGTCAGTGGGTAGGAATCAAATACAGGAACGTGGGGACATTTGTCCTTTTTAGTAAAAGGGTTTTGTGCTTAATTTTCTATCCAGGGATCAGAAAGCGGATGATAATTGAACATTGTACCCTTAATTGTGCAGAATCACAGAATTGTGATGGTCCAGAAGGAAGCCATGTATCTCATTATATTTTCAGTGGCTCCCAGTAATTTTAGTTTAGTGTCAATTTTTTTACCTGTAACTCTACATGAACGCTTTTATGTAAATAATCATCCAATGCCCTCTTGAATATCCTAATTAATCCTTCCTCCACAATCTTTCGGGCAGTGCATTCCACACCCTAACTACTGGCAGTTTACCAATGATTTACCTTCCCTGGATTGGCAGTAATAGACTATTTTCTGTAGAGCAAACTTGGATTTTAATTTTTTTTGGTCAAGCTCAGTGATCCTATAAAAAATTAACATGGTGGTTGATGACAGCATCTGTTCATCAATTTATGCCAAGAGCATTAGTCTAGAAGGTGATGAGGTAGCACTGGACATGGTGCTTTTAGAACTAACTTATTCAGGAGGATACCTTTCCATGCAAAGAAAATTCTTTTTCCCTAAAATGCCATTGATGCTGCATCAATTAAGATTTTCTAGAATGAGATTGGCAGCTTGTTACTGGGTCAGGGAATCGATTGTAACAATTATTCCTGATCTCCAGCTTCCTCCCTGGCTGTGACTGGGTTTGAAAAAAAAAGTGCTTGAAACCTTTGCATCCTATTAATCCATGAGCTGAACTTCAAACCTAGTGGGCCAAATTTTATGGAGCATCCATGGGCAGGAAAACGTGCCATACCTTCAGTCCACCCACCCCTTGCCATAGGCAGCTCTGGCAGTGTTGGGTGTGTCACCTCCCTGTGGTCTAATGAGGCCATTACTTGTCTCACTCAATAGAAGCCCGATGATGGGCTTCATTCCGCTACCATCCCGATGAGGAATGGCAGATGGAGTTTAATATAGATGCTGCATTTTGGAAAGGCAAATCAGGGCAGACTTATACACTTAATGGTAAGGCCATGGGAAGTGTTGCTGGAATGCAGATTCACAGTTCCTTGGAGTCACAGGTAGATAGGATAGTAAAGATGGTGTTTGGTATGCTTGCCTCTATCGGTCAGCATATTGAGTAAAGGAGTTGGGAGGTCATGTTGTGGCTGTACAGGACATTGGTTAGGCCACTATTGGAACACTGCATGCAATTCTGGTCTCCCTGCTATAGGAAGGATGCTGTGAAACTATAAAGGGTTCAGAAAAGATTTACAAGGATGTTGCCAGGGTTGGAGGGTTTAGACTGAATAGACTGGGGCTATTTTCCCCGGAGCGTTGGAGGCTGAGAGGTGCCCTCATAGAGGTTTATAAAATCCTGAGGGGGCATAGAGAGGGTAAATAGACAAGGTCTTTACCCCGGGATGGGGGAATGAAAAACTAGTGGGCATAGGTTTAAGGCGAGAGGGGAAAGATTTAAAAGGGACCTGAGGGGCAACTTTTTCACACAGAGGGTGGTGTGTGTATGAAATGAGCTGCCAGCAGAAGTGGTGGAGGCTGGTACAATTACAACATTTAAAAGGCAGAAGTCACATGACACCAGGTTATAATCCAATAGATTTATTTGAAATCACAAGCTTTTGGAGCACAGCCGCTTTGTCAGGTGGCGTGTTATTTAAATGTTTAAAAGGCATCTGGATGGGTATATGAGTAGGAAGAGTTTAGAGAGATATGGGCCAAATGCTGGCAAATGGGACTAGATTAATATAGGATATCTGGTTGGCATGGATGAGTTGGACTGAAGGGTCTGTTTCCATGCTGTACGGCTCTATGACTTTGAGGAAGAGGTAGCGATGTCTGTGCCCAACCTGCAGCCTGGCAAATATAACCCTATGGGCTGCTGGTCAGTGAAAGCCTCCTTCCTGGCAATGGCAATCGAGAGACTCCCTTCCAACTGACTTGCCTCCTCCCTCACTCTCCTGCTCCCAGCCCTGTCCAAAATGCAACTGTCTGACTATGGAGTCAGCTCAGCTTCAGCTGAATAGTCAGACCCATTGTTGAACACCAACACCAGACCTACCTGCAGTGACCACTGCCCCTGCTTGGAAGTGCCAGTCTGCAGAATGCCAGCCAATGACTGCCCAGCAGCTCCATGAGACTGAACACCTTCCTGGACATGAAGTTCTGCCTTGTACCAATTAAAGGGCCATCACTTGAGATATTAAAGTGGGGTAAACTGGCTGAGTGGAGGCAGCTCCCCCACCCTAAGACCCTTCCTCTGCTCCCTCAAATTTAGCCAGCTGAGTATAAAACTCAACCCCATATCATCTCCTTCACTAAAATCCACCTCTGGAGCAATGGCTGTCTCCAACTTTTCTTCAACTCCAGACTCAACTATTTCATTTATCTCTTGGAAATACCTCCCACTAACATCTTCTGAAAACTTGAGGTTATCCAAAGATTCCCACTCTCCCATCTGAACTTGCAACAAATCCTGTTTACTCATCGAGCCTGTGAACAGTGCAGGCCATTGGTTCCCAGATGACAATGCCTCAAGTTTAAAACTCATTCTTGCTTCAATGGTTTCTCTCATCCATAACTCCATAATATCCCCCAGCTCTGCAATCTCTGATATATCTGTGCTCCTCTAATTATGGCATCTGCCATTTTAATTGCACCCGAGGCCTTAAAGTATGACTTTGGTCATCCACCCTACTATCTCCTCATGTCAATCGGTGTTATATTTAATTTGATAATGCTCTTGTGAAACATTTTGGGACATTTTAGTTTTGTACATTAGAACATTATAGGAATATGGTGTCATTGTCCCGGACCTTGGGGCTGGATCACTTTAAAAGTCTGGGTGGACAGTCTGTGGGTCAGAGCTGAAATGAAAACATCTATTCTAATGACTTTCTGGAAATTTAAAGGAACAAGCAATGGGGCTATCAGAGTATTGACAAAATATTGGCACAGAAACAGGTCATTTAGTTCAACCACTCCATTCCAATGTTTATTTGACACTTGAGTCTCCTCCCATTTTTCTTCAAACTTTATCAGCATAACCCTCTGTTCTCTTGTCCTGTTTATGCAAATCTAATTTCCCACTATGTGCATCTAGACTGTAGCCTGAACTAATCCAAGACAGTGACTTGCACAGTGTCAATGAAGAAGTTCATTCTGAATTCATTACTTCATTTCTGTCTCTAGTTTTGCTATTTCCCACATGTGACAACACTCTCTCTGTGGCTACTCTGTCAAAACCTTTCATAGTTTTAAAGAACACTACTGGGTCACCCCCTCCACCTTTGTTAGGAGATTCACTTTGTTCATTTTCTTTCTGGTAGATTTTGTGCAGTTTTGGTATCATCCTTGCAAGTCTTTTTTGCACCATGTCCAATGCCTCTAAATTTTTTTTATGATTGGACAACCAGAGCTGGACATTGCGACTTAACCAAGGCTCAGTACAAATTTAACTTCTCCATCTTTCACCCCTTTCCCTTAAATCTTGGTGCATGCCATTGTTCTGGCTTCCTTGACCTGCCTCATAAGTTGTAATGATTTGGGTGTTCATACTGCCAGATTCCTTTTTGCATGTATTCCCATGGAATTCTAATTCCCAAGTGGTAAGACTGATTGCACTGATGCAAAGTTTGAACATTTCATGGCAATGGCAATGATTCCCTTCAGGGGATTATCATTGCAACACAGTGATCTTTTGTGGACTTTATTAGAGTCAAGTATGAGACTTATACCAAAGCCTATTGAGTGCACTGGGTAGTTTGGCTCTGGGATTCCCTCCCTTGCTTCAAAGCAGTTACTTTACAAAGCGAAGGAGGGGCCACAAGCACTTTTAACTTTCTGGAATTTGGACTGTATTTTTAAATGGTGTGGAGCTTTGGTAGATGCAGAATTCATTCCAACATATGGTGGCCTGAGCAGCTCGATTGTGGTCCATTAGAATTCAGCGGCTATTTGTGCTTTTGTTTTGGGGAGTTGTCTGGCTTCCAGTTAATATCTCTCCAGAGCAGCTTGAGGCGTTTGGGATTCACCCTGTCCTAAACCCATCCCCTGTAGCTGGTTAATCCATTGACCTGTCAAATATAACTGGATTTTACTATTTTAAGCAATCAGCATCTTAAATTGATATTTTAGATTGGCTAAATCCCATCTCGTGAAGAATAATTTGAATATTCTTTGTTCTTTCTTCAGAATGTGTCTTTGCCTGTCACAGAGGCTGCAATTCTATGGATACGTGGGTCATTCTAGTACATCTCAGCTGTGTTCATGCTCAGAGTCATAGAGTCCTCCAGCTTGGAGACAGGCCCTTCAGCCCAAATGGGTCCATGCCGACCAAAATGTCCATCCACGCTAACGCCATTTCCCTGCATTGGCCCATATCCTTCCAAACCTAAAAGTGGTTGTGGCCCCTCCTTCCCTTTGTAAAGTAACTGCTTTGAAGCAAGGGAGGGAATCCCAGAGCCAAATACCTTTTAAATGTTGTTAATGTACCCACCTCAACCACTTCTGCTGGCAGCTCATTCCATATACGTACCACCCTCTGTGTAAAAAAGTTGCCCCTCAGGTTCCCATTTATTCTTTCCCTTATTACCTTAAACTGATGCCCTCTAGTCCTCAATTCCCCAACCCTGGGAAAAATACTGAGTGCATTCACCCTGTCCACGCCTCTCATGATCTTATACACTTCTATAAGATGCACCCTCAGTCTTTGACTCTCTAAAGAAAGAAGTCCTAGTTTGTCCAATCTCTCCCTATAACTCAGTCCTTTGAGACCTGGCAACATCCTTGTAAATTTCTTCTGCACTCTTTCCAGTTTAATAACATCCTTCCTATAGCAAGATGACCAAAACTGAATACAATACTCCAAGTGTGGCCTCACCAACATAACTTCCCAACTTCTATATTCAATGCAGCCAGTGTGCCAAAAGCCTTCTTCACTGCCCTGCCTACCTATGACTCCACTTTCAGAGACCAGTCCACCCGAAACTCCAAGTTCCCTTTGTTCCACTACACTCCTTAAGGCTCTACCATTTGCCATGAAACTCCTGCCTTGAGTTGACTTTTCAAAATGTAACACCTCACACTTATGTATATTAAACTTCATTTGCCATTTCTCGGCCCACTTCCCTAGCAGATCAAGATCCTGTTGCAATTTCTGCTCACCTTCCTCACTATCCAAGATACCCCCTATTTTAATGTAATCCGCAGCAAACTTACTAATCATACCTTTTACCTTCTCATCCAAATCATTGATATAGATAACAAACAGCTGTGGGCTCAGCACAGACCCCTGAGGCACATCACTAGCCATAGGCTTCCAGTCAGATAAGCATCCTTCCATTGTCTCTGTTTGCTTCCTACCATCGAGCCAATTGTGTTTCCAATTTATCAGCTCACCCTGAATTCCATGGGATCTAACCTTCCAGAGCAGCCTACCTTGTGGAGCCTTATCAAAGGCCTTATATAGACTACGTCTACTGTTCTACCCTCATCAACCTTCCTGGTCACTTCATCAAAGAACTCTGACAAATTTGTGAGGCATGATCTTCCATGCATGAAGCCATGCTGACTACTCAAAATCAAACCCTGTCTTTCCAAATGCATGTGTATCTTATGTCTCAGAATATTCTCAATTAACTTACCTACCACAGATATTAAGCTTACTGGTTTATAATTCCTAGGTTTTCCTTTGCAACCCTTCTTGAATAAGGGCACAACATTTGCTACCCTCCAGTCTCCTGGGACTTCACCCGTGGCTAACGATGATGTAAATATATCAGCCAGGGCCCTTGCAATTTCTTCTCTAGCCTCTTGAAGGGTTCTTGGATATATCTGATCAGGACCAGGAGATGTATCCACCTTCATACATTGTAATACTTCCAATATCTCCTCTACTGCGATATGGGCTGTCCCCAAGATATTGCCACTAACTTCCTCAAGTTCCCAAAACTTCAGGTCTTTCTCCACAGTAAACACAGAGGAGAAATATTCCTTGAGGAGCTCGAATTGTGTATCTGTAGCTGGAGTTTTCTGGCACTCTCCTTGTTGAGTCCATTCATTTATTGCCACCATCTACACCATTCCATAATAATGGGATTGTTCTTTGCAACAGCTGGTATGATAGGGGAATGATAAGCTGAGTGATCATATTCTGTGCTGTGTAATTAATTCAAAGTATTTTCTGCAGCAGCAGCATAGCCGATGATTACAATTGCACAGTGTTTCGCTACTGTAGTTCTTCAACGACAACCTTCTCCTGAGTCTACAGTTAGCACACCAGCAGGTCACTAACCGCAACGAGAAATGGAAACAAACTACTCAGGCTTATAACCTTTAAAAATTCCTTCCATCTTGCAGCCAGCTTTTTTCTGATAAGAAGAACTGTTCTGAAGAACACTCATATTGGCCTCAAAATGTTAACTCTGTTTTTCTCTTCACAGATGTTGCCATACTTGCTGAGCTCTTCCTGTACTCTTTTTATTTCAGATCTCAAGAATCTGTAGTACTGGGATCTTATTCATTTATCTGCAAGGTTTTATTCCAATATGGGCAACTTAATGAGTTCTTTTCATTCCAACCTAGTTTCTAAGTTGATGACTGCAATTGTTAAAGTATGTGGAATAGGATATCAGGATTGCAAAAACCATAAGAAGGTTACCAACAAAGACATTTTGATAAATCACACAAGAGCAAGACTTACACAATTAAAAGTAGGGCCTTGGGTAGTGTTGTAGAACAGAGAGACCTAGGGGTTCAAGCATATAATTCTTTGAAATTTGTGTCACATGTAGACAGGGTGGTTAAGAAAGTGTTTAGCGCACTTGCCTTCATTGCTCAGACTTTTGGGTATAGGAGTTGGGAAGTCATGTTGAGGACAGTTCTAGTCACCCTGTTATAGGAAGGATATCATCAAGCTGAATAGGGTTCAGAAAAGATTTACAAGGATATTGCCAGGAATGGAAGGTGTGAGTTGTAGGCAGAGGCTGGATAGACTGGGACTTTTCTCACTGGAGTGTAAGAGTTTGAGGGGTGACCTTATAGAGGTTTATAAAATCATGAAGGGTATAGATAAGGTGAATGGCAGGCATAGATAAGGTGAATTTCAAGACTAGGTGGTATTTTTTAAGGTGAGAGGAGAAAACTTTTAAAAAGTACGTGAGGGGCAACGATGCATGGACGAGCTGCGGATGAGTTGAGGCAGGAGTCGAGTCAGGAATGATGCTGTGAAAGTACGTTGTCTTAGTGCTGGTACAGATGTGTGGAATGAACATCCCGAGAAAGTGGTGGATGTGGGCACAGTTACACCGTTTAAAAGACATTTATGTCAGTCCATGAATAAGGAATATTTGGAGGCATTTGGACCAAGTGCAGGCAGGTGGGTCTAGTTTAGTCTGGGATTATGGTTGGCATGGACTGGTTGGACCGTAGAGTCTGTTTCCATGCTGTATGACTCTATGATTCTACATACACAACCAAAGCACTCTGCAATACTGCTGCTGAAAATATATCAGAGATTTTCTGAATGAATTAATTGGTACATTACAATTTTTTTTCAGAGAATTTAGCATAAATCAATACTGGCTAATGCATATAATTGTGGAAAATCAGTTGCATGTTTTAATAGAAAATACTGTCATGCGGGAGTGCATAAAATCCAAATACTCCAACACTAGATACAGGGAATAAATTAATAGTCAAGACTAGCGCGCAGAAATTGGTAATAAAATTTATAACAATAACTTGCACCTCTGTTGTACATTTAATGTAGGAGACTGTCCCAAAGCACCTCAGGACCATTATCAAACACCAAGCCACGACACATGGTTAAAAGCATAGGCAAATTGTTAATTTTTACACAGTGTTTTAAATGAGGAGAGTAAAGCACTGACCCCAAGAGGATGATGGAAGGATTTACAGAGATTAGAACCTAGACAGCTGAAAGCACCAATAATGGAGCAATTAGCTGTCGGATTACACGAGAGCTGCAATTGGAAACGTGAAGAGATCATAAAGACTCATAGGCTGGACAAGCAGAGTTAGGGAAGAGGAAAGGCCAGGGATATATGAAAACACAAATGAGTGACTTAAAATTGAGGCACGCCAGACCAAGAGCCAGTGTAAGTCAGTGAACACAGGGGTGATGGGTGAATGAAGCTTAGATGAATGACAGGATGTGGGCAGCAGAGTGCTGGATCCATTCAGATTTGTGTAGGGTTGAATATTGGAAGCTGGGAAGGAAAGTACGAGAATGATAAAGTCTAGACACAACAAAGGCATGGATGAGTTGAGGCAGGAGTAGAGTCAGGGGGAACAGTGCTGTGAAAGTACATTGTCTTAGTGCTGGTCAGAAGTTCTGAAAGGATCAAATATGATAACAAGATCACAAAAATCTGGTTCAATTTCAGATAGTTGCAAGGGAGCGAGGTGGAATAGGTGCCTGAGGACCAGAGTTATAGCAGGGACTGAAGACAGTGGTTTTGGTCTTAACCGATATTTGGTTTCAGAAAATTTCTGTTCATTTTGTATAGGATGTCAGAGACAAGCAGTCTGAAAATCAATGAGGTAATCGGGGACGAAGCTGGTAACATCACAGTTGATTGTTAACATTACAATGATGTTGTCAAGGAGGAGGATGCAGCAGAGAAATAGGATAGGACTAAGACTAGGTGTGTGGGATACATGAGATGATGATGCTGGAGCTGGAACCCATTGAATCATAGAATACCTACAGTGTGGAAACAGGCCCTTCGGCCCAAAAATTCCACACTTACCCACAGAACATCCCACCCAGACCCATGCCCCCATAACCCACCTAATCTACACATTCCTGAACACTGCGGGCAATTTAGCATGGCCAATCCACCTAGCCTGCACATCTTTGGACTGTGGGAGGAAACCGGAGCACCTGGAGGAAACCCACGGAGACACGGGGAAAATGTGCAAACTCCACACAGACAGTCGCCCGAGGCTGGAATCGAACCCGCAGCAGTGCTAACCACTCAGCCACCCCATTTTGCAAGTGATTTAATAACTACAACAGGGTAGGAAAGACTGGGCTAAGTGAGGGCAGTCTCAGCCAGCAAGAATGTAGAGAGAGAGACAGACTGGAGGTGAATGGTATGATCCACTGTTTCGTGGACTGCACATTGACTAAAGGAAGTTGAGGAGTGACAGCTTAACATAGCGATAGGGTCCAGAGCACTCATGACTCTGCAGCCAAATTCTGCCCTAACTCCATTTACAAGTTTGCTGACGACACCACTGGATCTCAAACAATGATGAGACAGAATATAGGAAAGAGATAGAGTGCTTGGTGGCATGGTGTAAAGACAACAATCTCTCCCTCAATGTCAGCAAAAAGAAAGAGCTGGTCATTGACTTCAGGAAGCAAGGTGGACGGCACGCTCCTGTCTACATCAATGGTGTTGAGACAGAGATGGTCAAGAGTGTCAAGTTGCTAGGAGTGATGATCATTAACAATCTGTCATGGTCCAGCCACACTGACGTGTCGGTCAAGAAGGTACAACAAACACCTCTACTTCCTCAGGAGGCTAAGGAAATTCGGGATGTCCATAAAGACTCTTACCAATTTTTATAGATGCACCATAGAAAACATCCTATCCAGATGCATCACAGCTTGGTAGCGTAACTGTTCAGCCCAGGAACATAAGAAACTGTGGAGAGTTGTGGACACAGCCCTGTCCATCACGCAAGCTAACCTTCCATCCATGGAGTCTATCTACACTTCCCCCTGCCTCAAATTTTAAATTTAATGTTGATCTCGCTCTTTGTGCGCCCTCTGTGCAGCTGTAATATTGTATTCCTTGCTCATTCTACTACCCTGATGCAATTTGTAAAGTGTGATCTGTCTGTACAGCATGCAAAACAGAACTTTTCACTGTGCCTGGGTACATGTGACAATAATAAATCAAATCAAATCAGTTCAAAAGAATAGAATCCATTCGAAGAATCCCAATAGTGTGGAAACAGGCCCTTCGGCCCAACAAGTCCACACCGAACCTCAGAGCATCCTACCCAGACACAATGGTGTAGTCTATATTGTCAAGGACTACACATTGACTCAAGGAGGTTGAGGAGTGATAGTTTAACATGGGCAAGTCAGATGGCACTTGTGACCTTAATAAGGGCCATTTCAGTCTGCAGACTGGGCAGGAACCTGATAGGAAAGATTTAAACTTGGAGTTGGAGAAAAGATGGGCATGGGTTTGGTAGGCAACAACACATTTCTGCACTATGGAGACGAAAGGGAGGTTAAAGGAGGTAGCAAGGACAGGAGGGAGAATGGGTCAGTTTCTGAGGTGTACAATTTTCTAGTTTGTTAACAGTACTAGTCTTTTAATGTCATGTTCGCCCTAACCTTTCCCTTGTGAAGGCATTGATTTTCCCTTCCTCTAATAGCTACACCGATTATCTTTCTCTGTGAATTACAACAGTGGGTGGCAGCAGGCTAAATGGGAACAGTGTTAGCTCAGACAGATCCTATTCTCAGCTAAATTTTGCACACATTTTCAGTAGAGTAACACCCTAGAGCATGAACTATGGTTGGTTTTGAAATATCCACCTTCTGGGGTGGGGCCAAGTGGCTGGGAAGAATCCTGCCTCCTCGTACTACTGTACCTTCAAAAGCTTCTCTGGAAAAATAAAACCTCCAATGTTGAGAATTCACATTAAAGTTCTTTTTTAATAAGATCTCATGATTCATTGACATAACATTCTCCCTTTCCCCTGACACCTCCCACCTCCCACCCTCCCCAAAGAAAATGTTATTCAACATCACACTTTTACACAGTCAAGGATTCTGTACAGATTTAAAAAGAACTGAGCTCAGGTTCCAAGCACTGCTTAAGATACAGAGTAAAAATGAAATCTACAAAAAAATTGTATTCAATGAACACGTCTGTTTAGAGTTTACAGTACAAATAATTAGTTAGACATTGTCTGAAGTGCAATATCATTGCTTTCTTGATGAATTGAAAACTGTAAAATGAAATAAAAATACTTCAATGTTCTGTTAAACTAAGAGCCATTCTTTACAGGAAGTAGACCCAATGATAAGCCTTATATTTGGACTTATATAAAAACCTATTTACATGAAACCATTACAGTTTGGATCACATCTACATGTACATCAGCACCGTAATGCAACAGCAGTGCAACTACAAAACTAGGCCTACTTTACTTGGTCCCTAAACACTTTTATTTAGAGGAAGCCTTAATTTAACAGCTTTTTGTTTTAATAATTAAAAACTCATTTTCACCCAATCTACTGCTGGTTACCAAATATTTCGTCAAACTCTTGCATCCAGCCTTCTGTCGATCCACTTTTGATAAGAGAGTCCATCAGATCGCCACTGTCTGATAAATTAGAGAAGGAACCAGCCCCTGACTGGCTGACGTAATTAAAGGACATGTCCTGATTTGTGGTTCTTGTGTGATACCCTTGACCTGGGTTGCTTTGTGCGTAGCAACCTGCTGTCAACTGTTGGCCTGTGGCCTGATTAAAACCAGTCATACTGTGGATTGTCTGGGTCATGCCAGACATTACTATTTGTCTCGGTTGGTTGGTCCTTGGGTGTCCTGCAAAATGAGGCATCATTTGTCCTCCAACTGTACCGGCAGTCTCAAGAACTGGCTGCCCCATTGTCTGGGAAAAATGCTGCTTGGCCATCTTAGTTTGACCAGGTTGCATTGGATAAGCTGACTTGCTGTTGAACGGACTTAACTCACTGTTTGCTTGAGTTCTGTTGGGCAAGCTCTGCAAACTGTGCTGCTGCCAGCTCTGAGCTGGTGTACCAGAGCTTCCGATGAGCTGTAGTCTTTGAGCTTGAGCCTTGGGCATTGTTTGCCCTCCTGGTCCTTTGACGTGTTGTTGTTGGGCTAGCACAGGGTTTCCAAGTAGGTTTTGTCCATAACCAGGTACCATTCCAACCCCTTGTCCTGCAATAGGCTGTTTCTGCATCTGGCTAACATTACGTGCCATGCTCGTGTTACTTTGGTTTGAATGTTGAAGGATTTGGTTCATGCCTGGACTCACACTGTACATTCCTTGTTGGCTGCTCTGGGCATTACTGTAGGGTGCCATGCCAATCTCTGACTGTCCAGTGGTGGCAGGTATTGTGCCAGAATTCTGGACGGGTGTCATCTGTATCATGCCCGGATTGTGTGCCATCATCCGGGGACGAATTGCATTTTGGAGAGCCTGGTTCCGGGCAGCTGCCAATTCCTGGGCGGCACCTACAATGAGAAAGAGATAGAAGTTGGTTGGATTTTGTTACATAATGATGAACCACTTTAAAACCATAATTCAGTCTGTGATCAGACTATTTCTGTTGTTTTATGTGGTTGTAGTGTGGTATGAAATATTTCACAGAGTTCACTACCATTAAAAGCTAGGCTGTAGATTGTAACTGAAGTATGTCATGGTTTAATTCACCGGTACACGGGTCCTCTGGTAAGTGAGCTCAGTGGGAATTCCTCTCGCGTGTCTAGAATGTGAGAATCTTTGACCTTGCAGATATCAGCACTAGAATGATACCTTAATAAACACAATACACTTTCCAGCAAGGGTGGTAACTGCCAGCAGGATCTACTAAGCAGTTTCTCTACTCAAGCAGTCAAATTTACTTCTAGTTCTTGTTACTACATTAAGTGAGATCCTCCAACTTAGCACCTATCAGGTTTTGAACCTGGGAGTTTTCTCTTCCTTACTCTTCAGGACGACAGCATGCAACAAGATTCCGCAGTAAGCCACCAGAGAAACTATTAGTTAACTTTAGATTTTAGAAAGGTAGCTTATTTATTACCCCTCCACCGTGGGTTCTGTCAGTGAGGTAAGAGAGTGAGGTAAGACATTTGTAAGACCACCATGCACTGACTGACACCTCTAATCTCTCCTTCTCTACAAGGAACCACCCAGCGTGCACCAGCATCTTTGCTACAAAACCTGGCCCGAAACAAAGCTAAGATTGGAAACTTATTTAGTGGAGAATCACAAGAGTGTGTCTGCTGACAGCATTCAGAGCTCCGAAACTCAGTGCTATTGTCATTCCACATAGCTATTATTTCACAGGCACTATGTTTGCCACACTGCTTCCCTCCTTCCTCAGACCATAAACAAAGATTTTGAATACACAGTCTCTGAAAGTGTCTTTTTTTTTTCAAACTACCACATTAGAATTGAGTTAAGTGCTGCATATGGACAGATAACACATTGCGTGACTTGGCCTTGTATTCAAATAAAAGTAAGAAAAACTTATTTGACTTCTATCAAGAAGTTGGTAAGTGCCCACCGTAATTTGAGGCTGAGGATTCACATGAGTAAAACCCTGCCCTGGGATTTTAGAGGTCCACTGATGAGGATCGCACAACACGAGCCCCTTCTTTCCCTAAAGCATTCCCAAAATAATGCTGATAGCGACAAGTTTTCAGGTAGGAGCAGCAAACCCAAACTGCGCAACAGTGTCGTCAGTCCTTCTACGTGCCCTATGTTTATTAACTCTTCCTTTAGAAGCAGCAGCAACTGTTTCCTAAAGAGATTCTGTGGTGCAGTGGATTGTTCCTGTTTCTGGGCCTGAAATTCCAAGTTCAAGTCCCCAGCAGGACTCGCTGGCCACAGAAGGAGAGTACATTGGCAAGGTTCGATGGTTGATCGTCAGCTAGGAATCCTTTTACCGTTTTCCCACTATTCCCTGAAGGGAAAGAGGAATGTGCTAAGGTGTAGCTACTCCCTGAAGCAAAGCATTCAACAACCCAAACCTCACTGCTTAAGGGACATCTGTTATTATAGTATATATTAATATTAATAAGCTAAAGGGTTTAGATGGGATTTACCAGGATGTTGCCTGGAAGGGAGGGTTTGAGTTATAAGGAGAGGCTGAATAGACTGAGACTTGTCTCCCAGGAGCGTAGGAGATTGAGGGGTGACCTTATAGAGGTTTATTAAAACATGAGCGGTATAGATAAGGTGAATAGCAAAGGTCTTTTTGCTAAGGTGGGGGAGTTCAAAACTCGGGGACATCGTTTTCAGGTGAGAGGAGAAAAATTTTAAAAAAGACATTTTTTACATTTGGAGTGGTTCATGTGTGGAATGAACTTCCAGAAGTCTGCGTGGGTACAGTTATTATCTTTAACTTACATTTGGATAAATACACGAATAAGAAATGTTTGAGAGGATATAGGTAAAGCACAGGCAGGTGGGACTAGTTTTGGTTGGGATTATGATTGGTGTAGACTGGTTGGACTGAAGGGTCTGCTTCCATGCTGTATGACTCTATGATTCTATGTCCTATTGCTCTCCTAACTCTGTTAGTGATTGATGGCTTCCCTGATCAGTGAAGTGTTCTCTTATTCATCCCTAAAAATTCTTTACCATCTTAAGTATGTGAATTAAACCTGATCATAGCCTTATTTGCTCCATCAGAAATACTACTATTATCAAAAATTATTTCTATCCTTACTGCTGGTATTATCCTGGTGAATCCATAGTAGAATGTGGCTGTGGATAAATGAATTGTTTTACTTTTTAAACATAGACTCTGCACATCCTCAAGGTCAGAGGTTAAACACAACACTTGGTGAAGTACTCAGTCACACAGACCAAATGCCCCAGATTCAATTCTGAATCTGTGCTCAACTGAAGCAGTGCCTAGGTACAAATTACTTCAATGCTCCCCTATCCTAAAGAGGGAAAACAGCATCAGTCATAAACCCCTACTTTCTGCTGACTTGTTCTGAAATGGTTACATGTTGGGTTTAGGGCAGAATGAAGCTCAGAAATGATGTGTTTCACAAACAAATAAACAGTCATATTGATACACATGGTCTAGGCCCAGAAGGAAAAGAATCACTTGTGTGAGATACTGGAGGGAAGCTACAAATACACAGCAAGTAGCACAATATATCAACATCTTTAGATTACTGAAGAAAATTAGGAAAGCATTAGTCTCACTTTATACACCGTAAAGTCAATAAGTCAATCAACTTCTGAAAGCACCATATAATTTAATATGAAATTTGTATTGTGAAAGGAATAAGATTCAACATTTTTAAAAATACTAAATATTGTGGAAAGGTAAATGAGCTGTTAAAGATTCTGAGGTGTCTTAAGTTTTAGCTGACAAGAATGAGTAAGTGCTACCACTGATACAGGTAAGTGTGGACTGAAATGCTTTCAAAAGAGAAAGAATTATAAATCTAAAATGGCTGCAGTACTTACCTCATCACAGATGGAGGCAAGCTTTAGGAGACCCTTAATGGAACAAGTAAAGCTGCCTGTATTGAATTTGCTTTTTTATCTGAATACATCAAAACTAGGCAACTGAGTCAGCCTTAAAAAATTCAAATCACCTGTTTTAACTCATGCTTCTACAATGATTTCTCTTATTGGTAAATGAAAAGCTTGTCTGCGAGTTAGCTAGCTTGGAAAGGCAGTGGAGCGAGACTCAAGAATACACACTGAACTATATTACAACATTTGAGCAGTGGCAGAAAGAAGGAAAATGAATTTCAGACGACAGGAGCAGGAACTCTCTCTCTCTCCCCCCCTGTTTCATCATTATCACAAAAAACAGGGCCCAGTGAAAAAGCAAATCAGAAAAATAACGACTCATTGAGGGCTCAAAGATATGCAGAAAAATGAACCGCTGCTAATGTTGCCAGTCAGAAATTAAACAGCTGTGCCCTAAGGTTAAGAACCTAACACCACAAGTCCTCTAAAGATCTTTTAAATGTGTAAACTTTATTCTCCTGATCTACACCAAAACTTTCCTTTCTAGGTTTATTACGTGTGTAGTTTGATGTCACATTATTATTTTATCTTAGGGTTAGTTGCTAATAAAATCTCTTTCTTTCACTCAACATTCTCACTGAAGTGCACTAGACGTGTGCTAAAAATAAATAAATATTTGTTGTGGCTGACTGAGCAGTAGGTGAAAAAGAGGGGAACCAATTCCCCCTTCTCCTGGTCATTATGTGTCAAAAAATGAAATAGTGAATTGATTTCAGAAACAAATTTGAGTGATAATCTGGACAACCAAAGCCTAGTTGTCAGCCATGAGAATGGATTCAGAAGAGGAAGATCTTGCCTGAACAGGATGTTTAGCACCAACCCTGGTAAGCTGTGAAAAACTCTTTAATGTGTGTAGATTGACTTCCAGAAGGGATTAGAACATAGAACATAGAACATAGAACACAGAACATAACAGCGCAGTACAGGCCCTTCGGCCCTCGATGTTGCACCGATCTGTGATACCAATCTGAAGCCCACCTAACCTACACTATTCCATTATCTTCCATATGTTTATCCAACAACCATTTAAATGCCCTTTGTTAAAGTTCCACATGAAAGACTTAACATAAGGTGATAGGATGCAAAGGAAACCTGGGATTTGATTAAGAATTCAGCTGAAGTGTAGGAAATAAGGCAAGAGGTTGGGCATTTACAATGCTGTGGAGGTGGCAGGGAATGGGAAAGCAATAGAAGGTTCTATTAGGATGGCATCCCAATGTTGGTCTACTTCTTTTAAGTTTCCCAGGGAGCGTTGTCACTGGAATTGGCAGTGGAATTGGAATTGGCAACTGGCACAATGGAGGAGAGCAGGCAATCAGGGTAATTAAGGTTTTTATTAAGATGTATTTTCTAAGAGTGGTGCAATTTTTCAGGCATGATTTGGACCACCTGCTTTGTCAAGTGCCTAGCAACAACCTCATTGCAGGGGTCTCTCAATGGGAGGTCAGAGGGCCATTGGTGGTTGCTGCAAAAGCAGACATCAGGGAGGTGTAACGATCCCATCTCCACATTAAGAAACCTCAGGTCTCGTGTTTTATGATTCCATTTTGAGACAGGCTGTAGGTCTCCTTCCCTCGTACTCATCTCATCCAGGGGCTCCTGGCTGACCACTCCTTTGAGTCTTCTCTTTGAGGTGACCACTCAATAAACTGCTTCCTGAAAACTCTGGTAGAATGATGAAACATAAGGGAGGAAGCTTGGAAAATATATAAACAGCTGTAAAAACGGCATGTGTAAATTAGAGCTGAGAGCTGTAAAAATACTGTGTATAGGGAGGAAAAATACAACACAAACACCCCACAGATGGTATTGAAATAGTTAAGGATGAAGCTGAGCATTGTTCTAGCAGACTTGACTCTCAACATGTTCATCTAACATGGAGCAGCAAACAACAATGCGGATGTTTAACTACATAGGCAAAACAGTTATATATCAGTTAGAGGAAGTGTGATCAAATGGTACAGTGTTCTGTTCAGTGTGTTCCTTGAGTAATGCATCCAATTCTATTTGCTCAGTCATAAGAGAAAGAGAGAGATATTGAAGTGCAATGTGGAGTCAAGTCACAAGGCTGATTTTAATGGTCCAGAGATTGAATTATGGGAAAAGACTTGAGAAAATTGAGCTTTTCCACCTTGTCAGGAGGTAGCTGAGAATTCGTAGATGTATGAAAAATTGAACCGAATATTACTTCGATTAGAGTTTGATACAAAATTGTAGCAGACAAGTCATCAGGAAAGTATTTTTTGCACTGAAGGTGACCAAATATATTATAAGCTTTCAGGATGAAAAGTGGTAAGACTTGCTAAGACTAGAGACATCTATCAGTGCAGGGTCTAATTCAGAAACTGCCATTCTAACCCTGTCCGGCTGGCCCAGGGTAAACTCTATTCAAAGTCATGTAGCAGTAATTTCCATCATGACCCTTCCAATCTCCTGCACAGCTTTAGCAAAAGTCCTCAGAGAAAGGGCATAATTCTGCCAAAGTTACAGCAGAAAATTAGGGAATATCCATGGAAATTCTACCCCTCAGTCTTCAAGCACTGGATAAAACATTACTGAAATTCAGGATCAGATTTTAAAACAGTATGGCTGTATCTCGAACACTGTATAATATTCTTGTTCTGTCATTAACATATTCTATGTAAGGGAATGGACCACGCAGGTTTTGCCATTGGTAATGGCCTATCACACTCAGGCTAATAGACCCTATTTTCCATGTGTAGAGGTACTGGCAGTAGACGGAGTATAATTCTACAGGCACTGTCGGGTCTCCAGTCTGTTACTTAATTAATCATTTTTCCTGAACCCAACCAAGCTATTAAGTGTAAAGAGTATCACAACTAACACACAGGCCTACACCCTTATCTAGGGATACAGTAACAACTCGTAGCACAGGCTGAAGCTTAAGCTGAACTTCAGCTAATGCTGCTTATACAGTCCATTTGTTTGTTTTAGTATACTCCAGCAAAAAAAACAAGACAGGGAGCCCTCTGGTCTCTTCAACATCATGGAGGCTGGACTACTGTAAGATGCAGCTTGGTCCTCGTGGTTTCACTATATTGTTCACCGCTGATAAAGGAAAACCTGTTCATTAGGCTGCGATGCAGATTTCACTCGAATCATTATTAGGTGAATCACTCTAATGTGATAATGTAATGTGTTCCATTTAAATGCAATCACATGGAAATCAGCACAGCAGGAGCAAAAATATGGGAAGATCGCCTGATTGACAGAGCAAGAAGATAAGGCACAAACAGTGTAGAAGTTCTCCTTTCCTTCCAATTTTTTCCCTTGTATAGACATATAATAAAGGACCAGGCCATTCAACATTCAACAAAATCATGGCTGATCTGATAGTCACCTCAAATCCACATCCCTGCCTACCCCAATAACCTTTCACCTCCTTGCTTAACAAAAATCTATCTATAATAACATCAAACAAGGTACTGTGGATGCTGCAGATTGGACACAGAAACAGAAAGTGCTGGAGAATCTCAGCTGATCCGGCAGCATCTGTGGAGACGAAAACAGAGTTAAAATTTCAAGTCCAGGGGCCCTTCACCCTGTTGAGCTTTTCTGTTTAAGAATCTATGTGCCTCTGCCTTAAAAATAGTCAAGAACTCTTTTTCTACCACCTTTTCAGGAAGGCTCATGATCCTCTGAGAGAAAATATTTTCCCTTCTCAATGTTTTAAGTGGGCAACCCCCGATTACTATAAAAGGAAATATCCTTTCTACCAGCCAACCTGTCACAACCCCTCAGGAGATATTATGTTCTGATGTCGACTGGGTACAGTTTGGCTGGTACTGCCAGGTCTCTGCTGTCTCTGCTATTCTTCAAACATGAATCAGGACAATCCATGCCACGAGGCTTTGTAACCATGTAAGATATTCCACTTGAACATGATCCTAACCTCATTGTTCACTCTCATCTATGCACTTTCCAAAACAAGTCATGGGATAGCAATCAAAAGCTTGAACTTTCACTGATAATTCTTTTGCTTTCCTTCTCTACTACATGTCCTGAGGCCAAATGTAGTTGCTCCATGGAAATGATCTTGGCACTAAAAAAAATGCAGATTTTGTTGTTTTACATACACCACAAGCTCTTAGTGTCTATAAAGAAGAAAGGTAGATCGATGAATTGGGTAGAGCATCTTTGTTTGGATGCTGATGGAAGGTAATGTTCTTGGGACTTGGGTTCGAATCCTGCCACAGCAGATGGTGGAATTTGAATTCAATAAATATCTGGAATTAAGAATCTAGTGATGACCACAAATCCATTGTCGATTGTTGGGAAAAACCCCCCTGGTTCAAAATGCCCTTGAGGGAAGGAAACTGCCATCCTTACCTAGTCTGGCCTACATATGACTCCAGACCCAAAGCAATATGGTTGACTCTTAACTGCCCTCTGGGCAATTAGGCATGGGCAATAAATGCTGCCTAGCCAGTGAGCCCTGATCCCATGAATGAATAAAAAAAAGGCTAGGTGGATTAGCCATGGGAGATACAGATTTATGGGAATAGTGTAGAGGGTTGGGTCTGGGTTAGATGTGCTTCAGAGGGTCAGTGTGGACTCAATGGGCCAAGTGGCCTATTTCTGCACTATAGATTTCTATGAACATGACATGTGATTTGAACTCAGCATGTTATGTATAGACGAGCCGGTGAGTTACGATAGAACCACTGTCATATTTAAATGTCTGTGCGATTAGCAGACCCTTCAAATATTATAGGTTAAGCTTTACATAGAACAAACAAAGAAAAGTGGGATGGAATTTGCAAAATATGTTAATAGAGATCTCTGTGAACATTGGGGTGAGGGGCTAATAATAAAGGGAAAACATTGCTGAGTCCATAGCATGTGATGAATGTTGACGTTTTCAAATGCTTACACATTTTTGGATTTTGGGCCAGTTTTATCTTGGGTTCCAGCAACCTGCTGCTCATACCACCTATCCTTGACTGATTCTTGGTACCGCTTTTTCAGGCAATTATCAATAAAATCTATTCTGAAGTAACGTTTACATCTCAATTATGATAGAACAAACCAGTAACCAGCCTATCCTTTTTCATATTTTCTCTTTACTAATACTCAGTTCTCTTTTTGGGGTAACAGGCCAATTGAAGGTGAGAGGATGACATCCTTCAGGGCCACTCAGTGACTACTTGTCCTCTGACCATTGTTTTCACAGTGATACAGGTCACTTTAGCAGATCGAGTTGTGAAATGTTCCACGTTGCAAAGTGATCCAACCCCAACCTTTCTCTCTCTCAAATTTGAATTTAAAATTTGCCAAGCATTTTTCTTAAGATTTGTATTTAATAGGAGTTTGGTGACTCAGCAGGTAAATGCCCCTTATGGTTTAGAAGGGAACCACAATTGCCAGGAAGGTCCTACGAATTGTAACTAAATAGTTTTAGCAGTTGCCTATTGAGCTGATCAAGCCCATTCAGCCATACTACTACATCGTGAGCTCTTTATCTTTTAACTCCCAACTATCCACTTTGGTTCTATAACCCTTACTACACTTAAGTAATAAAAATGTATCTGGTTTGGTTTTGATGTTTTCAACTGGCATAGCCTTAACAACTGTTTGGTGAACACATTTCTATTACCCTTTTTGTAAAGAAATACATTTTAACATCACCCCCCAATAGCCTAGCACTAATTTGAAGGTTACAACCCCTGTTTCTAGACTCTCCTAACTGAGGAAAAGGTTTCTCTCTAATGAATACTTCGATCATCTTAAACACCTGAATTAGATCATCCTGCAATCCTTCTGTACAAGGGAGTACTAACCAATGCAATCTCTCCTCATAATGCAAAACATCCTTTTATTCCCAGCATCACTGTGGTTAACCTATAATGCACTCAATCCAAGGCCAACATATTGCTCCTGAAATGCAGTGCCCCAGAATCGATGGCAGCACTCCAGATAAATTTAAAACAAAGCACTGTCTATCTGGAATGTAACTCCCAACCCTTTAGGTTCCATTCCTCTTAATTTTAAAGTCAAACTTGTATTTCTCCTTTCAATCAGTCTCTGTATCTGTTCTCTAGCTTTTAACAATTACCAGATTTGGGCCCCTAGATCACTCGTCTCAACCACAGTTCCTGCCTTTGCTTCATTTAGAATGTATTCTGATTTATGGCTCTTAGGTTCAAAGTGAATGACCTCATACTTTCCCACTTTGTATTTTATCTGCCACAGTCTTACCCACTCACTTAATCTATCTCTGTCCTTTTGCAACTTCCTATTCCCATCTACATTATTTACTGTGCCAACTAACTTATTGTCGACAGGTACCTCAGATATATGGCTTTCTTGTCCTTCGTACAAATCATTTATGAATATAGTAAAAAGCTGCAGCCCAGTGCAGATCTCGAGGGATCACAGCACGCTGCCAATTTGAGCACATTCCCATTATCCCCACTCATTGTTCGTTCTAACCAATTCCCTATTAAAGCCATAGGTTGCTTTCCAATTCCATGTGCTCTCGTTTTTGTTAAGTCTCTTATGTGGAACTGTAACAAAATCATTTGTCAAAAAGTCAGCTAATGTAGTTGTGGAGATCTGCAGTCAAGTGCAGTAGCCACTTTAAAAATGAATGTCTCCTGGAAGACCATATAAATGACTGCTACAGATCCCATCTTATTTACCATGCTATCTCCTCAAAAAAATGCAACTAGCTTCGTTGGTCATGACATAACCTTTAAAAAATACATGCTGCTTTCTCCGATCAGCTCATTATCTTTCCAAGTGTTCAGTCACTCTGTCCTTATAATAGCTTCTAGTAACTTCCCTGCATTAGGTCAATAATTTCCAAGCTCAATCTCTTAACCATTTTAAATATCGAGTGACACTGGCAATCTTCCAATCCAAGTTGACAATTCCTGAATCAAGAGTGTTTTGGAAGATCATGATTAATGCTTTAACAAAGTCCTCACCTAATTCATTAAATACTCTGTCATGTGAACCATCAGATCACAGATATTTCTTTATCTTTAATCTCATTAGTCTCACTATCAATACTTTTTGTACTTATATTGAATCTAATTAATTCCTCCCTTGATTTATTCTTCGTTTTCCTTGCACCTCTGGTATTTTGTAATGGATATAAATGGTATTACAAATCGTCTGTGTCTATCATGAAGGGGCCCAAATTACTCTGGTCACCATCTCAATATATTGGTGAAAACCTTTTATGTTAACATTTCTCATGTATGCCAAGTCAGGAAATACCATTGTGTTCTCTGGGAAACAAAACTGGAATACTGAAACAAAAACAGCGCAGTTCATTCAAAAGTCCCAAGTGCAATTTGCAATGGGGTGGGGTTCCCCAATTCCCTGCTTTGGTGAAAAATGTGGGAAACAAGGTTGATGGCCATTCGCTGCACTGCTATGACCTTTTGCTGAAGTTGCCGTGGGAGATCAACAGAAGCCCCACAGAAATTGGCTTTCCAATAATTCCTGCCAAAACGCCTGAGGTGACCTCGGGCTCAATCTTGACTTTCCACATGATCGAACGGCTTGCTGAGATTCACTATCGAAGCCTCACACAAAAACAGTAGACACTGGAATAAGGCACAGGATGTAAGCATGATTCAGTATCTGTAAGATGGGAAAGAGTAAACAGCAAACATCAAAGGAAAAAGCTGAATATAAATTGGAAATCCCCTAGCTAAAAATACGTGCGATAGATGGAATGTTTATTGGGACCAATAACTCCGCATGTGCGCTGTTAACTCATTTATAAAATTATTAGATCTAAATTTTGCAGGTTATTTCAATTAATAAACTACACAGTTGAGCTTCTTGGGGATCATGAGGTATCCTCCGTAAGGGGGATCAGCATGTATAAGGTCCACAAATACAACAACCAAGTAAAGCCTCAAAGAGCATCCAACCAAAATTGGTTGTTATAGTTAAAAAAAACCTTGCACTGTTGTTTGTGGGGGCTATTGTTGGAAGATGGTGGTGAATAATAGCATAGCAACAGTAGGACTGTAATCACTGGTGGTAACCATGCTGTTCATCATGGCTGTTCCTGCCAGAGTTTCACTGGGAAACAAATGGAAACGAGATGGAATAAATTGCTGTTTGGCAAAAAAAATAAAATAAATGCTTGCTAGATATAGTACAGTTTGAAAACAATAAGAATCTAAAATTATACCATGCCATCCGAGTGTACAAATGCTAATGCTTTTGGCTGGAATTCCACCTTTGGCTATTTGTGCTGTGGTTTTAACATGTTTAAAATAAATAGAGCAACACCTCCGCTAAAATAGCTGAGAAAAGAAATTCAGTTTAATGTGCTGAGTATTTTATATTGTATTCTGCAGCCAGGGTTTTTAGCAATGAGGCCTTATGCATATAAAAATGGGGATAAATAATGCGATGCAGTAGAATTTGATTGGATTACTTTGTCCCTTTGCATGTATGTGTTTTATTAAGCAGGTGCCAAAATGATCAGTAACCCTCAAACACCTCAAATTCCTCCAGTCTTCTCCCTGAAGGAGGTGGTTCATATTATCATGCAGCTCCAAAGACATCAGATTTTGTCTTATTTTGTTTGGTCAGTCCTCCTGTGAAGTGCCCTGTGGGCATTTTACACTGCTAAAGGTGCTATATTAATGCAAGTTGCTGCATGTCATCACACTGACCTTTCACTATGTATCAGTCTATGCAGTAAGCATTGGCATCATATTGAATCAGGGAGTGGGTGATCACAATATGCCTTCACTCTGTCCACATATATATTTACTATGACAAATTCTAGCTCCAGGAGCAGGTACCTGAGCTAATTTTCCATCTTTATCTCAGGAGCGTCTGGTCTAATTATATAACATCACATATTGTCTGACTGAGAGCAGCTGCTACAGGGTCATCTGCAGATCGAAGCTGGATCCTCACAGATCTGTCAATTCCACAGACCATGCATTTACCAAATGAAACAAACAGGCCAGCTAAACAGTCAGGATAAGTACATGTAAAATAGTGTTACACTAAATTTTTCATTTTAGTTTGGTGGGAAATTTTTTTTAAACTTATGTAGAGCGCACTTGAAAACTGCCAATTATGTCATGTGAGGTGCCTTGTTGAAAAGGCCCTTAGCAGGAAAGAAGCATTAAATTAACAGATCTGTTTTGGGTTGCTGTGATTCCACTGATGAGTGAGTCATTGTGTTAGTGTTAACATTTAGTTTCACAGTTCTCCAGAAAGCTAAAACAATCTGAATACTTTGTGGGCAAATACCATATGTGAAATGATTCATTTAATAAAGATGCGACTTTACAAATAACAAAAGAAAAGTCATGGGAAGAAAGTTGATAGCTGTTGGGAACATGATTTGGTTAAAAAAAAACACATCAAAGTGAATAATCAAGCTAATGTTGGATACCTCCATTTTAAGTGCTGGAGTTCAGTGACATCCATCAGGTCTAACATTCCCGCTAATTACTATTCAGGACATTTTTTTGGCTTCCAAATTGGTGCAGTGATTTGTTAGAACAGTATTGAGAGGACGTCACCATGATAAAATAGTCAGATACTGTGCTTATATAATGTTGATCCAGTCTGCAGAGAGCAGGGCCTGGTACAGAAATCATAAAACTGCTCCTGGCCTGGACCCCCAGCCCCTGATCCCTAACCCAAGCAGCCCTGAGTCCCAGTTATTCGGTCCTGATGTACCTCACCAGCTTTGGCCTTGGTACACAATGGTTTAGTGGTATTGGGAGGGTGAGGTAACCACAGGTATTTTGTCAGCAGCAGTGTGCTCCCACTGCTAAGGGAGACCATCATGTACATCCTGACATCTTCCCTGCTGCCTGGGGTGGCACTCCCACTCCCCTCCGCCTGCCCAATCTGGCTCAAAGTGGCCCACAGGAGGACTGTTCCACAACAGCACTCCCCACAATCATCAACCACCCCCCCTCCCTCCCACAGCAGTCTGTGTGAATGGCTCCAGTGACCAAGATGCCTCCTATTTCCATTGCAGGGCTTATTCCACTGTTACTGTTCCTTTCTAATTGCAGTCCCTGGAGTGGCCACTGCAACTGGTGGTGCTGTCAGGACGAAAGAACTGCTGGTCCTGCAATTCACCGGCAGCTCTTAAGGGCTGGAATGCTGTCTTTAAAGAGACTGAAGCCCTGATACTAGGAAAAGAATGGAAACAGGTCATGGCTCCATTAACTGAGACCTCCCCTGCGTGAGGATAGGTCCAACACTGCCACCTAAAGTCTCAGCCCGGCATTGCATCAGTGGAGGAAAGTGACCTTCTCTACAGGACTCCATGAAGGTCCCAGGCTGTTCAGCTAAGGTGGACACCCACTCGCTTTGGCTAGCCATTCTAACTCATCTATTTTATCATGTTGAGATGGATATTTGTCACAGTGGTTGCTAACTGCTCAGCGAAGAACTAAGTGTGGACTAAGGCTTTTGGCATCTCCAGGGCCGGGAGGAAGCACAGCAGATTTGGGAATGGGTGTGGGAAGTTCTAATGGTGATTGGGGTAACAGGTTACTGTTCTAATCCGTGAAGAATCAACTGACAGTCTATCAATACCAGCCACCTCCGAAAATTGTTAGTTGTACTTGAATTTCATAGTTTGATTTAACACTGAGCAATTCAGAGCATTTGGAAGCTCAACCTTTGAGTATTAGTAATTGTAAAAACATCAGCGTTTTCCTGGAACTTCTATTGCTTTTTCAATGTAAGCATTGCTTAAAGTGGCATGAACATACAATGGGATAGTGCTGGAGACTGATTACAGCCTGATTCCTTTGGAATTACATGGCAGAGCGATAATTCTCAAATTCTGTGACTCTGTACGTTAAGAGTATTTTCACAGTACAACATCTTTAGAAGTATATACAAAATCGTTTTTGTATAACTTTGACACAGTGTAAGATTGAGAAAGCTAGAATAAAAAACGCATTTCTGGAAAAAAACATTCTACAAGGTCTCCCTAATCTTTCAGGCACTTCATAATGCAATTAATGGCTCAGCCACACGGACCACGGTCTGAACCTTTGTCTGAACTGAGGTAAATGATCCAATTCAGGCCAGTGCTCCTGTATGACATTGGTCACAGTGCCCCTTGGATGGGAAGAGTAAAACTTCAGAGCAGGTTATTACCTCTGGTCATTTGGTATATTTTTGTGTGTTAGTTGCTATCACTTTGGATTAGAAGGTGTGGGCTTGAATTCCACACAAAAGTTTCAGTGAACAATATAGGTTTGGATTCCAGTGTAATGGTGCACTGCCAGAGGCTAGCAGCATCATTCCCTGAATTAGATATTACAGTGAGGCCTTCCCTAATGACCTGGGGTTACAAGATCCTGTAACCTCAAGTGACGATGTACAGGGTCTTATCCTGGTGGCTTGATCAAAATCCTTCCCTCATATCGACACCACCTTGGGACACAGTGATTAGTGTCATGGCTCCCTGGATGATGGCAGTGCACAGCTTGTCCACATGAGAATTAACAAACTTCCAAATATAATTCATTGTGTGAGGTTCTTTGGAGAGTCCTGCCTGAAACATGAGCTCTATAACAGAACTGCATTCTGTTTTGAATTCCAGTTGCCCACCAGAAAGTTCATGTGACTGGACATCAGGCACTCAGTTCCCTACCAATACTCACTGGTTGGACAGGAGTGAGGTAGTCACTTCTGCCAAGTACCAGAACGGTAAAGGTGCCTCCAAATCCATACTCTAATTTCAGTCACTATCAATCACAGGAAAGAAGAAGAAACACAGAGATTAATACTTCAACTGCTGTTAAATTTCACAAAGCTAGCATGACAATCAATGCCATTCACTTGCGGCTTTCACAGTAAATTAATTGTGTTTAACAAAGATTCGATTCATTCATCACCAAAAGTGAATAACTGGGATGGTACATTGTTCAGCACATGGCAACACACTTCCATTGCTATGCAACATTGTATCCTTTGACTCACCACAAGCAATGTCACATAAGATCAAATCTAAACTTAAGGAAAAATTACTTTGATGTTAAATATTCATGAGCTAGTTCCTAATCAAGAACCACCATTTTTGTGATGTTTCCAGGGTGGAACATGCAAATATTCCGTCACATTGTTCAGCTGCTAGTGACCCCTTCTATTTTGCTAAACAAGTAGGCAGTGTTCTTCATATGGCCAACTAGGGAAGATCTACAGAAGAAATAAGCTAAACATCTCAATCTCCTCTGTCCAAGCTTTGTTCTGTTTCTGCTTCTTTCCTGCTATATCCATGCAAGTGCCTTTGTGGGCTTTCTTATTAGAGAATTTCAATAAATAAGCCTACTCAATGATACCCTAATACTGACATATGTGCCCAGTTACCGAGGGCACATGTGTGCCATACCAACAGCAGATTTTCACAAGACACTGGCAGAAAAGTTTAAGTACTTCGCTGCAATTTTCTATCCACTGCTATTAATGTGAAGAAAACTTCAGGAAAGGCACCTAAGTTGTTCTGATAAGTCAGTCACTGTGTGTGTGAGGTCCTGCCAGCCTTCAGTGGTACTCACATGCTAGTTCACTGCAAGGGTCTCATAATCAAGCCTGAGCTGTTCTTTATTTGATGCCCATTTGTACATACTTGCCTTAGGGGCTGCAAAGTTTTTTTTCTCTCAAGTCTAAAGAAACTGAGGGGTTATTGTGCCTCTGGATTAGGGTATAACCTACACAAACAATCCCTCTAGAAGGACAAGGGCAGCAGATGCTTGGGAACACCACCAGCTTCACGTTCCCCTCCAAGCCACTCGCCATCCTGGCTTGGAAATATATCGTCATTCCTTCACTGTTGCTGGGTCAAAATCCTGGAATTCCCCCCCTGACGGCATTGTGGGTCAACCCATAGTAGGTGGACTGCAGCAGTGCAAGAAGGCAGCTCACCACTACCTTCTCAAGGGCAGCTAGGGGACTGACAATAAATGCTGGCCAGCCAGCGACACCAACATCCTATAAAATGAATAAATTAATAAAAAGAGGCTGCTGAACATTTATGAAGTGAAGACTATTGCCTGATTAAAGTCTGTTCCATTTGTTCTACAAATACAACCTATGAACTTTATGGGATCTTAATGTACTTGCTGGTTAGTTTAATGACAGAGTTTCAACCTTACAGGGAAAATATACACATCTCATTTGCAAATACTTAAAAGAGAGTTAATAATTGACTGGCTTACCTTGGAACTGGCTGACCTGTTGAACAGGATATGGATTCCTCTGCTGGTCTTTGCACTGTGGATGCGTCCTGGGGAGATGCCTCTGCATCTGGTCATGCTGCTGCTGATCGAAAGGAGGAAAACAAACCCATTAATTTTTGCCAGTACAGGTTGTGGGGAAATCAATGCTACTTTGTACTTGTGTAATCACTATTTTCATAGTTTAAAACCACAGCAATGGTTACAATCTCCAGTGAAGTGGGAATGTGTCCACAGTTGTTTTTCAATTTCTCCAATTTTTTATAAAATTCTTTCTGGCATGGTCACTAAAACAAAATAAAGGTTACTACCCTCTTTCTACCCCTCTTGTATTAGTTTTCCTTTCCAAATCAAAATGTTATTTATACGGCTTACAAAAATTTGGGAAATGAAAAGAACATAGATGTCAGAACCTAGCTGGAACAAAACGAAACTTACAGTATCACACTTGAGCTTCAATCTACTGAGCTCTGGCAATGACACGACACAACTTTCTTCACTAGCACAAGTGGAGTGAGACCTCTAGCAGCGGAGGCACTCTGCCAGCTGCAGTACGTCTGTGAGTCACTCACCCCCTCAGACAAGAACATGCCATTAATGTTCATGGATTTTTTTGAGTTAAGTTGGCTTGAGACAAACTATATAAGATAGTTGCAACTGTTTTAAAAAGCACTGGAATGCAGCTTTTCTGAGCGTGCACTGCTACGTTTACTAGATGCCATGGAGAAACCCCAGTTCTCCCACAGATCTGACGTTTGGGATCGTTAAGACCCTGACCCCATAAAAGTTACATATTATGATACACTGGAGGTTATGGCCTAACGGTATTATTGTTGGACTGCTAATCCAGAGACCCAAGTAATGTTCTGGGGACCTGGGTTCAAATCCTGCCATGGCAGATGGTGGACTCAAAGTCTAATGATGACCATGAAACCATTTTTGATTGTCAGGAAAAATCCATCTTGTTCACTAGTGTCCTTCAGGGAAGGAGATCTGCCATCGCCACCTGGTCTGGCCTACACATGACTCCACACCCACAGCAACATGACTGACTCTTAACTGCCATCTGGGGTGGGCAATAAATGCTGCCTGAGCCACAATGCCCTCACCCATGGATGAATTTTGAAAAAAAAAATCTAGAGAGGGAACCATGGTGATAAATCAGGTTTGGACCACCTTTCTCAGTCCCTCCAACAGGAAACTCCAGTCTCACTTCACCCAATAGCACTTTCCAGTGAGACGAATTATTGAGAAGAAGAGTAACCCCCAACCCTGGGAGATTGTAGCAAATTACAATATTCACACCATGACTCCAGCTAAGGTTAGCTCAATTAGGGGTTGAATCTTTCTGATTTGCCCATTGGACTGTCAGATGTGTGATGCTCTTCTACAGCTGATTTCAGTTTTAATACATTAAAATTTCTTTGAACTTTGCTTCATCAACATACATGGCCACTGTTGCTCACAAACTGATGAGGCAGGTCATTAGACAATTATGTTGGATCCAATCACTGGTTAATTCACTCATGTAAATTCATCTTGAGAGGCCCTGTTTAGATGAACAGACAGATTTTGGAATTCCTACTTTCCCAATTGGGTAGCTTTCATCTTTTCCCCCTTGGGCAGTAATCTTGTGGAATGGATTACCCTTCATGTAGACAACCCGCCTAATCTTTATTTCATTGAAACCAAATGAAAGACTGGTGATCTGCCCTGCCAGGTTACTGCAAAGCTTAATACCTACCTTTATATGTCTGACCTTGTGGTATTGGACTGGCTTTTCACTCTCAGTCCGCTTGAGTTGGGAAATACTGTGGTTTGGCCCAACCACCTCAGATTGGAGGTGTCCAATGCCGAAATAGGCTGCTTACTTGTGGTCTGCCTCCATTCTCTTGGATTTACCTTTGTTAAATATTAGGTTTCAGCAGCCCTCAACCCTCACCTCCCCACCCACTCTCCAGGCTCTACCCATGCCTACTTTATGCCCCCCTTCATCTCCATATCTACGTTGAACCCCATGCCAAATCATGTCCTCACCTAGCCCCGTGATCCCTCATAGTCTCAATGCCAACTCATTCCTCCCTAACCATCTTCGATCATCCAGTGACACTTTAGTGCCAACTTATGTAGCCATGCCCAACATTTTTGGCCTTTACCACTTCCATTCCAAATCACGCAGTACCCACCATGTGCAGACTTCACAACGATGTTAAGATAAAGCAAAACTAAATAAAAAACCCAAGTATATTAAGCAAAACAAAAATTCCATTCATTAAGGTCCATCCAAAACTTTTAAAAGGCCCTTCAGCACTTACTCACTTATCAAAAAATACAAGATTCATACTCATAGCCCACATTAATGGCAGCAATTGATTTATTGGTCTGTTTGAGCTGTCAAGCATTAATAATGACAGCTTATGGGGTAGTGACAACAAACAGCTAATATAACTTCTGAAGCAGATCTGAAGAAGGGTCCTGACCCGAAACATCAACTTTCCTGCTCCTCTAATGCTGCCTGGCCTGCTGTGTTCCTCCAGCTCCACACTTTGCTATTTAAAGCTGCGAAAGCAGATCTTTTTCAAAATTAGTGACATGGCAGGCTGGAATTTTGGGCTAGGAATGTAGGTTACATCATTGCACATTTTAGCAATTAATACATGCAATGTATGTGAAAGGTCATTCAGGCTTTGAAACTTAATTAGTTTGTTTTTTAAATGCTTCCATCGTACAATGTACTCTCCCTGAGTTTATGGTTCACACAAATATAGGTGGGAAGCCAGCTGGAGAGGATGACACAGAAAGTCTGCAGAGGGAAACAGACAGCTTAAGTGAAGGGCAAAGGCTTGGCAAATAAGATTAACTTTGGCAGGAAGAATAGAGGAGCTGAATATTATATAAATGGAGAAAGACTGCGCAAAACTAAGGAACAGAGGGACGACGAATCACAAAAATCTAGTATCCAACTTCAGCAGTAATAAGGATGGCGGCCTTCATTAAAAGGGAATTGATTATAAAAGTAGGGAGGTTTCACTGAAACTATACAAGGCATTCGTTAGACTTCAGCTGGAATACTGTGAACAGTTTTGAGCCCTTATCTAACAAAAGATATACCGGTATTGGAGGAAGTACAAGGCAGGTTCACTTGGCTGATACCAGGCATAGATAGTCTACCTGAACTTACTGGAAAATAGAAGAATAAGAGGCGAACTTATTGAAACATACAGGATTCTGAGGGAACTTGACAGGGTAGATGTGGAGCAGTTGTCTCCACATGTGGTAGAGTCTAGGGCCAAAGGGCATAATCTCAGAATAAGAAATCATACATTTAAGATAGAGACAAAGCAGGAGTTAGTTCTCTGAACGTGGTGAATCTATAGAATTCTTCACTGTAGAGGACTATAGAGGCTGGGTCATTACGTATATTCAAGACAGACAGATTTTTAATCAGTAATGGAATTGGATGTTATACAGAAAAGGCAAGAAGATGGAGTTGAGGATTAACAGATCAGCCATGATCTCACTGAATGGTAGAATAGACTCAAAGGAGCAGAATTAGTCTATTCAGCCCAATGTCTTATGGTCTTATGATCACATCTTGGGAATTTTTAAGGTTATTTTTTAATTTTGAAAGGGTTTGAGATTTCAATCATTTGACAGCCTGAAAGTTCGCATACTTTAACTGGCCTTCATGATACATCTCCTCCATAAATGTGAGACTCCCAAGACTTTTGCTACAGTGAAGGTGGGGTTTGTTTAACTTCAGTGCTAAATTCAAATAGCCCTGCTGAATCCTCATGTGTGAATCAGAGCCTGCCCCTTTCCCTACAAGTGATCAAGGGATGTGTTGCAAATTAGCATTTCAGCTCCTCGTCCCGTTTATCACTTTTAAAGATCAGTCAAGTTTGCATGACTCTGTGAAAATCTGGCTTATCTGCTCCTAGGTAACTTTTCTTACTTCTGCTCTGAATTCAGCCCATCTCCCGGTGAAACCTTCATTCATGTCTTTGTTACCTGGAGTCTGGACTATTCCAACGACTCAACGAAACTTTAATCCTCTACCTTCCATTCAATCAGCTTATCCAAAGTTTTTCCACAACATGTTCCACTCATTCATTATGTCTGCTGTTGCCACAGAATTGAAATTTGCTTCATGTCTTCATGGTCTCACCTCTTCTTTACTCTGCATTCTCTGCTAGAGTTCTGTCAATTCATTGTAATGGAGTCTGGCATAACTACTTGACACTCTGGCCTCTTGAGCATGGACCGCCCATACCCCAGCATTAACACCATACCTTCGGCATGCTCAGCCCCATATTGGGCCACACGGTGGCTCAGTGGTTAGCACTGCTGCCTCACAGCACCAGAGACCCAGGTTCAATTCCATCCTTAGGCGACTGCCTGTGTGCAGTTTGCACATTCTCCCCATATCTGTGTGGGTCTCCTCCGGGTGCTCAGGTTTCCCCCCAGTGTCCAAAGATGGGTAAGTGGATTGGCCATGCTAAATTAGATACAGTGTTTGGGGACGTACAGGCTAGGTGGATTTGTCATGGGAAATGCAGGGATAGGGTAGGGGAGTGGATCTGGGTGGGATGCTCTTTGGAGGGTCAGTGTGGACTTGATGGGCTGAATAGCCTGTTTCCACACTGTAGGGATTCTATGATTCTACATTATGGTACAACTTTTTCATCTTTACCAACAATCTTTAACACCCATTTCTTCAACGAAGACTCGGATTACTCCCTCTCTTAGCAGCTCCTTCTTCAGCCCCAGTTTTAGATTATGCCTCTGTGAAGCCCTATTGGGATACTTCTGTCTGTCAGAGATGCTGTATTAAATGTACATCATTACTGCTACTGCCAAAACCCTACTCGCTTTACCAACTTTCCGCTCCAGCGAAATCAAACTGGATAATGATAAAATTGTTCTAAGCCTGATCAAACCCAAGATTTTGTTGTCAGTTACATAAAAGCAGTTGGAGTACTGCCACCAGTCTGGGCACAGGGCTGCAATCGCACAGTTTTTGACACGATTACATACACATTACAACACAAATTAGTTTCTACCTTAGCAATATGGCACTGCCCAGAAGGACCAGAAAGAACTGCAGCTGCTCAACGGGAAAGCAGCATAAACAGATTATCTTCCACCAGCTCCAACTCCAAGACAGCAGGGCACCACATTGCATCAGCTTCCCGAAATTACAGCACTGACAGAAAACAAATGCGCTTCCAATTTTCAAACTCTTCTCCCTGAGAAAACTTTACTCATTTTCCAGTTTTCAAATGTTCCTTCTGCACGTGAGGGTGCAATACTAGGACAGTTCAGTGTACGCCAGAGAGTAAAAGGGGGAGAGGAGGGGGGAGCAGGGACAGGGTGGATGACGGAAAACAAGATTATTTTAGTAAACATATTAAGAATTTAAGGTAAACTCAGCAAGACTGAGGGGGAGGGGGTTTATTACAATTTTTCCAGGGAAGGGGTTTATTACAGTGTGTCGGGGGGGACAGGGGTTTATTACAGTGTGCCTGGGAGGAGAGGGGTTTATTACAGTGTGCCCGGGGGGACAGGGGTTTATTACAGTGTGTCCAGGGGGAGATGGGTTCATTACAGTGCGTGTGGGGGAAGGAAATTTATTACAATGTGCCCGGGGGGACAGGGGTTTATTACAATGTGTCTGGGGGGAGAGGGGTTTATTACAGTGTGCCCAAGGGGACAGGGGTTTATTACAGTGTGTCCGGGGGGAGATGGGTTTATTACAGTGCGTGCGGGGGAAGGAAATTTATTACAATGTGCCCGGGGGGACAGGGGTTTATTACAGTGTGCCCGGGGGGACGGGGTTTATTACAATGTGTCTGGGGGGAGAAGGGTTTATTACAGTGTGCCCAAGGAGACAGGGGTTTATTACAGTGTGTCCGGGGGGAGATGGGTTTATTACAGTGTGTACGGAGGGGAGAGGGGGGACAGGGGTTTATTACA
>JAHRHZ010000217.1:2140557-2166941 GCA_024137785.1 Ginglymostoma cirratum | reverse complement strand
TGTCCGGGGCGAAAGGGGGGACAGGGATTTACTACAGTGTGTCCGGTGGGTGGAGGGGGGGGGATGCGGTGCAGTGAAACAGAGGAATTGATTATAATGCATGTGTGGCTGTGAAGCTGGAGGATTAGTGCTTATTTGATAGTTTACCTGAGAATATGCAGCAAATGTATTCAATTTGTTTTTAGCTGTCAAATTTTCAATTCCAAACTCCTGTTCTATTTCATTACCTATGAAAGTTGAATCAGTCAACCTCAACTGTGTCTGCTCAGGCTGTTCCATGATCTCAACATCTGACTCCGTCTCCTGAAATGGTACATTTTGTATTTGCTCAGGTGACATGGGAGTGGTTGGCTCAGCCAGTTATAGAGTCATACATCAAAGAAACAGACCCTTCGGTCCAACCAGTCCATGCTGACCATGTTCCAAACTAAACTAGTCCCACCTGCCTGCTGCTGCCCCATATCCCTCCAAACCTTTCCAGTCTTTATTGTCCAGCTCTAATTGCCCTTGAGAAGGTGGTGGGAGCTGCCTTCATGAACTGTTGCTGTTCTTGGGACATATGGAAACCCATAGTGCCATTCCAGGGTTTTAACGTAATGTCAGTGCTACAGATCCAAGTCAGAACGGTGTGTGGATTGGACGGAAACTTTCCATTTTGACCTCCTCTGCATCTGCTGCCTTGCCCTGCGAGGTGATAGCGGTGACAGGTTTGAAAGTTGCTATTGGAGGAGCCTTGATGAGTTACTGCAGTAGATCTTGCCGATGGTACACCCCGCTGGCATTCTACATTAGTAGTGAAGTGAGTGAACGGTGATAGTAGTGCATGGATGGCCAATGAAGTGTGATATCTTGTCCTGAATGGTGTCAAGCTTATTGAATGTTGTTAGAGCTGCACTCATCCAGGCAAGTGGATAGTATTCCATCACACTGTTAATTTGTTCCTTGGAGGCTGTAGATAGGCACTAGGAGGTCAGGAGTTGAGGTCCTTGCTGCAGAAATCCTCGTGTCCAACCTGCTCCTTGTAACTATGTGTTTCCGTGGCCCAGTTTCAGTTTCTGGTCAATGCCAACAGCAAAATGCCGATAATGGGCGATTCAGTTTGGGAAAGCAAAGGAGAAATGTTTAAATATTCTTCCCTGTTTGTATGGGCACTAGTGTGGCACAAGTATTATGTATAAAATGGATCATTAGAACTCTCTGATAAAACTCTCTGATAAAGGTAGCACATATTTTATAAAAAAAATTAATTCAAATTAATATTCTTTTTGGACCATCGAACCAATGCCTGGATGACCATGTGGGAGGTACAATAGCTTTGAAAATTTACTGCAATATGAATTATCTGTGTCTGATGGTTAGCTTGGTGCGACAGGATTCATTTGCGTGCATTTCTTTTGTCGCACAGTCATGTCTTTGCAAGTCAGTACCTTTTGACATGTTTGTCAGCAACCACTTTAAGCCGAACTATCGAGAGGAAAGGAACTTGAAATTGTCAGAACAAACCCAAATAAGTACTTGCAATTCATTTGCTGTGCGTGGTTGGGAAAGAGAGATCCCATCCAGAGTGCGACACAACCGAGTGAGTGTGTATTCAGGGAATTTAGACGCTGCGTGGGAATTTGGTGCAGAGGGGAAGAGGTGTTTTTTGCTTGTATTTTTAGCTGCTTTTTCACAAAGATTTTTTTTAACAGGATAAACTGAAGCTGAGGACTGGGGGCCCAGCACAGAGGAAAGAGTGACATTACAGGAAAAACATAGGTTCACTGGTTGGTTATAGCTACTAATTTGACTATTACATGTTACTTTCAATTGGAAGTAAATAGAGGAAATATTTACAGGTTGCAAACTAAAATAAAAGGAAAATTTTAAAAATCAAAATAGGGACTGCATAAATAAAACAGAGATGTAGGGCCAGGCGATACGTTGTACCTGCATGATGTGGGAGCTGACGGACTCCACTGTGTTTCATAGTGACCACTGTGTTTCATAGTGACCACATCTGTAGCAACTACTGGTTGCTTAAGGAACTCCAGCTCAGAGCTGATGAGCTGGAATCTGAGCTTCAAACACTGCGAACATCAGGCAGGAAGAGTTACCTGGAAGCTGTGTTTCAGGAGGCAGTCACACCCCTTAGATTAACTACCTCAAATTCAGTCAGTGGTCAGGGACAGGAGGGTGAGAGTGTGAGTGAGGCAGGTAGTGAGGTCTAGGAGATAGTGCTGAAGGAGCCTCAGCTTGTCTAACAGGTTTGAGATTCTTGCTCCCTGTGTAAATGAGGGTGGGGGCTATAGTGAGCAAACTGACCATAGCACCATGGTAGAGGGAACCATTCAAGATGGCGGGTGAGAAGGGAAATGTAGTTGTAATCGGGGATAGTATATTCGGAAGAATAGACACTGTTCTGTGTGACCAGGATTGAGAGTCCCAAAGGCTGTGTTGCCTGCCTGGTGCATGGATTCAGGTTTTCTCCTCTGGGCTATGGAGGAACCTGGAGAAGGAGGGGAAAGATGCAGTTATCATGGTCCACGTAGTTACCAACAATATGGGTAGAAAGAGGAGAGAGGTTCTGCTGAGGGAATATGAACAGCTAGGGGCTACATTAAAAAGCAGAACTAAAAAAGTTAGTAATCTCTAGATTACTACCTGAGCCACAAACAAATTGACACAGGGTCAACAAGATTAAAGAGGTAAATGCATTGGTTGGTAAAAAGATTGGTGTGGGAGAAACAGATTCAAATTCATGAGAAATTGCCACCAGTCCTGGGGAAGGTGGGAATCTGTTCCAATGGCTTCACCTGAATCATGCTGGGACCAGAGTCCTGGTGAATCACATATCGAGGCCTGTGGACAGGGCTTTAAACCGAATAGTGGGGGAAGTGGGATGGGGGGGTTATGGTGGGTTCAGTTGGATGGAAAATCATGGAAAATGTTAAAGTGGGGAGGGCTCCAGAACAAGTAATAGGACAGAGGGTATGGAAAGGGTCAGGAAGCTAACTTAAGGCACAGGAGATGAGGCAAAAGCTATGAGAAAGTGGGGGAGGGGGGAGGCACAGTCAACGCAGGACTGAGGGTGTTGTACTTAAATGCTCACAGTATACAAAACTAGGTAGATCAGCTCGTAAGCGCAGACTAAAATTTGCAGGTACGATGTTGTGTTGGTAGGCGGAGGGACAGGTAGCGTTGAGGATTCAGGGAGGCTGAAGGAGAACTTGGACAGATTAGGAGAGTAGGCAAAGATGGGGCAGATAGAAGACAATGTAAGTGTGAGGTTATGCACTTTGGTAGGAAGAATTGAGGTGTAGACTATTTTCTAAATGGGGAAAGGCTTCGGAAATCTGAAGCACAAATGGACTTTGGAGTCCTAGTTCAAGACTCTCTTAAAGTTAATATGCAGGTTCAGTTGGCAGCTGGGAAGGCAAATGCAACGTTAGCATTCATTTCAAGAGGGATGGAATATAAGAGCAGAATGTGCTGCTGAGGCTGTATAAGGCTCTGATCAGATTGCATTTGGAATATTATGAACAACCAAGGGCCCTATTTCTAAGAAAGGATGTGCCAGCCTGGGAGGGTCTAGAGGAGGTTTACAGGAATGATCCTGGAGATGAAGTGCTTGCCATAAGAGGAGCAACTGAAGACTCTGAGTCTGTACTCGATAGCGTTCAGAAGGTTGAGGGTGGAACTCAATTAAACTTACAGAATAATGACAGGCCTGGTGATGTGGATGGGGAGAAGACGTTTCCACTGATAGGAGAGACTAGGACCCGAGGCCACAGTCTCAGAGTGAAGGATCCACCCTTCAGAACTGAGGATGGAGGAAATTCTTCAGCCAAACGGTGGATGAATCAGTGGATCTCACTGCCACGGAAGGGCTGTGGAGGTCAAGACATTGAGTGTATTTAAGACAGAGATAGATAGGTTCTTGATTAGTAAGGGGATCAAGGATTACAGGGAAAAGGCAGGAGAATGAGGTAGAGAAACAGCCATAATCGAATGGCAGAGCAGACTCAATGGACCAAATGGCCTAATCTGTTCCTATATCCTACGGTCTTAAAAGGGGCTTCAGCTATTTACTCTGCAATTACTCTGCAATTTGAGAGGGAGAAGATAGAATCAGAGGTAAAGGCATTACAGCTGAATAAAGGCGGCTACAGAGGTATGAGGGAGGAGCTGGGCAGAATTGACTGGAAGACGAGCCTAGCAGGAAAGACAGTGGAACAGCAATGGCAGGAGTTTCTGGGAGTAATTCAGGAGACGCAGCAAAAATTCATCCCTAGGAAAAAGAAGCATGGTACAGGGAGAATGAGGCAACCATGGCTGACTAAGGAAGTCAGGGATAGCATAAAAGCAAAAAAGAAAGCATATAATGTGGCGATGGGCAGTGGGAAACCAGAGGACTGGGAAGCTTACAAAGACCAACAGAGGGCAACAAAAAAAAAGGAGGGAGAAGATTAAATATGAGGGTAAGCTAGTCAGTAATATAAATGAAGACCGTAAGGGTTTCTTTAGATATATAAAGGGCAAAGGAGAGGCAATAGTGGACATTGGACCACTGGAAAATGATGCTGGAGAGATAGTAGTGGGGAACAAGGAAATGGCTGAGGAACTGAATAATTACTTCGCGTCAGCCTTCACTGTGGAAGACATGAGTAATATTCCAAAAATTCAAGAGAGTCAGGGGGCAGGGCTGAGTATGGTGACCATCACCAAGGAAAAGGTGCAAGTAAATCTGATTGGCCTGAAGGTAGACAAATCACCTGGACCAGATGGACTACACACCAGAGTTCTGAAGGAGCTAGCTGAAGAGATAGTGGAAGCGTTAGTGGTGATCCTTCAGGAATTGCTCAAGTCAGGGAGGGTCCCAGAGGACTGGAAAATCGCCAATGTGACACCCCTGTTTAAGAAGGGAGTAAGGCAAAAGATGGAAAATTACAGGCTGATTAGCCTAACCTTGGTTGTGGGTAAGATTTTGGAGTCCATTGTAAAGGATGAGATTTCTGAATATTTGCAAGGGTAGGGTAAAATATTGCAAAGTCAGCATGGTTTCATCAAAGGGAGGTCACGCCTGACAAATCTGTTAGAATTCTTTGAGGAAGTAATGAGCAGAGTAGACCAAGGAGAGCCAATGAATGTTATCTACCTGGACTTCAAGAAGGCCTTTAACAAGGTGCCGCACAGGAGGCTGCTGAGTAAGATAAGGGCCCATGGTGTGAGGCAAGGTGCTAGCATGGATAGAAGATTGGCTGTCTGGCAGAAAGCAGAGAATGGGGATAAAAGGATCTTTCTTGGGATGGTAGCCGGTGACAAGTGGTGTTCTGCAAGGGTCAGTGTTGGGACCACAACTTTTCACTTTGTACATTAATGATCTAGATGAAGGAACTGTGGGCATTCTGGCTAAGTTTGCAGACGATACAAAGATAGGTGGAGGGACCGGTAGTATTGAGGAGGTGGGAAGGCTGCAGAAGGATTTGGACTGGATAGGAGAGTGGGCAAAGAAGTGGCAGATGGAGTACAATGTGGGAAAGTGTGAGGTCATGCACTTTGGTAAGAAGAATAAAAGCATGGACTATTTTCTAAATGGGGAGAAAATTCAGAAGTCTGAAGTGCAAAGAGACTTGGGAGTTCTAGTCCAGGATTCTCTCAAGGTAAACTTGCAGGTTGAGTCAGTAGTCAGGAAGGCAAATGCAATGTTGGCATTTATTTTGAGAATATAAAAGCAGGGATGTCCTATTGAGGCTTCATAAGGCTCTGGTCAGACCACATTTGGAGTATTGTGTGCAGTTTTGGGCCCCATATCTCAGGAAGGATGTACTGGCCCTGGAGTGGGTTCAGAGGAGGTTCACAAGAGTGGTCCCAGGAATGAAAAGCTTAACATATGAGGAACGTTTGAGGACTCTGGGACTATACTCATTGGAGTTTAGAAGGATGAGGGGGGATCTAACTGAAACTTTTAGAATACTGAATGGCCTGGAGAGAGTGGAGGTTGGGAAGATGCTTCCATTGGTAGGAAAGTCTAGGACCCGAGGGCACAGCCTTAGAGTAAAGGGAAGACCTTTTAGAACGGAGATAAGGAGAAACTTCTTCAGCCAGAGAGAGGTAAATCTATGGAATTCACTGCCACAGAAGGCTTTGGAGGCCAGGTCATTCAGTACCTTTAAAACTGAGATAGATAGGTTCTTGATTATCAAGGGGATTAAGGGTTACGGGGAGAAAGCAGGAGGATAGGGTTGAGGAACTTATCAGCCATGATTGAATGGCGGAGCAGATCCGATGGGCCGAATAGCTAATTTCTGCTCCTATGTCTTATGGTCTTATATGAGACTTAATTCCAATAAGTCACCTTGTGACAAGTAGTTAACACTTTAAAGAATTCCAAAAGTAGTCCTAAAATGTTACAAGGAGCCCTTGGGGAAATAAAAGACCTCTACAGCCAACTTTGCATCCATACTGTCCCGTCTAGTAGTTTCAATTTTGCTGCCAAGCCTGGCAGAAGGCACTTTACCGAATGTTTCTGCAATTCCATGTACACTACATCAATTGCATTATCATTATCAACGCACCCTGTTGCTTCATTAAGAAATTCAATAAAATTTGTTATGATGGCTTAATGTTTAATAATTTTTTGTAGAATTGCATTTGAGGGATTGTGGATACCTTGACTATGTGTTTTAAAGAGGTCAATGAAAGGACAGTGGCAGTGTGGTTTGGGGTGGCAATTCAGTCGATGGAGTAGGAAGCAGTTTTCACCCATTGACATTGTAACATCTTAAATGGTTGCACTAAAATGGTTTGCTGCTATTTCTTGACATGTTCTGCTATCTCCCACTGCAGTTACAAAAGGAGACCAGGATAAGCCTTGTATAATTCACTGGCCCACAGGTTTCTGCCATTGATGCCACTGTATAAGCTTAGCAGGTTGGTGACCATAACGCTGCAAACAAAAAGGAAGAGTTTGAAATCAGGCCTCCAGCAATGCAGTTTATCTTGGGGCAGGTGCGCGACAGCACAGGAGGCACGGCCAATGGGTGTAAAGTGGAAAATCACAAAGCCGGGGGAATTGGAAATGGAGCAAAGCAAAGCTGGAAGAGAGGTACAAACATGCCACTAATTGCAGCAAACTATTCTGGTCTTCCAATGTGGCTGAAACGAGAAAGAAATGATGGCCCAAAGATGGAGATTGAGGTAAAAGACATTACATTGCTATACACAAATCAGTCTTGTGTGTGCATCTGACTGAAACACAAACAAACCTCAAGGGGAACTCACATGGGCGCTGCCATTTTCAACCTTTTTTTCCCTTACCATTTTGAATGCGCTCTGGCCTTCAGGAATTCCTGTGAGAACATGCCTTTGAGATTGTGAAACACAGGAGACAGTGCAGCCCCCACCCTAGCCCATGTCACAGACTAGGTCAGCATTTACCTGCTCTGCCAGCAACTGCTGCTGTTGCCTCTGCTCCCTGAATAACTGCTGCTTCTGCTGTTCCATCATGTGGAGCTGATGCATTCTCTGTCTTTCTTGCTCCATCAACAACTGTTTCATCATGACTGCCTGCTGCTGGTTTCCAAGGTAACCGGGGCCTCCAGGGTTAGCAGTCATCGAGCCGGGCACCGGGACCCCAGTGCCAGTGGCAGGGCCAGGGACAGGGGTCTGTACAGATGCTGCCGGCCGCGAGGTTCCCACTGGACTCTGATCCTGTGTGGAAGAAAGGACTGTCTTAATGATTGCAGAACATACAGGCTACTACAGAACCTCAAGCACGACACACTGTGCAGATGATACCTACAAGCCACAAAAAAATACCACAACGGTAGTAATCCCATCCACCAACTGCCAAGCTATGCACCTTATTCCTGCACATGCCAGTTTCATGAAAGGATGTGGGGTCACCATTGCATCCCTCTGCAATAACATCACCCCAGCAAACTGACTTGCCCCTCCATTTGCACTTGTGCGATACCTCCCTGGCAAATCTGATCAAAGTGCAAGAGCCATCAGCTGCAAAAGGCTGTATGTTTGCAAAAGTCCCAACAGATCATAGGGCTGCTCTCTCATTAGAGAGATGACTGGTGGTGTTTTTTTTAATATAACCTATTTTTATTTGGTAGTGGTGGTTTAGCTTGAGAGTCACCATGCCTCAAGTGAAGGGTGAGGTTGAGAAGGACAGTCCCCATCATGGTAACCTCAGTCGGTGTGGGAACTGAACCCACGCGGTTGGCATCACAAACCAGCCAAATGAGCTAAACGACGCTTGTATGTGTGTGAGGTAGAGGTAAGCGAGGAGTCTCCCCAGCCTAGCTCATTAGCAGATTAGAAGAAGCAGCACCACCATCCCAACGCATTGCCCAATCAGATAACGTCTTTCAGTGAGTGGACATTTCTTAATGAACAAAGTGACTTTTTGTTGACTGTGAAACCCAGGGGATCAGCAGCTGCAGTTTTATTTCAGCCTCTTAAACAACCATTGTCTTTACTTAACATTTGCCACCTCACTGCTGCATTCTCAATTCAAGATTAATTTTGTCTGGTGATGTTACAGTAAAATGTTATGTCTCCCCTGCCACTAGTACAATACTGCAGATCTACGAGGAGGTCTTCAGCATACCACAGTCTTACTGGCTTGTTTATTATATTTAAGTGTAAAGACATTATTCAGTAAACTTAAAGGCTGACATCTTAAGAGTCACAGTATTAAAAAAATGCACACAGTACAAAGAATAGTTCTTCATCAAAAGAAGGCATGCATTTGTTTCAGAGGATAATTACAACCTTCACTTTTGACAACTGTACGTACAAATTTATAAAGATTGTGTCTCAAATATTAATATTTACACACATCACATACCAGCCTGTAGCAATTTCTTTTTAATATTTTGAAGGCTCATGCACATATCAGGTATTTTTTTTGCTGGGGTGGGGGAAAGACAGAGGTGGAGATGGGTGTTTTAAGAATGCCATTTTTATATTCATTTCACCACCAGTTTTCTTCCTACGCCCGTCTTCTGAGTGTTGTGGTTCGTACTGTAACACAGATCCACGAACAACAAAAGAACCGTGACAGCACCATTTCCATATGAGTCTGCACAATTAGGCCCTGTGTATTCCGGTCTTTTTTTCTTATTTTCCAGATGTGCATTTCATTAGGAAAGCTGTTTATATTGCTTCTCACTTAATTGCCTCAGAAAGCGATCCCTGCTCTTCTGTTACTTGCTACACCAGTTCAGAAGGCATTTGAGAAGCAAGAGAGGACATGACTAATACTTGGAACGAGTGGATTACCTTATGAGGCAAGGTAATCATCTGGAGATGAGAAGAGTCAGAAGTGACTTAATTGAAATGTATAAGATTCTCAGAGGACTTGACTGAGTGGATGCTTCCTCCTGTGGGAAAATCTAGATTTTTTTTCTTTATTGATTCACGAGATGAGGGCATCGCTGGCTAGGGAGCATTTATTGCCCATCCCTAATTGCCCAGAGGGCAGTTAAGAGTCAACCACATTGCTGTGGGTCTGGAGTCACATGTAGGCCAGACCAGGTAGGAATGGCAGTTTCCTTCCCGAAAGGACGTAAGTGAACCAGATGGGTTTTTCCCCAACAATCGACAATGGATTCACAGTCATCATTAGATTCTTAATTCCAGATATTTTATTGAGTTCAAATTCCACCATCTGCTATGGCAGGATTCGAATCCGGGTCCTCAGAATGTTACCTGGGTCTCTGGATTAATAGTCCAACGATATTATCACTAGGCCATCGCCTACAGTGCGGAAAGAGGCTGTTCGGCCCATCAAGTCTGCACCGGCCCTCTGAACAGCATCCCTCCTAGACCCAGGCTCCTCCACCCTATCTCCTTAACGTTGCATTTTCCATAGCAATCCATCTAGCCTGCACATCTTTGGGCCATGAGGGGAAACCAGAGTGTGTGCAAACTCCACTTAGTCACTCAAGGCCGAACATTTTTTTCTTTCAATGGGTTGTGAACTTTTGCAATGTTGGAGAGCTTTTCAGCGAGCACTCTACAGAGAGGCTCCGCAAAAACCGAGGGGAGGCATGATTGGAAAGGAAGCAATGGAAAGAAAGGTGATCCCTGGGATTGTGGAGCAGTGGAACCCAGTGTGTATGTTTCTGCGCATGGAGAATGGCACCCAGAATCTACGAGCTCAGAGGACAAGTCTGCTTGAAGCAGTTTGAGTTCAGCAGGCATAGAATGGAAGTTCAGGGTATTGAGCGGGAGACTGAAGAATGTAACAGTATAGGAGTTCTGAGAATTTGTTGGCAGTGGGAAAGGAGTGGAATCTCCTTGTGTGAGGTTGTAAGGCCCAAATAAATCTGGGCCTTTTTCAAACCTTCAGACAGCAATGCCTCATTGAGTACATTCCCGTGCCTCATAACTCATCTCTGTGACAACCCGTTTTCTTGTTCGCACTTTTCCTCCAATTGTTTCCCCACTTGACAACCTCTCTCTAATTTATTGGCAGCACAGGATTTTTAAAAAATTACTAACTTTTTGTGAGTTTGCTGACTTATACAATCCTTACTTATAAATATAAATGTCCACAATCCAATAAAAATGACCTCATAAGATACGTAAACGGTCATTAGCAAGTTTTTCTATTAAAAACCTCCCATAAACCTCAAAAAATGGTTCATAAAATAGATACTTCTGATTTAAGTTTTCATTGTAATCAAGCACGAATAAAAGCAAAATCAAGTATCAATAAATAATGTCATAAGTAATGGCAGATAGTAAATAAAACAGAAAAATTACTGATAACATTAAGCATTATTGTTCTCTGTCTGAAAACAGTTCCACAATAAAGAGCACAATTCTTAAACGAATGCCATCAGTGGCCTGAAATGAACTTTTTTAGTTTGAAAATCTTTTACACAAAGTGAAGGAATTCCAAGATTTTTGCTGACTGTGAAGGTATCCTGATGCTTAAACTACTACACTGAATCCTGAAAAATTCAGAAAAATCTATCGAAAATAGCAGACAGATTATGAACTCACAGGCTTTTTTGACTGTGCTGCCTTTCTGAAGGAGCAGTTCAGCTCCCACTGATCACCTGTCTTCTCCTTACAGCTCTATACATTCTTCCTTTTCAGTTAATCGTCCAAACCCCTCATGAATGTGTTGACTGAATCTGTCTCCACCACACTCTCTTTGGAACTACATTTCAGATTCCACGCAGACACTGCATGAGAAAGGTTTTCTTAGTATCACCAATGCTTAACAAAACCTGTGGCCCTCTGATGTGAGTCTATCCAACAACGGGAAAAGTCTCACCCTATCTGCTCTGTCCAGATCCCTCATAATTTTGAGTACTGTATCTATATTAATAAAGACTAGATCTTATCATGTTTCTGTAGTTATGGTTGTGGACTGATACGGGAAAGGGCGATTTTGGTAAAACTTAAATTAGAAGTAGCTATTTTATGAACGATTTTTTTGAGGTTTATGGGAGGTTTTTAACAGAAAAACCAAGGATTGTGGTAGGGATGGCTGCATTTGTTTCAAGTAAGTTGCCTCATTATATTCAATGGCGATTCAGCTGGCAACAGGTAGCTGATTGGTCTGGGGGTTGGTGACTATTTACCCAATGACAAAGGCTGTTTACACTGCTGCTTTGTTCAATCAGTGGGGGAGGCTGGTTTCAGACAGACTAGCACATGAGAGTGTTTTCAAGGTGAGATCTAGCTAGCAGCAAGTAGCTACTTGGCTTGTGGAGTTGTGACCAACTGTGGATGACTGCCTGCCAAAAACAAAGTGTTTGGGTCCTGAGAACTGAAAAGCTTGTGGGTGTGATCAATACGGCCAGAAGTCTTCAGACTTCCATAAGGGGAAGTGGCATGTCTCTCTGCAGTAAACCAAAATGCCCAAAGCTTTAAGCCTGTTTCTTTTCTTACACTGTGGCTTTGGGTGGCATGGTGGCTCAGTGGCTAGCACTGCTACCTCACAGCACCAGGGTCCCAGGTTCGATTCCACCTTCAGGTGACTGTCTGTGTGGAGTTTGCATGTTCTCTCTGGGTCTGTGTACGATTCCTCCAGGTACTCTGGTTTTTTCCGACGGTAAAATGTACAGGGTAGGTGGATTAGCCATTGGAAATGTAGGGTTAGAGGGATAGGGTAGCAGGTGGGTCTGGGTGGGATATTCTTCAGATGGCTGGTGTGGAGTTGATGAGCCAACTGGCCCGGCTCCACACTGTAGGGATTTTATGATTCTAACCACTAACTGAGAGAGTTTGCAATTATGCACCCATGCTGCATGTGAAGAAATGAAAAAAAATTGTGAAAAAGAGATTGTTTTCCCAGTGATTTTTTTCTCTCGCAGATGATGCCAATGCTTTTCTTTGTCTGTCTGTATGTGTGTAGGAGGTTTATAGAAAAGGCTTAGAGTTTTATCTAGAAGAGTTGTATGTTGATAGTTCATGGTTGTTTACCTGTAGCTATAATCTATTTATTTGCAACAAGTTCAGGTTAAGTACAAAAGCTTAGTCTAAGTTTTCTGAAAGACAGAAAAACTGGGGACTTTGCGTACTTTGATAACATCTCTAACTTTTGTAACAACTGGGGGTGTAGCTTGATTTCTAATGAACTACCCCAGTGATGCACGACACTCTCACATCTCCTCTCAATCTTTCCTTCTTCAAGAAGATCTGACCCAGCTTCTCTCATCTGCCTAGATAACTGAAGTTCCTCATCCCTGGAACCATTCTTGTGAAACATTTTTGTATCCTTCTCAAAGGCCTTCACATTCCTGACAAACTGTGCTTCCCAGAAGTGATTGCAATACCCTGGTAGAGGCTGTATCAGTGCTTTATGCAGGTTTGACATAATTTCTATGCTTCTATTGATAAAGTTCAATACACAATACGTTTTATTAACGGTGTTTGCAACCTGTCCTGCCACACTCAATGATCTGTGCTGTTTGCGTCCAGGCTGTTTTGGCCTAGAGGCATTGCGGTCAACTGGAAAATGCCTGCTTCTTCACCATCCCACCAACCAACACCTCCAGGTCTACACATCGACAAAATGGGGAGAAAGCTTTCCCTTCCTATGGGCTACATCCTGAATGCACAACCTGAACACAACGGTGTGAGGGCTATTTTCTAGCTTGCAATGTCCAGAATGGCCTGCAGCTGAGCTTTAGACATGGCACCAGCAGCATGAATGTTGGAAGGTGCCACTAGCGGGTGAGCACCTCCACCTTTCCCGCTGCGCGATTCCCTGAGAAAGATGCCCAGCTGCAAACTCACTGGGGTGAGAAGTGGAAGATTGTGTGAGAAAAATCACTTCAAGCTGTGGTGGACCAGGTGGGCAAGATTCTCATTCGGCAAAACATGACCTGATTCTGTCCAATGTAATGAATATTGGAAACAAACGTTATTGTGGAAAGGACTTCTGGAAGGAGTATAACTGGACCTGAGGCTGGAAGATCATGGTGAGGGAGCAGAGTTAGAGAATGTATAGCCAAATAGCTGTTTTGTATTAGAGCGTAAGGTTTGAAGATTTGCTGGGTTTGAGCCAGGGTGTATTTTAAAACCATTCCCTCATGCTGCTATTTCAATAATAATGGCTCCCTTGTTCACTTTTGTGTTCATAGTCCAACAGACAGCTTCATTGTCTGGGTTCTTTTCAGGACAGGCATTGCATGATAGAATGAGGGACAGGAGGAACAGACCCTAGAAACAAGAGGAAGAAAATGTCTAGGTTTGTGTGATTCTTTGGGATGATGCAACGTTCTGATGATTCTTGAGGGCTGATGTTATAGCACCACATGTGGAATCTGTGCTGAACGGCAACACTGACTTTAGCCAAAAATGAATTCTCTCCACTCATGGGTATCATCTTAGTCATGTGCCCATGGTTATTTTACTGTGTTGTTTGTTTTGTAGTGTCACATCTGACTGGGGTAGCAAGCTGGAAATCAAGAGCTACTATTCCCAGAGTTGTCACAAAAGCTAAAGATTTTATAAAAATACGCAAAATTCCAATTTACTCGCTTTTAGAAACAGATTGACAGAAAACATGGACTGGGTTTCTACACGTAACAATGATTACTTTTAGCTAAAAATAAATAGGTCCTAGTTACAGGTAAACAATTAATGAATTGTTGAACTACAAGACCTCGTATAAATCTCCGACACATACATGCAGAGATGCACAGACAAAGAGAAATAAAATGTCGGTGTTATGGATGGAGGGAATGCTCCCTGTCCTCAGGGTTCATTGATATGATCCTAATGGTTGGTCAAGTTCTACTGCTCTTTGATCTTCCTTCTCGGGGATCTTTTACTTGCTTGCAAAATGCACTGGTTAACTGGTTCACACTGGTAAAGGCTCTAAAAGTGGTTAAAAGCCACAGCTTACAGCGACTGATGAGGCAAAATAAACTGGCTTTCCTCGGGCTTATTTTTTACTGCAGAGAAAGGACAGCTTCTTCCTTTCTGGATGTCTGATATTTTCTGACCCAAACATACACATCCATTGGCTCCCAGGTAGCTGAACAGTTAATCACTTAGTTGTTGCCAGGCAGTGGGACTTTGTCTTCCAAACAGGTCACCATTTTCCCTTCCACTCAGCTACCTGTTACTGGTTGAATCTCCATTCATACATAATCCTTGGCTCCAACTTGTCTATAATTAGATTTTCCCCCACAGTTTGAACAACAAATAACAACACTTACAATAAGTGCCAGGTAACTTGATTTTAAAATGTACAGCAATCCTTTCCACAATTAAAAATGCAAAAAACTAAGAAGATATGGCCTTTATGGTAGGGATAAGATAAATTGATCCTGTCATAATTTAACTGGCAGGGGTTACAGGCTTCTTTGTGGCACAAGTCAAGGTCAGTTAGAGTTCAGAGAGCAAACAGAGAGCAAACTTTGTACCAAAAGTAAGTAAGTAGACATAATTTGGATAAATTATAATATGTTTCAATATGTTACAGGATAGCACTGTCATGAATGTAAAGTTATAATATATTTTTGTAAAGAAAACTAATCTGTCTTTGAAATAGACTCAGGAAGTTTTACAAAATGGCTCCCAGAAGTCACCGAACAATTCCTGTGGACTCAACCAGTGGGACCAGATTGTACTTATCTCAAGAGGCCTTTGGTAGTTCAATGAATATGTCCAAAGGTAAAGAAACTCATTGATAAAGTTTCCCTGGAAGTGCAAGTAGCTCTATCGTACCAAAAATCTGACAGACTGTCTGAGACAGTTAAAACGTTAATCATCTTAACTGAAAGACAATGGACAGGTCTGCTAATCCATATGGAAGCAAGTTTCAATTGTTTTGGGAAAGAACCCATTATTAGTTTATAAACAGTACAAAAGTCTGGCTGTGAGTAACCATTTCATGACCATGACAGAACCATCTTGAAGCAGTATTGCTTCTAAAGAGAGAGTGAGGAAGGCTGCTAGACTGAACTAGGCCTCAAAAGGTTACAACCTACAGGGCTGTAGGAGCCTTTACTCGCTTTCAGGACCTGTTCAGTTTAATCCACCTGTGGGAACAGCTTCAATTGTTTGACAATAGAAGCCATCGCGGCAGTATCTGACTTGAAGTGTCCCTCATTTCAGCCCTTCCATTTCAGGAAGAGAATCTTGTCATTATATAAGAGACTGATCTGATTTTTATATTCATATGTAACTTTGGTCCTTCGTTACTTTAAATCTTTGTACTTGTATTTTTGCTCACAACTATAATTTCTTAATTAAATAACTTTCACTGATAATTGTCTCATAAACAAATTTTTTATCTTGCTCAAACATGAAGTGCTGCTGCATATTGAAACACCCATAAACTACAAATGAATGAATTCTTAGTTAAAAGGCCATTCTGACTAAATGTTGAGTGTGGTTGTGACAGGCAGACACAGCAGAAGTTTAGGCCTGAAAATGTGATATAAAAGTAAAGTGTACAATAAGCTTAAACTTTATAATGGATACAGTGCCCATGTGGGAGAGAGGATGAAGAGATCAAAGTCAAGCTGAACACTATCATCCCCTGTCATTCAAACAGCTCTTTTTTCCAACGCTGATCCACCAAATGAACTGTGACATTTTTTTTGCCCTACTCAGAGCCCATGGGTCATTGAGGCTTTGGCTGACAAACTGGATATAGCCCATTTTCAGTCATTTCGACACTGTGCACCTCGATGGAAAGGCCCAGGCTCATAGGAAAATTAGGCCCAAGGCCTCAATAATATTCTTTTGATTGCAGAAGTAAATTGACCCTTTTACTTTGGTGTATATCTTAGCACTCAGCTCAATGATGACAGTTCTGAGGTTAGGTCCCAGGAGAATTGGTGTTGGCGAAGGTATAGCTTAATCATTGATGCTGCAATGTCAAATTCTTGTTAGCTACGCAATGTTTGTTCCTGCAAGCTGACCTTTGGGTGAACAATTGCTGTTTAGGCTATCCAGCTTAGAATCACTTAGGCTTCTGCCCCATCCTGTAATATTCAACTTAGCACGGCCACAAATTAGGCCCCTCAATCTCGTTTGTAAGATAAGGTATTATCACAACTCTGAAAAAAATTGTAATGCTGTGCCACTTGACCTCTCAACTGCCCTAATTGTCTTCCTGCCTCTACCAGGAGGGAAGTGGTCATTCCAAGACACAGTTTTGGAAAAACTCACACAGTGACCACTATATAGGGCTACTCATGCAACACCATCCTGGGCAAAACTGCAGACAGACCTGCCTCACTCTGCATGGCAGGATGCAACCCAATATACACTTTAAATGCTGCAAGAAACACTCAGTATCATAAGAATATAAGAACCAGGAGCAGGAGTAGGCCATCTGGCCCCACAAGCCTGCCCCGCAATTCAATAAGATCATGGCTGACTTTTTTTATGGACTCAGCTCCACTTACCCACCCGCTCACTGTAACCCTTAATTCCTTTACTGCTCAAAAATCTACCTTTGCCTTAAAAAAAACATTCAACAAGGCAGCGTGAACTGCTTCACCGGGCAGGGAATTCCACAGATTCACAACCCTTTGGGTGAAGAAGTTCCTCCTCAACTCACTCCTAAATCTGCTCCCCTTATATTGAGGCTGTGCCCCCTAGTTCTAGTCTCTCCTGCCAGTGGAAACAATCTCCCTGCTTCTATGTGATCTGTATCAAGGGGATACAGCACAGAGATTTAAGCTGGTACATCCTTTCGTGTTGCTCGGCAATTCAATGAGGTACCGAAAACTGAACAGTCACTGCAAATGGTCAATGACTGCCCTGTAGTCAATTATAAAATCATCAATTCACTCATAGCATCATTTCATCCTGTGCATTTCCCCACACTCAGCAACACCACCTGCCCCCCACCCCCCCACCGACTCCACCTTCCCCAACCCCGGCTAGCGCTTACATATCGGAACATCACTGATGGAATTGAATCAGTTATGTCAGCTGTGCATTTGGTACCCATGAGATTACCATGGCAACATCATTTTATCTTAATGGCTACTGGAGAGCTTTACATAAGATCAGGTGTGTGATGGCTTTCCACTCTGCAAGGGTTGCCAGAATTTTTTTAAACTAGCTGTTGGAATTCTGCCTGTGAACTGGAGGAGGTGGGGGGCGAAAGAAGAGGGGAAAAAGAGAATTATTCACTCACACTTACTCACAAAACATGCACATTCACACAGGGGGATTTTTTTTTAAAAGGTCTGCGCTAGTTGATTGTACTCATAAGATCTCTGCAGTGTTTATTTTAACAAGCCTGCTCCCCTGGAGAAGGCTGGGATCGGTGTAAATGCTCACCGACTGTTCCATCCAGAGCCAGTGTTGAGGAAACAAACACAGCCACCAGCTCAAAGAGAGAAGGAACAGGCTAGAGAGAGTGGCCGATGGGAGGTGGGACCAATTTATTGTGAGCCCCCACCTCTTCCTCTGCTGTCAAAACATCATCAGACATGGTCTCGATTGTTGCCACTCTAACCACGAAACCCACAAGTTTGAAGTGCTATTAACCAGTTCACTGTTTCAAAGACAAACTGTAGCCTGGCTGTTTAGGGTGTTTTACTTGTTTTAAAATGTCTAAAAATCCTTACGTTGCTTTCAGTTATTCAAGCAAAAATCTTGTCCTCTATTTAGTTCATAAGAAACTAAGTGGAAACTGAAATACTTGTGTAGATGTAATTTGGGGAATTAAAAAATAACATGTCAGTGGTAATTGCAGACATATAGGTGGTTAACAATCTGACTAGTTCCCTTCACAGAAACTAGGAGCAGGAGTAGGCCATTCAGCCCTTCGAGCATGCCCTTCCATTCAATATGATTGTGGCTAATCATTCATCTCAATGCCATATTCCAATTCTCTCTCCAAATACCTTAAAGCCTTCAGTGTCTAAAAAAATGATTGATCTCTTTCCTCAATGCTAAGTGACCCGGCCTGCTGGCAAATTGCACAGATTGACTACTCTCTCTGGGTGAAGAAAGGTTTCCTCATCTCAGTCTGAAATAGTTTACCCCATGTCCTGAGACTCTGACCCCTGGTTCTACACTCCTGAGCCAGGAGAAACATTCTCCCTGCATCTAAGCTGTCTAGCCTTGTTAGAATTCTGTATCAGATCCCCTCTCATCCTTCTAAACTCTAGCAAATACAGGCCCAGTCGAATCAATCTCTGCTCATACAATAATCTTGTCACCTCTGCTATTGGCCTAGTGAACCTCCTCTGCACTCTCCCTCTAAGGAGACCTAAACTGCACGAAGTTCTCCAAGACTCTGTATAACCACAGTAACACATCGCTACTTCTGAACTCAAATCTCTTGTGATGAAGACCAACATATGATTTGCATTCCTGACTGATTGCTGTACCTGCCTGTTTTTAATTGGTTGGACACTTGCCTGTCCTTCCCGACTTTAATGTGCAGAATTCTGCCAGCGGCTCGACCACCTGTTCACTGTAGTTTGCAATTCTTGTGCTTTTATGACGTTGGATCCCATTATGTCAGTGAAACCCTCATGGCTACAGTACTTCCACAAGCTGCAGCGGTTCTGCTGACCCAGAAAACCTACTTCTATGATAGGAGCAAAACTTGCCTTGGTGGTGCCAAAAGAGGTAGAGGTTCTCCTCTAGACCCTCCAAGGAAGGTCATGCCCGGATTCAATGTTATCTTCCCCCAAGAACATTCCAGAATGTCTCCCTTGGCTGCTGGATGCTTGGTGGCCAAGGGGCACCAGGTGTACCCTCAAAGGCAGCTAACCTCCCTCTCCCCATTGCTTCTGAACAAGAGAAATACAATAAGGCTACAAGAATGCAACATTTAAATAAAGACTTGGGTGTTTCATATTTCCTCGGCCCTTGACCCACCAAAAATTACTCAGGATTCATTTGTGTTAACTTCAACTCCACTCTTTAGTGCTCAGTTCAAAGTGAGCATTTATTCGTGATTGCTCAAGGAAAGTAGCAGTAACAAAAATAAAGTGACTTTTTATTTACAGAATTCAGTATGGGACATGTCAAACAGGAGGATCCTTCATAGAAAGAAATACAATGCTGGTCTGAGGCAGCAGAAGACCATCTCTGGGAGAGCTTGGAATCGGTGGACTGGACTGTATTCAAGTACTCAGTGGAAAACCTGGATGAGTATGTCATCACCGACACAGATTTCATTAGCAAATGCACGGACAACTGTGTGACAGAGAAGTCAATCCGGGTGTTCCCCAACCAGAAACCTTGGATGGACTGGGAAAACCACTCCAAGCTGAAGACCAGGCAGGCAGCATTCAAGTCAGACCGCCCAGACCCATACAGGAGATCCAGATATGACCTCAGCAAAGTCATCAGAGATGCCAAGTTGTAGTACCGGACCAAGTCAGAGGCCCAAACTAACCTTTAGGGCTCCCGCTGCCTGTGGCAAGGCCTCCACTACATAACGGGATACAGAATGAAGCAGAGCAAGATAGCAGACAAAGACACATCCCTCCCTGTGCGCTCCATGCTTTCTATGCTCAGTTCGAGCAGAATGTCAGTGATGTGGTGCCACCTGCCCACAACAGCGCCAGAAGCACCTGTTCCCACCATCACCGCTGCAAATGTCAGACCGGTCTTCCTGGGAGTCAACCCAGGGGAAGCGACATGCCCAGATGGTGTCCCCGGTCAAGAACTCAGATCCTGTGTGGACCAGCTGGCTGAAGTATTCACCGACATCTTCAACCTTTCTACAAGCCCATCTGCTTCAAAAAGACCACCATCATCCCAGTACCTAAGAAAGCACATGCAACATGCCTTAATGACTACCAAGCGGTGGCTCTGACCTCAATAATCATGAAATGCTTTGAGAGGCTGGTCATGACCCCCAACAAATCCAGTCTTCCAACCTGCCTCAATCCCCTGCAGTTTGCCTACCGACATAACAGATCCACAGTGGAGCCATTTCCCTAGCCCTACACTCATCCCTGGAACATCTGGACAACAAGGACACCTACGTCAGTCTCCTGCTCATTGACTACAGCTCCAATTTCAACACCATTATCCCCTCCAGACTGATCTCAAAACTGTGTGACCTTGGTCTCAACCCCACCCTCTGCAACTGGATCCTCAGCTTCCTGACCCATAGTCCGCAGTCAGTGAGGATAGGGTAAATGCACCTCCTCCACAATAACACTCAACACTGGAGCCCCCCAGGGAAGCATTCTCAGCTTCCTACTGTACTCCTTGTTCCAAACAAATGCCATTTACAAGTTTGCTGATGACACCACCATGGTAGGACGGATATCAAACAACAATGAATCAGAATATAGGAATGAGAGAGAGGGCTTGGTGATGTGGTGCAATGATAACAACCTCTCTCTCAATGTCAGCAAAACTAAAGAACTGAACATTGATTTCAGGAAGAAAGGAGGAGAACACGCCCCCATCTACATCAATGGAGCAGAAGTTGAGGGTGTGAACAGTGTCAAGTTCCTCACAGTGACAACAACCGATAACCTGTCCTGGACTTCCCAAGTAGATGCAATGATCAAGAAGGCACAATGATGCCTCTTCTTCCTCAGGCAGCTCAGGAAACTTGGCATGTCCATAAGGTCCCTCACCAACTTCTACAGATACACCACTGAAAGCATACTGACCGGGTGCATAACAGCCTGGTATGGCAACTGCTCCACCCAGGACTGTAAGAAACTACAGAAGGTGGTGTGCACAGCCCAGACCATCACAGAAGTCAACCTTCCATCCATGGACTCCATTTATGCATCTCGTTGCTGTGGAAAGGCTGCCAACATCATCAAAGACCCCTCCAACCCCAGTAATGCCGTCCTACAATCTCTTCGAAGCTTGAACACACACATCAGCTGGTTCAAGAACAGCTTCTTCCCTGCTGTTATTAGACTGATAAATGGACTCTCTAACTTCAAATAATGCTCATCTTGTTAATGTTTATCTTGTCTAGTGCACGTCCCTTGTGGTGTAACCTTTATGCCTTACTCTGTCCAAGTTTTTTTTCACTCTATGATCTGTATGCCCTTGCTTACTATGGTCTGCTTGTACTGCTCACAAACATATCTTCTCCTATACTTAGGTACATGTGACAATAAATAAATCGAATCAACTGATTTGATAAATAAATCATATCAAATCAGTATTATGTTAAGTATAGACAAACAAATGAAAAGGGCTCTGTGCTGTACAGTCTTTTCCTTGGGACACACACCGAGACAAACATCGACTGTGCCTGGAGGACCATCAACTTGGTGAAAGATGCTCTTTGGTCTGTCCAAAACTTGTTGGTCTTCCAGAGCATGGAGTTGACCTCGACCGAGTGTTGCAAACTGGCACATTCCAAGGTCCAGGACTATGTGCAGGGGGATGCACTAAAGCATGAGGCAGCTGTTACCAAGGCGCAGTAGGGAAAGACCACCACCTAAGGTCTTTCGGGGTCCATTTGGTTGTCAGAACTCCCCCACTACTGGTGCCTCAAACGTATGTAAATATAATCTTGTACAAGTAAGAAATGCCTTCAGTTTGTTTGCTTGATGGAGTCAAACTCCAATGTTTGTTTGTTTCTTCATACGTTACTGAACAGAACAGAACTGCTTTAGTGACTGTGCACGTATATAAAGATATTTTTATGAATAAAGTATACTTTTGAAATTATAAAAATCTATTTCCCTTTCCAAATCAAACTCAGGATGTGGGTATTATTGACTAGGCCAGCATTCCAGGGTTGCCTATCCCTCATTGTTCAGTGTTCAGGACAACTCAGTGATGTACTGAGTTAGGCCACTCAGAAAGCACTTAAATGTTAACCGTATGATGGGTGGGATTAGAGCGATATACAAGCCAGACTGGTTAAGGACAGCTAATATCCTTCCCTGACACACCAGTTGTGTATTTGCAATGTTTTCTACATTTCTAACATTTGCAATCTTCCCCACTTTTTGTTAGGGAAACAGAACAGCTTTTCCAACACTGGGCTGGTTTGGAAATCATTACCTTTTAACGTTTGTAACATTTGAATTTAGAGGTACCCACTCCTAAAGTAGCAACTATTATTCCACCATCAGTCTCCCCTGTTGTACATTTCGTCCAAGCTTAGCTGGGTTAGTTGAGCACAAGAATTGGTGTTTGAGCACAATTACAGTCATTTCGTTTCCCTGAGACAAACAGAGAAAAATCAGCTAGGACATTCAACCTTGATGAGTATATAGTGCTACACCTTCCCTGAAAGTAAAAATATGCGGATATCACATGAGTCTGAGGTACCAGGCTTCCTTGTGATGTGCAACATGATTGAATAAACAGCCAGCACTCACAGACGCTTGTGTAGATACATACTGGAAGAATGATCAAACTCCTGGCATCGCATGGGAATCAGAGCAGTGGACAAGACTTTTCAGGATCCATATGAACACCAGGAAGACTGTACCTTCAAATAGCTCTGGCCTCCTCAGAAACTAAAGCCACTGGCAAACTCCTCAGAGAGTAAGGCCATTGGAGATAAGATATAGAGAGTGGTAGGAGTCTGGAGTAGGGTGGGAGCAGATATGATAGGGGCTTTTAGGAACTTTTAGACAAGCACATGAATATGCAAGGAATGGAGGGATATGGACCGAGGCCAGGCAGAAGGGGTTAGTTTAATTTGGCATCATGTTGGGCACAACATGATGGGCAGAAGGGCCTGTTCCTGTACTGTACTGTTCTATGTTCTAGGCCAAGCGCTGTTGGCTTTGGTGAAACATTATTTACAGAATGATTTATGGTTTTTACGAAAATGGTGGGAAAATTGGACCATTCAGAGGGGTAGGGTGAGCGAATGTTTAAGGCCAGTGTTTACAAGCTAGACTTTTCTGTTATTGAATTAACAAGCCTCTCGTGGCACAGTGGTAATGTCCCCGCCTTTAAGTCAGAGGGTTTGGGTTCAAATCTTACTTGTGCCAGAGGTGTGTCTGAGCAGGATGATTAAAAACATAAAGTAGGCTGCAAAATTGTATGGTTGGAGGCTCTTTCTCCATTGCTGACCTCCTTGATTGACCTGAGGGTGAGGGAGAGACCGGAGCCCAGAACTCATCCACACTGATGGGTTTGATTAACATCACTGTGGGCTTAGTAAAAACTTGTCTTCTGAAACATTTCCAATGTTCTCGGAGGATCCGGCACGTAGCAGCTGCCTGTGCCAGACCAGCTGCAAGGAGGCAAGGACCAAGTCTGTCCAGGGCAAGATAGAGGGGTGGGAAGAGTTTTAAAAAAGACAAATTGAAATGCTTCCTATTGATTAGAGGTTTTGCTTGTTTGAAATTAAAGTTGCAGGAGCCCATCATAGGTCAGGGGAGGAGCTAGCATTAAGAACTTTGCTAATTTAGGGGATATTCAAACTCCTGGCATCGCATGGGAAACAGAGCAGTGGGCAAATTGTTCAAACTGAGCACGAGGGAGACTGCACCTGCAAATACCTCTGGCCTCCTCAGAGGATAAGGCCACTGGAGACCTCCTCAGAGGGTAAGGCCATTGGAGACCTCCTCAGAGGGTTAAGGCCATTGGAGATCTCCTCAGAGAGTAAGGCCATTGGAGACCTCCTCAGAGAGTAAGGCCATTGGAGACCGGCTCAGAGAGTAAGGCTATCGGAGACCACCTCAGAGAGTAAAGCTATTGAAGACCTCCTCAGCGAGTAAAGCTACTGGAGACCTCCTCAGCAAGTAAGGCTATTGGAGATGAACAGCAGCAATCTTCACAGGAAGGCACAGCATCAGACATCAGGAGGCTGGAGGAGAGGGAGAAGGTTCATGAAGAAGAAGCAGACACTCTTCAGATCACAGGACTGGCAGGCAGATAGATGCAGGGACACAGGGTTTTTGTACGGGGTTTTAGAGAAACCACACCTGAGTACTACAATTCTGGTCTCCAGATTTAAGGAAGGATCTGCTTGTATTTGAAGCAGTATAGGAAAGGTTCATTAGATTGGTACCTGAGATGTGAAGGCTGTCTTGTGATAACAGGCTGAGTAAATTAGGCCTATCTTCTCTGGAGTTTAGGAGAATGAGAGATTATCACATTGAAACATGCAACGTTCCAAAGGGACTTGACAGAATAGATATTAGGAAGCTGTTTCCCCTGGCTAGAAAATCAAGAACACAGGGACACGCTCTTAGGATAATCATAGAATCATAGAATCCCTACAGTGTGGAAACAGGCCCTTCGGCCCAACAAGTCCACACCGACCCTCGGAGCATCCCACCCAGATCCATCCCCCTATAACCCACCTAATCTACACATCCCTGAACACTACAGGCAATTTAGCATGGCCAATCCACCTAACCTGCGCATCTTTGGACTGTGGGAGGAAACCGGAGCACCCGGAAGAAACATACGCAGGCACAGGGAGGATGTGCAAACTCCACACAGACAGTCACCCGAGGGTGGAATTGAATCCGGGTCCCTGGTGCTGTGAGGCAGCAGTGCTAACCGCTGAGCCACCATGCCGCCCTAAAGCGTTTAGAGCATCCCTGGCGTGGAATTGAACCCCGGTCTCCTCTGTGACAGGTGGGAATACTAACCACTATAGTAGTGAGGATAAGTTGTCAATCATTTAGACCTGAGATAAGAACACATTTCTCCACTCCAAGTATTGTGAATCTGTGGAATTAACTACCCAGAGAGTTGAGGTTACTGAATACATCCAATTGCACAGCAATGCAAAACCCTAGAGACAGATGCCCATTTTGTTGACGCTGGGCAGCACATCAGGATCTTACCATGTGGGCCCAGATGGCACTGGGTCCAGAACCTGGTGCAGTCAGATGGCACCCTGCAATACTTCCTTGCGAGGGTCTGGTTCTATTATGGTGGTCTACTCTGCTCTCCATAACATGATCTTTCTGAGAGGTGCCAACCATGAGGATAGTGAAACCCTGGACAGGGACAGCCCCTTAGAGGAGGAACAGAGAAAGAGAATGGATCTTCCATCCAACCAGCTGCTAGCAAATACTTCGCTATTCTGTGCCTTTAAATCCATTCCCAACTGAAAAAGGTATGGAGCTTGAGGAATAAGGACTTACTGAAAACAGCAGGTCCAGTGTAACTTAGAGACAGGGAATGGTAGATAGCTCGGAGGGTTACGCAGAAGCATCAAGGGTTAGAAATGAGAAAAAGGCCAAGCAATTTAAACTTGTCATCCATTTCACCTGGTTTGTATCAGTTTCCTTTGTATCAGATTTCAAATCTCATGCTGGTGTTGCCAAACTGGTTGGATGCTTTTTAAATCATCACTGATGCCACTATTTGGAAATTTTGAAACAGCTGGGTGCCCTTGATGTTCTGGTTTTCTGGTATCAGCCATGGCTCAGTGGCGGCACTCTAGCTTCGGAGTTTGTAGGTTGTGGGTTTAACAACAACATCAACAATATATGCATTTATATCCTGCTTACAATCGACCAAAGCTGTTCTCAGGATTCTTAAAAGCAGGATTTAGGAACAAGCTGCATAAGTTTGTATTAGTCAGCTGGCCAAGAGCTTGGTCAAATGGAGGGGCTTAAAAGAAAGAAAGACAGGTGGAAAGCCAGAGGGGTTGGGAGAGAATATTCCCGAAATTAGGGCCTGGACGGCTGAAGGCAGGGGGCTGCAATTAAAATTGGGTTACACAACAGGCAAGAATCATTAAAGCTGAGGCCAGATAACGCAGTGAGTTGTGGAACCAGAGGAAATTACACAGTAAGAGAGAAGAGGCCATACAGGGTTTTGTAAACAAGGATGAAAATGTAAAAAATCAAGGCATTGCTTAACAGGGAGCTAATGTATCAGAGATAAAAGGTACTGCAGATGCTGGAGAATCCGAGATAACAAGCATGGGGCTGGATGAACACAGCAGGTCAAGCAGCATCATAGGAGCAGGAAAACTTGACGTTTCGGGCCTAAACCGATGAAGGGTTTAGGCC
>JAHRHZ010000217.1:2114095-2140157 GCA_024137785.1 Ginglymostoma cirratum | reverse complement strand
GATGAAGGGTTTAGGCCCGAAACGTCAAGTTTTCCTGCTCCTATGATGCTGCTTGACCTGCTGTGTTCATCCAGCCCCATGCTTGTTATCAGGGAGCTAATGTAGGTCAGTGAGGATAGGTGTGATGTGTGAACAGAACACGGCATGAGTCAGGACAGGGGCAGTTTGGGGTGACATCGTGTTTACAAAGGGTAAAATGTTGGAGGTTGGCCCCAAATGAATTGAAATAGTTGAGTCTGGAGGCAATACGCTCAGAGATAAGGATTTCAGCGGCAGATAGATATTTCTTAATCAACCTGGACAGAGATGTTATTACATACGTGTGGAACAGGTGGGAGCTGAACCTAGGCCTCCTGGCTCAGAGGTAGGGACACTACCGCTGCACCACAAGACCACATTTCAGCAACATATAAGCTGAAGCCAGGATGAAGTCAGTCAAGTCCTGAGGAAGGGTCACCAGACCCGAAACATTAACTCTTGATTTTCTCTTCACAGATGCTGCCAGAACCACTGAGCTTTTTCAGCAACTTCTGTTTTTGTTCCTGATTTACAGCATCCGCAGTTCTTTCGATTTTTATGAAGTTAGTCAATGTTACAGAGATGGAAATAGGTGCTCTTGACATGAAAAAGGAACAACAGCAGCCCATTTGGCCCCTCAAGCCTGCTCTGTCATTCAAAAGATCCTGGCTGATCTGATTTTATCCTTAACTCTACATTCCTGCCTATCCTCAATGATGTTTCAGCCCCTTGGTAATCAAGGATCTGAAGAATTAAGAATTAAAGATAGCAAGGATGGGTGTTGGAACTCAACTTGGGATCCGCGATGACACAAACACCGACCATAGACCGTTGATAGGGAAAGTGATGGAACAGATCTTAAACTTTGGTTTAATTAAAGAATTAATTAAAGAAAATTTCGACTCATCCAATAAGAAAAGTTGATCAGTTGGGTAAATAATTAAGCAACATCTAGTGATCTAGAGTTGTGTTCCTTCCAATTATTCCTGCTGCTTCCTGGACTCTGAGCTCCATGTGCAGCACTGATTCTCAAAACTGGAAGTTAATATATCCACACGCCAATCAGTGTGTGGGGAGCCTCCGCACACTCACATCTTTGTGGGAACATTGTTCGGCAGAGCTGGTGTCGAAACAGAGCCTGTATGTGAAAACTAACACTGTTTTTGATGATGATGTCTCCAAGAGCTAGCATATACATATGAAACAGAAGGAGTACAAGCATAGACCTTTAAGGGATAATGGTGCAGGAGCTCTGTTCTAGAGACTTAAGCAAATAACGTAGGCCTCACCCTTGTGCAGTAACTGAGGGACAGGGGCATATTAAAAGTGCAATCGTTTATATGGGATGTTAACTGAGGCCTAGTCCTTTAAAGTGGCTGAAAAACAATTGAAGAGGAGCAGAGAATTCTGACTAATATTTATTTTTCTGCTAACACCTAGAATAAGTGAAGTAGTTAATATTTCACTCCAGTTTGCGAAGGTTTGCTATTTGTAAGTTGCCTGTCATATCTCCTATCTTACAATGGTGACAATATGTCAAAAGTACTTTATTGGCTCTGAACCACTTTGGGAGATCCTAAGGTCATGAAAGGCATTTAATAAATACAAGTTAATGTAACTTTTCTCTTTGATTTGCCAGTCTCGACTAGAGACAGCTATGAAATTTTTGAAGTAAATCACTTTTAAAACAAAGTATTGTCAACTGAACCCAGAGATAAATTCATATCATTTAAATCCCTCAAAATTGTACAGTTTCAGTGACACAGAAATCTGACCACCTCAGCTTTAGGTACGCATACACAACGCCTGTTGCAATTGCTTCATGTATAATTCATTCAAGGTTGGTGTGGAAAAGATAGTGAATGTTCACCAGGCTAATAAATAAACTCAACTATGGGGTATATGTACAGTTTGTCAGCCACAGATGAACAAAATATAATTTCCTTGTATTGAAAACAGGTTGCAGTCACAAATCTGTTAGAATGCAAAGCAGCCTTGGAAACATAAGCTTCTCAGAAGTTTGAGAAACAGTGCTGTTACCAAAACAGAAACTGATGGAGACATGGAGGAACATAATAATGGAATCTACTGATCCTGAAGGTGGTGAGCTTCAAGGTGATAACACAGTTGTTAATCTCAGCTTCAGTGAGCTAAGGTCCTTAAGTGACCTTTCATTGGCTACTTAAAGGTCTCAAATGAAAAGGGGGATTGGGGAAAATTGACCAGGGCCCTCCCTGCCTAGAATTTTGTTCTGATGGAGGTGGGAAAGTGGTGGGGTTTGGGTACATTTCCTTCTGCTTAATTAATTGCACCCCCTCCCCTCCTCCAGGTTACAATCTCCAGAAGCAAAACATTCTGTCCATAAAATCTGCTAGTGCTAAAAGTAAGAGAGATATTGCAGAGTCCTGGGGACTAGTGCTAGAAGTGAGAGAGATATTGCAGAGCACTGGGGGCATAAGAGATATATTGCAGAATGCTGGGGGCTCATGCTAGAAATGAAAGAGATATTTCAGAGCACGGGAGCAGGGTGCCTATTTGTCTCCTTGGCTGCAGATTAAGAAAACAGAAAATAACAAACATTGATTTAAAGCTAAATCAAAACTCAATGTTAAGTTGAATTTTATATGGCTTATAGTTTTAGTTATTCTTCCTCTCCCCTACCTTTCTCCCTACAACCAAAGCCATTTTCTTCTTATCAACTGTAGCAACCAAATAGAATCAATGCGCACACACAGCAGGAAATCTCATTAGGAAGTATTAACGTTACTTGACAGATCATGGTGCAGCAGTCTTGGGTTACACATTATCACAGCTAAAGCAGTGAACAGGCTGATGGGCTGGTATGTACAAGTGTGATAATCAGGTAGAGGACTGTGTGGCTGAAGTGTTTAAAATCAAACTACCACATGCATTCTATCATACTTCTCTACCTCCTGTCACTACAACGTCTGGACCCAGGAGCTGAGAAAAGTCATTTGTCACATCTTTGTCAGGTTTTATGCTGCCGTTACCCTAAAGTCCTGCCTCCACTACCAGCCTTCCAACATGACTGAACCTGGAGAGGACAAAATACCCCTTCATACGACCACCAACATGGTGAAAATTGCTCCAGAGCGTGTCTGAAACTTGCTGGTCGTCCAGAACAAGGTGTTGTCCTTGACTGGTTGTTACAGACTGGCACATTCCGAAGTCTAGGACAACCTGCTGAGGGGCCTTACTGAAGCTGCAGCAGCCCCTGCAGAGGTGCAGTGGGGAAAGGCCTTTCAGCGACACTATACTGAGGAGCTATTACCTGTAGAGCCCTCCTCAAGCTGTATGCCTTCCAAAAATATATTCATTATGAATCACAAATACTTAGGCAAATCAGAAAGAACATGGAGTAAAGTGAAAAGTTTTTTATCTATCACACTGTTTGTAATTTCCAATTGAAAATGTTTTGCTCCCAGTCTGTATACTTGATATGAAATGAATTGTGTAACAATTAAGATTAATCTAAAAAGATTATTACAATTATATTCAGTGAAACATGTTACCTATGGACAAGTTGAATTTTATTGCAAATTCTGTAATATTCAATTTAAAATGAGTTGCAAAATTTCTTTTTTTTTAAACAAATTTTATGAATAAAGTACACTTTTAGAAAAAGTGGTTTTCTCATGGTCTACCAGAAGCTTCAGGGGCTGGGGGAGCAATGCTAATGGCTGCCATTGACATAATAAATGGTATTGGTTCAGATCATGAGAAAGTCAAACTTGCTGATTTGTAATCACCCTACTGCCACTGAAAAAGGCTCAGGGCAGAAAGGAAAGGCACAAACGTGATTTTCAGTGTGTGGATGTTAATGTGCTATATCTTGTCTCCTGTACTCAGATCCACAATACAAAGAAGAATCCATCAGCACCAGTCAGCAAGACCAACACAGAGACAAACCAAAGAGGTTGTGTAATATAAATTCAACATTTAGGATTGTGAAAAGCAACTGTGATGGCTGTGCACTATACGTACTATAGTGAGTAGCTCATAGACTTGGAAGACTTTTAAAGTTCACTGAGCATTGAATGCAGAGATCCTGATCTGAGATAACATGGTGTGGAGCTGGAGGAACACAGCAGTCCAGGCAGTATCTGAGGAGCAGGAAAGCTGACGTTTCAGGTCGGGACCCTTCTTCATTTCCTGCTCCTCTGGCGCTGCCTCTCCTGCTGTGTTCCTCCAGCTCCACACTGAATTATCTCAGACTCCAGCATCGGCAGTTCTTACTATCTCTGATCTGAGATAAGCCCTGAAGGTCCAATTCTGATCTATCCAATTGTGTCAGAAACACATATGGTGGCAAAGGCCGCATTTCAACTAATCTTAGAGAAAAAAAAATTACCACTAAATGTATTAGTGACTACCTTATATTTACGGTCCCTGCTTTTGGGGCCCCTAAGAAAATGTTTCTTCAAATTGAAAACAGAGGAAAACAATGAAATTCTGTGATCCTGTGTTTCTAAGCAGGGAGCACAGGTTGGGGAACTGGGGCTACAATGCCACAGTCCTAACTTCAAACAGTGCTCTATGCAATTACATCAGAGTGAAATGACAGCAGCAGTCAGCTCTCTCTACAAGACCAGCTGAAAATAGGTAACATGTGCAGGCTTATCCATACCAAATGCATTTACAGCTCAGACCAACTGGCTCTTGATCAGTCTCAGGCAGTATCCAAATCTGGAAGTAGACTAAATAACTTATGGATAAAGTACAATCTGCTGTTCTTTGCCCTTAAATGATACCTGCTCAGCTTCTGATGTTACTCCATCACTCAGGTTGCCCTGTTTAGGCTTTTGAACAGCAAGCCCCTGGAGGCAGCCTGGCAGCAGAGCAGACAATTTGCCTGGAGCTCTGTTGTAAAGTTCCAGTGGCGTGATATCAGTGAGGATGGGAGCCACCCTCATCAAAGGTGGTTCCACACTGAGGCCCAGATCATGCCCCACCGTAACCTATACGTGACTAACGGGGCCCGTGGCAGGAACATGGAAACTGGCTCATGCCTCAGTTAATAAATTATCAACAAGTTCCAGGTGCCTGTCACCCCTTTGGTTTGCTAGTTTCAGGGGCAGCAACGTTGGCCCTTCTGGATTCTGGTATTGAGGTGGGAAGACAATTGGATTGAGGGAGAACAATAGTGGGAGGTGGCATCCATTTGGTCTCAGGGTATTTAAGATCTGTTGCTTGGGTCCCTTGTAAAACAGGAAACGCCGCACCCAGAGCAAGCAGCTCAAACCCATCTACATTGTCAAAATAGGCCAGTAGTTGGGTAACGGAAGGGACTTTGGTACAGTATGCAAGTGCAATATCGTGGAATCATACAAGGGTTTAATAGATAGACTTTCATTTTAAAATTAGCCCCGGTGGAGTGCATTCAGACACTTGGCCCCCTTTCATAATCAGTCAGATCATTTGGGTTCTCAATGCACATACTAGTACTAACTCAATCCCACACAGTTCTCAGTGAGTGCCTTCAATTCCACATCGCACCTTTAACTCCCTGAACCTCAATTAGGTTATTGCTCTGCAGGTTGGGGCAGAAGGCTGGTGATTAGTCTTGTCTGAACACAAGGATTACAAGGCAGCTAGTAGAGGTTTAATATGGTATAACACAGGAGCTGCTGGAATTAAGCAAATAGTGCTGTTCTTGTCGAACAGCCTTGATAACAGGCACGTGCAAGGTGACTACACATAATCATATCACAAGTTTCTTTTCAATTCTTGGTAATGCATAACTGAGGTTTGCATCAATCATTTACTTTAATGGCAGGAGACTGCCAGACACTCTCACTACTTCTTAAAATGTAACCTGTACTTGAAACTGTTCAGGAGAGAGAGTGATGAGCAAGTGGCAACATAAATCCAGGCTGCTGGCTGCACATCACATTGGTCTTCAATCTGCTATAGCAACAACAGCTTTCAAAAGTTGCCTCACATTTAAGCAATATTCTATTTTTAGTCTCTAACATTCTATTAGAGCCAATGCCTTCTCCTCTGTCAACCTTGTGCATGTAATAAAATGACATTAGTTGACAATTATATAAATAATGGCTTGAAGAATAACAGTGCCTCATTTAACTCTGTTTGAGAATAGCTCAGCGTATTCACTAATATTAATTTAGTTAGCCTGATAGGACTCAGTGGAAAGTTGTTTTATTGTCGAAAAAAGGAGTACTTGCTTGACGCTACTGAGCAACACTGGAGCATGGGGAATACCCCAGGGGCTGGACCTGGTTGGTAATCGGCTGGAGTGATGCTTGTGAATATGCACTGGGATGTCGTTTCATAGTGCAGGTGAAGGTAGACCCAGGAAAGCAGGAGTAGTCACTGAGGCAGCAAATTAAAGAGTGGTTCTTGAGATGGAATTTCAAGACCAGATTGACAAAGGGAAGGACTGAAGAGAGTGAAGAACCCTTGTGAAGTTTAATGAAATTTAATGCCTTACGATGTCATTAACGTCTAGGAGGAGTTGCTGAGAAATCTGTGGGTTCTGTTTTAATTGCATTTATTATTTGGTGTACACTGTCAGCTGTTCAATCGCACTCCATTACCCATACAAACCGCATTCATTCTGGGTTCTTTTTTAATTCACTTGTGGGATGTGGGCCACAATTGCCCATTCCCAGTTACCCTTGAATAGAGTGGCTCGCTTGGCCATTTCAGAGGGCAATTGAGTGTCAACCACATTGCTGTGGGTCTGGAGTCATATGTAGGTCACAGGTAAGGATGGTGTGTTTCCTTCTCTGAAGGACATTCGTGAACCAGATGGGTTTTTCCGACAATTGACAATAGTTTGGTGGTCATCAATAGATTCTTAATGAGTTCAAATACCACCATGTGCCAAGGCAGGACTTGAACCCAGGTGCCCAGAACATTAGCTGAATTTCTGAATTAATAGTCTAGCGATAAAACCACTAGGCCATCACCTTCCCATTAATGTCAGAGTATAAACTGCACACGTAATTTTCTAATTTTGCACAGTAAAGACCAGTGTTGATTGTTCAAAACTGGAATATTGTAGCTTTATTCTCTTAGTATTATTCTCATATTTTGTGTATTTTAAAAATAAAAGTTTCTGGCCCCTAGCCACATTGTAAATTTGGCAGACTGGTCTGAGATCCTAACATCAGATATACAATCAATGAGGATTTGACTTATTCAGAAAATCATTTTTCCACAACTACTGGCAGATGTGGTTACAAGAAAGGTCAAGGTTTGAATCATGTCAGCCTACCAAAGCTTGGCACAATTTATTTCCTTTACAGAGTATTCACAGGAACTGGCCATTTGGACCAACTCTCTGTGGTCTTTATTTGTCAGGTGAGCCTGCTCACATTTTACTTCATTGTACACTTTCACCATAGCTGTCTATTCTTTGGCTCCTCATGCAGTCATCTAGCTACTCATTAAAGCCATCTATACTCCTGTCTTCACCTGCCTACAATTCCCATCACCTTCTAAGGAAAGATATTTCCCCAGAAATTGTGATGGATTTATGACAGCAAAGTTTTGGTTTGGAAATATCTTCTCTGCATCCATCCAATTGAACCCTTCATAATTATAAAGATCTCTATCTGATCGTATGCTTTTTAGACAGAGAAGCGCCTGCAGTTCAGTCTTGGCCAAGAATTTTAAGGGCTCAGCTCCTTTTAAAGCACCTTTCACATTCCTGAATTATGACATTTAAACTGCAGCATGCTAGGTACGCTCATAGTGTCACAGGTATGCACCATTTCCTGACAATCTAGAGCAATCTCAACCCTGACCCCAGGACGTCTGCCAAGTCAACAGTGGAGTCCATCTGCAACACATAATATCACTGGCAGTGCCAAATGTACGCCAGATGGAAATTGCAAAATTATGGATGTTTCGCTTTGTACCTTTTCTTCGTAATCAATGGGCACTGTGTTATTAGAAAAAGGCTTCAGATTTTTCCAGTCCTCTCTGGCTGTGTGCTGACCCTTACGTTGCAAATGTTACTTCCAAACATTCACCTAACACCCCCCTGATTTCAATGTCAGTCAATTGAACCATCACCTTTCAATTGTGCTGTAATCAAGCACGCACACATTTAAAATAAATTACAGTGTTTATGAGATTCTCCTAACTTCCACATTTTCCCATGTCTACTGGGCTGCTTTTTGATATTTGAATATTTCCCAACCCTGAGGATAACTGGAATTGAAAATAATTCCTCAAGTATCCATAAATACACAAATTAATAGAGAGTATCCTGGATCTTTTGTTTCATTCTTTCACAGGATGTGGATGTCACTGGTTAAGCCAGCACTTGCTGCCCATCTTGTAAAAGGATCGAGAAAAAGAGGCCACAAATCCAAAATGATTTGCAAAAGAAGCAAAATAAAAACCTTTTCACACAGTGAGCATTTTGAGTCTGGAATGCACTGCTTGGAAGTGTGGCAGAGGCGGGTTCAATCCACATATTCAAGAGGGCATTAGAAAATTATTTGAATAGAAACGATGTGTGGGGTCAAGGGGAAAAAGGAGATTAGCACTAAATCGTAATGCTTTTTGGGAGAACTGGTGTGGGCATGATGGGCTGAACAGCCACCTTCTGTGTCAGAACAATTCTGTGACTCTAGATACCACTTGAATCAAATTGGCTGAAGACTTGCATCTATGAACTGGAGACCTCAGGAGGAGGCCAATTTGGATCATCTTCTCGGTATTCCTAGCTGAAACTGGTTGGAAGGTCTAGACCCTTCATTTTTCTGAAGAAGGATCTAGACACAAAACAGCAGCTTCCCTGCTCCTCTGATGCTGTTTGGCCTGCTGTGTTCATCCAGCTCTCCACCTTGTCATATCAGATTCGCCAGCATCGGCAGTTCCTACTGTCTCGAAAATACCCAAGCCTTGTGTTTTGTGCTGATGTTCTGGGCTCTCCATCAAAGGGTTAACAAAGGGTTAACTCTGCTTTTACTCAAAAGGAGCGATGTTGTGGTGTTGTCAAATTGCATGGAACTAAAACCTGGATCTGTAAGGTTCCCAAACAATGTCTTCTCTTATTTTTCCCATACACAGTTATGTTGAATAAAGCTCATTAACCTTCATTCACCTGAATGTAGACCTGATATTATTGTATAATCAGACCAACTCAACCTGAGGCAAGTGGCAAGAAGTGAAGTGAAGCTGAGCAGCAGTACATTGAGGACAAGGCTAACCCAGCAATCTTAACATGTAACTGGGGAAAATACTTGAAGAGAAGCCTAGCAGGAAGAGGGAGCAGTGGGCAACGGGCTTCAAGGCCTACCCCGGCATAGGACGTAAAGAGGAAATGCGCTAACCTGTAAAAAGTCACTCACCCACAGTAAGTCACGCATTACTGTAAATTAGAGATCTTACAGAGAGCAGGAAGAAAATCGCACCCAGAGAGTTCATGAGTCGGAAACTTGTGAGGAAACAGGGTGCAGTTAGCACCAATAATTAGTGGGTGTTCTGTCCACCCAGTATTACAGATGAATATCAGAGTTGCAAACGTGATCAGTTCAGTGCTGGATCTAGACAGCTGAAACTTAAAAACAGACCACAACAGCCTGCAAGTGCCCAAGCATTACTGGATGCTAAGGAGCAAGATGACTTTTTGGCGCATTTATAATGAGGCCTGCCTGCTACAGAGTTTGGGGGACATGTTTATCCTTTCAGATATGTCACCAAAGTTGAAGCAGAACATTTATCAGCTCATTTTCCATTCAGCTCTGGGGGGACAGGATCGGAATGAGAGAGCAGATGCGTGCTACACTTCACTATAGTGGAAGAGAGATTACAGAGACTTTGCATGTCACTCCTAATCATTACTCTTTGTTCAGCAGAAATGCTTGTGGGGCATTGAGCATTCTTTATTCAACAGTTACAGAAAACATTGAAATAGACTCAGCGTACCAGCAATCACCATCCACTACAGAAAGTCTATCCCTGGGCCACAGGATGGGAATGCAGATTCTTAATTTGTTTCAAAAGAGAGAATGAAAACAAAAAGGAATTAGGAAGTGCAACCCCCAGCCTCATTTCAAGCCATTCTAGACTTTAGATTGCTTTTTCAGGATTCAGACAGGGAAAGGGGGAGAGAGAGAGAGAGACAATGAACCTACCACTTATTGTGTTGACTTATTGAAGGCAGAAGTGCTAGGCCTTGCTATACTCTTGGAGTGGGGGGCACTGTTCATGAAATTTCTGCTGTCTCCTTCGAGGAGAATTATTCCTCTGTTGAAGAAGGTGACAAAAAGGAAAAGTTGTCTACTTGTTTCACTGAACCCACTCGGGAAATGCAACATCAGCAAACAGAATGAGGTGAAAGATGTGTTTCTGGAGATGAAGACCAGACCCTACAGGGAAGGAGAAAGAGACTGGTGCCCTGAAGTATCAGTTGCTATTAGCTGCTTCTGAGATGAATGGGACCATCATAAAGTTGCAAGCTAAGGACTCTTGTGGTTCAATAGCAGTGTCCCTACCTCTGAACCAGGTGGCAGAGGTTCAAGTCCCACCTGCTCCAGAGGTGCATGATAACATCTCTGGACAGGTTGGTCAGAAAATATTAAAGTTGCAAGCCAACGGCTCTTGTGGTGCAGTGGTAGTGCCCCTACTGCGGTACTGGGAGGCCAAGATTTAAATCCCATGTGCTCCAAAAATGTGTAACAACATTTCTGAGCAGATTGATCAGAAAAGTAGGTTGAATGATAAACAAATTGAAAAAGAATTAATGTTGCAAGATTGGGGCTCTTGTGGCCCAGTAGCAGCATCCCTACCTCTGAGTCATGGAGGTCTGGGTTCAAGTCCCACCTGCTCCAGAGGTGTGTAATAACATCTCTGAACAGGTTGATTAAAAAGAGTTTGAAAAAAAAACGAAGTTGCAAACAACTCAGCTGAAAGTCAAAGATTCAAAACTAGGCGGCATATTTTTAAGGTGAGAGGAGAAAGTTTTAAAAAGGACATGTGGGGCAATTTTTATGCACAGATAGTGGTTTGTGTGTGGAATGAACAGCCAGAGGAAATGGTAGATGCAGGTGCAGTTACAACATTTAAAAGACATTTGGATAAGGACATGAACAGGAAAGGCTTGGAGGGATACGGGCCAAATGCAGGCAGGTGGGACTAGTTTAGTTTGCAGACATGGTCGGTGCAGGCTAGTTGGACCAAAGGATCTGCTTCTGTGCTGTAGGTCTCTATGACTCTATGTGTCAGTGTTACAAGCTCATAAGCATGAGCTGACACAACTGGGAGATGTCCTAACACTTGAGAGGCTCAGAAAGGGTTTCACTTACAATGAAGCTTCAAACTTTTCCACAACTGGAACAGTAGCCACAATATCTGAGGAGTCTCAGATTAAGGAGTCAGAAAGAGATCTTCAATCATTCCTGAGAAAGGTCACAGGCACAGATACACACTCATGGACAGTGGTGGGGTCTCAACTACTTAAAATCTGTAGCAATGGCAGGGATGCTGAATATATGATAGCTGTATCTGCTGATAATAGGTCATGCAATAAATTGCCCAGAGGTGGTAGAGAGTCTGCAAAGAGCTTTGGATAGGCTGACTGGGTGGGCGAATATTTGGCAGTTCAGATTATTGTGTGGGAAAATGTGAACTTGTTCATTTTGTAAGGAAGAATCGAAGACCCTCACACTATTTCAATGAGACAGTTTGAAGAACTCACAGGTACAGACGTATCTGGGTGAGCTGGTAAATGAATCACAAAATGTTAGTCTGTGTGGCAACACTGTACACTTTTCACTGTACTCCTGCACTTTGAGACTTGAGTATGTGACAACAAAACCTAATTCTAATTAAAAGAAGGCAAAGGTAATGCTGCCACTTTTGGAAAGGGAACGGAATATAAAGGCAGGAAAGTTTTAATCATAAATGCACAGAGTCTTGTTGGGACCAAATGTGGAAAACTCATTGCGGTTTTGGTCCCCTTATGTGAAATAAAAGGAAATAATTAAATTATAAGTAGTTTCAGAAAAGATTCACTCAACTCATTTCTGGGATGATAGTGTTACCTTTCAAGGAAAATTTGAATAGGTGGGTCTGTATCCATTGGAGGTTACAAGAATGAAAGCTGACCTTATTAATTCTGAGGTGAGTTGATAGTGTGAATACTGGAAGAAGAAATTTTTTTTTATCTTGTGGATGGGACGAAAACTAGGGACATAGTTTAAGAGTAAAAGGTCTTCCTTTTATAACAGAGATGAGGAGAATATTTTTACTCCAAGACGTTGTTAGTCTGTTGAATTCTTCTCCCCAGAAGCCAGTGGGCACTGTGTCATTGAATTTATTAAAGGCAGAATTCGGTAGATTTTTGATAGAGCATGGAATCAAAGGTGATAGGGACGGACAGGAAAGTGAGGTCAGGATCGCAACCAGTTCAGCCATGATCTAATTGAATGGCGAAGCAGGATTGAATGTCTGAATGAACTAATCTTGATGCTAGTCCAATGTCTCATACTCCTATAAAACTTCAGGCAGATGGTCAGTGCCCCACCTTTAGTAGCACATGCCAACCATCATACACAATGCACATCAACTTGGAACATTCAGAGAAAACTTTAAACCTCAGAAACAAACCACTACGTGGTAATTCAACACTTGCAAGCAACTAATAAATAAACTATCCAGGGAAATGATATTCTTAAATATTGTCATGATCCAATTTGGAGTTAACACTCAGAAATGATTACTCTGCTCGAAGGCTCTTGAGTAGATTTGCAGCTCGGGTTGTGGATGTTGTGGTTGGTTGGCTCGCTGAGCTGGTTTGTTGTTCCGCAGACACTTCATTACTCTGCTGGGTAATGTCATCACTGCATCCTCCGAAGAAGAGCTGTTGTGTTTTTCCACCTGTTATTTAAACTCTGGTGTCCGTCGAGCTGAATTACCTCACTTCCAGTTTTCCTTCGCAGTGTTGTATACATAGGGTCTAGTTCTATGTGTTTGTTGATGGCCTTCTTACACCAGGCCTCTAGGAAATCCCGTGCTCGTCTCTGCTTGGCCTGTCCCAGGATCCTGGTGTTGTCCCAATTGAACTGGTGGTTCTCCTTATCCGTGTGAATGGAGATGAGTGAGTATTGGTCATGTCTTTTTGTTGCTAGAGGCTTGGTTCTCCACCAAGAAGGCAGCTTGGCGAGCCAGCCAACCACAGAATGATTGCGCTGCATAAATACCAGCTGGATCTGCAAAACGGACCCAGCAGCAAGTCACAGACACACTGAAGGGTTTCTTTTAGTAAACAAGGAGAGGCCTAAAGTACAGAGATTCTGGAGATGAGGAGTAAACTTGGAGAAGCTTAGAGCCAAGGAGCTTGAACATATCAAATTGGACAAGACTTAGAGCAGTTCCTGAAAGAGTTAGGGCACTATGTGAAATAAACTACTAACCTAAAAGCCCAGCTATCAGCATCCACACAACACTATCAAGCCTCAGAAGCTGAAAAAGAAAGGGTTATGGAAGATTTCCACGAGTCCAATGTGGGAATAGCCAGTGTTCTTATTCAACTGACACAAAAGAGATAAAATGATGGGGGAGAAAACCTGTTTGCTGAAATATTTTGAGCTTGAAGATCACTGTGAATTGTTAGCTGAGGAGACCGTTCTGCTACAATCATTGCAAAATAACCTTACAGTTGAAAGTAAACACTTGAGGGAGACAGAGAGAGAGGGGCAGAAAGAACACAGATCTTTAAGTTTGCGGAAGGCTGCCATGAAACAGCAAGAAACAAAAACAAAGTTGCTGGAAAAGCTCAGCAGGTCTGGCAGCATCTGTGAAGGAGAAAACAGAGTAAACATTTTGGGTCCGGTGACCAGTCCTCAGAACTGAAACAGTAAGCCCTTGTTAACAACAGAGTTCACCTGTAAGATGATGATCTTTTCAAATAAAGAACAAGATAATTGATTAAAAGCTATGGAACTTAAGCTTTCAAAATAGGTTAAGACTATGCATCTGGGATGGATAGGCAGGGAACATTTTCTGAATGTCCTGCAACTGTCCCACTTGTTATCCAGCCTGCAGAATGCGGTGCTTTGCCAGAACTTCTCATGCATCCTGTTGCAGAAGTTTATTTTGTTGATGATGATTTCCTTCTATTTTCTGTTAGGGTTCTGGAGATATTCTTTTGCGCAGAGATATACTCTCATGCTGAATCAAATGTGCAACTGATGTCTCTACCTGCAGAAAGTTAGATCCCTGTACTTAGTAAAGAAGGGCGGCTCCGATTCATTCATCTGCAAAACTGTCCTCAGGCAGCTCTTTCTACTTGCTTTTATCTGCCTAATATTCCTGGCTCAGAATTCGCTAGAGAGACGGAGAATTCCCGTTTGTCACCTTTAAGGGACAGCAATATTTCCAGTAGTGGAGGGTTGCCTCTTTGTTCAGCTTCTTCCCTGCCCAATGGCCCAGAAATCAGCTGTTGTGAAACTCCACCAAAGCGATCACCTTCCAAAATAATGCTAAGGGAGCACATGCAACCTGGACTGAGAATATCGTTGGAGAATAATGGCTGAAGTGTGCAAATCTTTGAGGCAGAAGGAAGGGTAAAGTGGGAGTAAACTGAGTTAAAATGTTAATGTTGAAGTGTTAAAGTAGAAGAACCTGAGGGGAGATGCGGAGTAAAGTGAGAATAGCCACTGAGCATGTGCACAAGAAGTAATGTCAGAGTGATGCCAGAACACACAGAATTGGAATCTGATAGTGTCTCTTGCCTTCCTGCATGTTTAATGTTCACTTATCTGAGGGTATAACTGAGCTTAATACAGATATTTGTGGAGCCCCTTCCTCTAGATAGTTAATTGTCTAACACCATTTGTGACTGGATGCGGGAGCATTGCCAAGCAGTCAGAGGTTGGGGAGTTTGGTGAAGTTCAAGCTGCTGGGCAATGGTCGGATATCAGATGTTGTCAGGAAAAGAGATCACAGAATTGGACAGTGGTCAGAATGTTGGACAGAGGTTGGGAAATGGGCAGGGATCAGGAAGCTGAAGATTGGTCAAGGTGCTAGAGAGAAGTTGGGGGATAGTAGCTGCGGGTAGGGGGTCTGCACTCAATGGACGAACCGATCAGAAATTCTGCTTACTCCACCTAATAATTTCCATCAGTTTTGATACTCAGAAGACGGTGTTATCGAGCCACCTGAATTTCTGATCTGATGCACTGTAAGCATAATTCCTTGCTGAAGGTGCGGAGTCGGAAATGAATCCATTAAATGCACTTTAATTGCAGAGTTGTCCCTACATAAACAACAATAAAACCCTCAGCTTCAGCAAGTAGCACAACATCTCACCCCAAAAAATGCAACATTTGTGATAACGATGGATCTTCAGCAAGCGGCTTATTTGACAACGGGCTCAAGTGTCTGGTTTCACAAATTTAAGACCTGATTATGAATTAATAGGCCTCACCGCAAAAACGTATTCGGCCAAACCAAACGCCTCATTTTGTTAGAAATCTCAGTTCATAAGCTCTCGGTTACCAAAGGCAGAGAAACAACTTGAACATCGTGAAGGGAACCGCTGAATAGTCTAAAATCTACTAAAAGTTAAATACTAAACACCCGTGGTTAACCAGAATCTGTTAAATGATGATTTTGCTAATCTTCTGAATGGGTTTGCTACAATGGATGAGTGCTTTGATTGTTAACTCCCTTTTTATCTCAATTGGAGATCATTGACTTCACAGATGAAAAATGGTTTAAGGAACATGGGTGGTAAACAATTTAAATATCTACGGGAAAGCAAAATTGATCATAACCACACGTTTACACAGCAACCTGAAACTCGACTCTTTGTACACTCAGCCTTTGTATACTTCATTTCCACTTGGTCAGAATTCTGTCAAGAACATAGATTTATCCAAACTCTGAGGTAAAAGAGAAAGCGTAAGTGGAAGAAAGCTGAAGTAAATGCACAGAAATCCTGGAAATGCATGGCACTGAAAGTGAAGTTGGCATTCTGGTTGTACCTTTATACTTGAATACTGTAACAAACCTTTGACATTCCAATCTTCACTGACCTGACATCTTTCCCCAGCATTTTACACAAGTAGACCTCTCTGTGCTGTTGCTCACTGCAAATATTACTGTGTGTGGTTGCTCATAATGCATAGTGTCTTGTTCTGCAGCTGAAATGGAACATTGTTGGGTTGACCTGTCTCTGTAAAGTTAACAGCTCAAAACTGTAAGCTAACCTCACTCAAGATCACACTTTAGTAGCTGCTCTGACAGTTTTGAGTAGCAGCTTGGAAGCATCTAACATTTTATAATCTTTTTGTATCTTTCAAAAAATGTTATATTTGTACTGCTATGCTCATATGTTCTAATTCACTATCTTTATTACAATTTATTAAGGATGAGATGAGAGTACTTTCAGAAAATTATGTTGCCGACATTCGTATCTCACCAGCATCTTTCAATATTTCAACATTGGGTTGAAAATGTTTTACTTACAACATTTGCAAAATGTGTCAATTTTGCCTCTGCTCACTTGCATTCATTTTGACCGTTTCCAAAGGCACACTGCAGACCACTAATGAACCAGACTTTCGCCTGTTTACGCAAGCGATGTGCATCAAGCTGGAGAAAATTACAAGTGAGAGAACCCCCTTCCAATAGAATTATATTCTATTGTCTCATATGGGCCAGCTCTAGCCAAAGAGGTCAGAGCTGTAGAAGTTGCTGGAAAAGCTCAGCAGGTTTGGCAGCATCTGTGAAGAGAAAACAAATCAGAGTCAACTGAGTTCTGAGGAAAGGTCACCGGACCCGAAATGTTAACTCTAATTTTTTCTTCACAGATGCTGCCAGACCTGCTGAGCTCTTCCAGCAACTTGTTTTTATTCCTGATTTGCAGCATCCACAGCTCTTTCGGTTTTTGTTAGGGCTGTACCAAAGCTCACCTGTACGACCAGAACAACCAGAAAGGTTTGAAACTATTACTCGTCTACAGTGATTTTCATGCAGTTTGATGAGCTGTCTGTCTCTGATGTAACAACGGCGTCAATCAGTCCTGGATACGAGCTTCTGGTTTCCTTCATTTAAAGACTGCTCATGTAAATTTTGTTCACTCTTCCTATGAAAACAGTCTCTTGTGTGTGTGAAATGCACTCACTTTCAGGAAGAAAACCTTAATTACCAGACAGAAAAAGCACATGGTTTTTATGATATATTCAACATGGATGAAATGAACTTAGCTTGGCTTTTAAAGCACTGACATCACTGTTCCATTTTCTTCTTATTGTATTGGTTTTAAAAAAAACATATTATTGAGTTGTTGACAATTTACAAAACCTGTTTACATGTGGGTTAGTGCAGTTTCTCATGAAAATAAAAATGGAATTTGATGAGTCCCCACCTACACTCTGGCACAGACTAGGAACAGAACTGACTTTTGTACACCAGAACCGAATCTTGAGAAGATTTATGTGGAGTGGAGTCTCTGCCTGTTCCTTGCAAGATTGGCCACATATAAGTGAGCAGAGCTTCCCTCAAGCTTGTATTTCCATTTTTGAGATCCCTACTGGTCAGGATTGGCCTGGTTTCCAGTGAGATGAGGCATGTCCATCTCCAGAGAAATGAAAGTGGACCCTGCTGGGGGGACAGAGCTGGGGTCCCATAATCTATGGAAGCAGCATAAACACTTGTTGGCTCATTTACAGTAGGCTCTGAGGGTGTTATTTACTGCATCCCTGGTAGGGTTTACTCTAAAACCTTCATAAAATGGTTTTGGTGTCGGAGTCAGGCAAGTGCCAAAGATCTTCCTCAAGTGGCACATGCAAATAAATGGACATTTTTTTGGGTCCATAAGGTGTAATGATAATGACACTGGACAAACTGTCCCGAGGCCCCGGTTCAAATATCACCATGGCATTTCAGTTAATGAATCTGGAATTTAAAAGATAATCTCCAAAATGGTAACCAGTAGACCACTGTATTGTTTTGTGGTTCACTAACGTTATTTAAGGAAGGAAATCTTTACTTGATCTGATCTACATGGGACTTAGAACATAGAACATAGAACAATACAGCGCAGAACAGGCCCTTCGGCCCTCGATGTTGCGCCGCCCTGTGAACTAATCTAAGCCCAACCCCCTACACTATCCCATCATCATCCATATGCTTATCCAAGGACTGTTTAAATGCCCCTAATGTGGCTGAGTTAACTACATTGGCAGGCAGGGCATTCCACGCCCTTACCACTCTCTGAGTAAAGAACCTGCCTCTGACATCTGTCTTAAATCTATCACCCCTCAATTTGCAGCTATGCCCCCTCGTACTAGCCGACGTCATCATCCTAGGAAAAAGACTCTCACTGTCCACCCTATCTAATCCTCTGATCATTTTGTAGGTCTCTATTAAATCCCCTCTTAGCCTTCTTCTCTCCAATGAGAACAGACCCAAGTCCCTCAGTCTTTCCTCATAAGACCTTCGCTCCAGACCAGGCAACATCCTGGTAAATCTCCTCTGCACCTTTTCCAATGCTTCCACATCCTTCCTGTAATGGGGTGACCAGAACTGTACACAATATTCCAAGTGAGGCCGCACTAGCGTTTTGTACAGTTGCAGCATGACATCACGGCTCTGGAACTCAATCCCTCTACCAATGAAGCCTAACACACCGTATGCCTTCTTAACAGCACTATCAACCTGGGTGGCAACTTTCAGGGATCTATGTACCTGGACACCAAGATCCCTCTGCACATCCACACTACCAAGAATCTTTCCATTGACCCAGTATTCTGCCTTCCTATTATTCTTCCCAAAGTGCATCACCTCACATTGAACTCCAATTTGCCACCTTTCAGCCCAATTCTGCAGTTTATCCAAGTCTCCCTGCAACCTGCAACATTCTTCCACACTGTCCACCACTCCATCGACTTTAGTGTCGTCACTAAAGTCTTCACTCTGACTGACCTTAAAGTGACCCAGCAGGCCATTCAGGTGCATCAAATCACTACCAAAACAAAAAGGAATGAAATGGGACAAACCCCCAACATCGAACTAACCACCAGGCACAACAATGGCGGCACACTCAGTCCCATCAATCCTGTGATGTCATCCTTACCAACACCTGGGACTTCTGCCAAACATGGGAGAGATGTCCCAAAATTGCACCTGACATAGTCATACACACCAAATCACACCTTACAAACAGCAAGCCACACACCACCACCACCACCATCCCTGGGTATGAAGCAGCACAGTGGTATACAGTCTGGAGGCAGTTACCCTGGGAGTCCTCAGTATTGACACTGGAACACACGAAGCTTCATAGCATCCAGTGAAAGGTGGGGAAAAAAGAACTCCTGCTAATTACTGTATGTCCTCAGTTCATGTATTAGTACGCCTCCAAATTGAACGTCAACTGGAGGAAGCGCTTAGGGGTGGGCCAAGGGAGCTGAATACACTCTGTGTGGGAGTCTTCAGTGTTCATCTCAAGAGAGACTTAGCGGCACCACGACTGACTCTGCTGATCAAATCCTGAAGGACACAGCTGCTGGACTGGGCCAGCAACAGCTGTAGAGGGAACTAACAAGAGGGAAAAAAACTACTTAACTCATTCTTACTAACATACAGGTCTATAACAATAGTGCTCACCAAATATTCCTTGTAGAGGTGAAATCCTGTCTTCACATTGAAAACACCCTTGTTGTGTTGTGCGGCATTATCCCCACACTAAATACATATATTCTGAACAGATGAGCAACTCACACTGAACACCTGCATGGTGCTGTGAGGTGTCAGCAGCAGCAGGATAGTTTCAATCACAATTTATGTCTTGGTCTGGCATATACAGAAACTCTGTCATTGCCGTCAAGTCAAGGGATCAACCCTGACTGGATGAACAGTTGCAGGATGATATGACAGGAGCAGCACCAAGTATACCTAAAAGTGATGTGTCAACCTGGTGGAGATACAACACAGCATGTCAAACAGCAGCAGCAGGTTGCAATAAGACAGAAGCCACAAACAATGTAGCAGATCTAACCTCTGCAGTCATGTCAAGCCTAGTCATGAATAGTGCTGGACAACTGAGTAACTCACTGGTGCAGGCAGCTCCACAAATATCTCCATTCCTCATGGTGGTGGGGGGGGGGGGTGGCGGGTGGAGATGACCAGCCCATCAGTGAAAAATGTAAGTCTGAAACATTCACAACAATCTTCAGCTAGAAGTGCCAAGGGGATGATTCCGCTCAGTCTCCCAAAGAGATCTCCAGCATCACAGAAGCCAGTTCCCAGCCAATTCAATTCATTTCACGTGATATCAGAAATGGCTGAAGGCACTGGACAACACAAGGCTCTGAGCTCTGACAACATTCTGGCAACAATACTGAGACTTTAGCTGCAGATCTAGCTAGACTGTTCCAGTACAGCTACAACATTGGCATGGGCTCAGCAGTGCTGAAAACTGTCCAGGCATGGCCAGTCTACAAAACACAGAACAAATCCAAACCAATTAGTCTGCTCTCAATCATCAGTAAAGTGATGAAAGGGGTCATCAACTGTGTTATCAAGTTACATTTACACAGCAAACGCCTACTAGCCAATTCTCCTTTTAAGTGGTGTGGCCATTCTGAGGGTTCATACATGGCCACAGGCAGACTGCACCTTTCCTAGAGCTAACCTCCAGTTTTGAATGTCACTGCCTCATGTGGACTTTGGAGGTTTACACAGAAGAAAACAAAACGAGAGAGAATATAGCTAATCATCAATGCTCAGTTTGGGTTCTCAATACAGCCTTGGCCCAAACACGGACAAAATGGTTAAAATCAAGAGGTGAAGTAGAAGTGACTGTCTCTGAATTGAACAGAGCGTGGCATCAAGAAGCCCTAGTAAAACTGATGTCAGTGGGAATAAGGGAACGTTCTCTATTGGCTGAATCCATACTTAGCACAAAGGAAGATGGATCATCTCGTCTATAGGAAATAGTTGAAGGTGTTCCTCAGGGCATTGTTGTAGGTCAAAACTGATTGCATAACGTTCAGTTCCATTCATGACTCCCCGGTACTGAAGTGGTCTATGTCCAAATAGAGCAAGACCTGGACCACATTCAGACTTGGGCTGATAAGTAACATGCAATATTCACAACACACAAGTGATAGGTAATGACCTAGCCCAACAAGAGAAAATCTAACCATGTTACGTTGACACTCAATGACATTACCGTCAGTGAATCCTCTACTATCAACTTTCTGAAGAGTACCATTGGCCAGGAACTGAACTGGAGTCACCATATTGCTCCTTGAGCAAATCAAGTTGGGAAATTCTGCTCTAAGTAACTTACCTCCTGTCTCCCCAAAGGCTATCCACCATCTACAAAGTGCATGTCAGAGGTGTGATGGAATTCTCTACAATTACATGAAACCATCTGGGACAAAGCAGCCTTCTTGACTGCCAACACCACCTTAAACATTAACTGCCTCCACCATCAATGTACAGCAGCAACAAGGTGAACAAGATGCTCTGCAGAAACAGCAGTGCTATCCAAACTTAAGAGCTCAATCATCTACAAGGCCAACGACAGCAAATACACATGAGAACTCTACCACTTGCAAACTCACATCCAAGCAACGCACCATTGGCTTGGAACTATATCATTGTTGCATTACTGTCACTGGGTCAAAATCTGGGAGCTCTGTTCCTAACAGCTCTGTGGGTGAATCTACACCCCAAAGTCAGCTGTGGTTCAAGATGCCAGCTCCCTCCTTCTCATGGGCAATAAATGCTGGCCTAACCAGTGACATCTTGCGAAAAGATAATTTAAAATATTTAGCGTAAATGTGATATACTTAACTTGTTTTTCTTTTTCAGCTTTGGTGCTATCTTGCAATTGGCCTTGATCAATAAATACAAAACAACAATCTTTTGGTTTGAACTGAACTTTTGCCACAGTCTGGGAGAGACAGAGAGAGGAAAGGATCAATCCTTGATTTTTGTCATTACTCTCATATAAATTGGCCACTAGGAGGTGTGCGAGAGCAGCACTAAGTTTGCACTTAAGTTTTTTGCCAGAGAATGTTCAGCCTCTACTTGCAGACTCTTCCTTCCGTCAGCAACACCCAAATAACTACCACCCATCCCCCACAAAACAAACGCCACCCCCAGAAAAAATGTTTGATAGCCACATAAGAGTAAGTGGTAGCTGTGAATTTTGCCATTCAGTTTTGCGGCACAGGGCATCAGAATGGTGAGAAAGGACCCTTACAAAATTACAGTATCTACATTTGTTGAAAGACTGCTAGAAAATAAACTATGGGCATAAATGCTTAGTGTTAATATACAAATGACTGAAACATCATACACAATCAGGACCCAGTTATAATATTATTATTGTAAACCAGGGAGGAGGGAATAAAGAGTTCTGCTGATAAAGTTCCATGGGGAAACATGGGAGGAGAGTCAAGAATAAAAGATTGGTACGGGGAGGCTGGGCTGGATAGTCTGTTTCTCTGCATGATTAACACACTGTACTGTAACTTCAGGCCTGAAAATCCTGATATCTAGGAGTGCACACTTTGCATTATCTAAAACATTTCCCTATTTTGCATCTATTAAGAAATGCCACAGAATGTGCATGTGGCCTATTTTAGTGCCCACTTGTTGCGTGGAATCAATAGGAACAACAAGCAGGAAAGATGACATTGCTTATTTCAAATCCACCAAGTCCTGTTTGAGATTACTTCCACGCTGTGCACTGCAGGCCTACTACACCATTGATGTCTAGATTCAGTCTTGGTAAAAGAGGGGGATAGCAACTCTTCCAAAGTTGACCTACCTACAATTGATTCATTCCCAATGGTCCGTTTAAGGCAGGTCCTCCCTTCTCTAAACTACACTGTCTTGTGCAACTCTCTTTGACTTTCCACAAATCCACCCATTCTTCAGCCCAGAGGTAAACTGCTTTTCTTTCCAGGTTTTATTTTCTTCTATCTGCCCTTCAAACAGCTTATTACACATCCCACTCCCTTGCAACTCCATCCAATCTGCTTACCCCTTGTAATCACACTACACTGCTCTTATTATTCCCAATACTCTGCCTCATCTCCTGTCTGTCCAAAACCATATCTCAAAGTTCCCGAGCCACCCGGCCTCCTCTTCTCTCAGTGTCCATTGCCACGGAGAAACTAAATCCACCTTCCCTGTTACACTGCTTGGCATCATCAGCTCTAGGACACGGCACTGTTGTATCACAGTGACGTTCTCATGCTCAATGGGATGGGTTTTCCAGCTGGACCAAATCAGTGTTCTAAACTGTCCAAACTCTTTACAGTAAAGAGAATCTACATCACTGAATTCAGCTTGACTCATCCATGTTGATACTTGGGATCGACCTACCATCTTAACTCATCTTCTGCTCTCTGAATATGCTATTCCTCACAACAGCATGGGTGGCATGGCGGCTCAGTGGTTAGCACTGCTGCCTCACAGCGCCAGCAACCCAGGTTAAATTCCAGCCTCAGGCGAATGTCCTTGTTTCCTCCAATTTGACCATGCTAAATTGCCGACAGCGTCCAGGGATGTGCAGGCTAGGTGCACTGGCTGTGGGAAATGCACGGGTTGGGCCTGGCAAGGATGCTCTTCAGAGGGTTAGTGTGGGCCAAATGGCCTGCTCCCACACTGTAGGGATTCCGTGTTACTGTATTAGGTAGCAAGTGCCTGACTACAGAGGTGTCTTTACTGGAACTCCATACTGGATTTATTAGTGACAACCTTGTACTTCACTCCCTAAGGAGCAAGAACATTACTCTAAATCTATCTGATGAAAGCCTTCATAATTTCAACAGGCCACTCAAACTCCATCACTAGAAGATCAAGGACAGGGGATGAACGGGAAAACCAACACCTGTAAGCTCCTCCTAAAGCCGCACCCGATCCTGACAGGAAATATATTGCTGTTCCTTCACTGTCGCTGGGTAAAAGTCCTGGAATTTCCTTCCCCATAGCACTGTGGGTATTCCTACACCCAAAGGACTGCAACAGTTCAAGAAACAAGCCCACTGCCACCTATGCAAGGGCAACTGGGGAAGGGTGATAAATGTCAGTGATGCCCTGATACCCTTAAATGACAAAAAAATCAGTTAAAGCAAGTACTGTGCCACAGAGAACAAGTAAGTCCTCAGTTCAATCTATTAGTTGTGTTAGGTTCACTGAACTCAGGCAGAGTGGCGGTGGGTATACAGCAACTGATCACAGTGTGACCGATCTGAAACAACACCTCAGTTAAGGTTCCTACTTCTTATTGATCTCCAGAGTCCTCTGCAAGCCAGACTGCGCTGTTTTTAACTTCTAGCCTCCCCTGGTCAAACAGGGCTTGATGTCTAGGCTTCTGAATGAAGGCTGGTCACTCCGGAGGTCGGGGATGCAGTCAATATGAATCACAGCTAAGCTAATGAAAAAGACTTCAGAAAAGGGGAGAAAACAAAATCAAGCAATACGTCTGCCTTGTTAAATGCTTTCCAAAAAAAACACTGCATAAGTGCTGTCAATAACACTGGTGAAAGCACAAGAATTACATGAAGTTATTTAAGCAGAAATCCCAGCCGACATGTTTTGCAAGGGACTGTTGTCCTCGCAAGAGTTAATAAATAACTCACCTGGGAGTCATAAAGCAATCTCATGTGACTCCAGCCTTGCCTTTCATTTACAGTTTTCAACAGCAACCTCAATTTTGTTAGCGTTTTCTACCGAATTTTTTTTTAGTTCCTTCACTGAAAAGCTACAAGAAAGCAAGCAGTGCATCCGAGAAACAGGCTTGTGCATTCTAATTATTCTCCAGTTGGAGGTGCAGACTTGCAAACATGTTTTCTGTGTTTTGATGAAAACTGCCCTGTGGTGCGAACAGGCTAACTGAGGTTCACAGCCAGCCAGTCAGCTAACAAAACTGAACGCGTTGACATGAAGCATTTTTTCCAGTGTGTGGGGCTAGCTGCTTGGACTCCTGCCCTGGCCTCGCTGGGCTTTTCCAGCAGATGGCTTAATCATGACCACGTTGCTTTTACCTTCTGTATAATGTGGCTAATGCACAGCCAATTCCAGTGAGCTGTGACAGCGTGTAGTAGGTAGCCTGGCAACCAAGAACATAATGCTGAACAGATGGTGTTTGTACAGCATGATGGACACTGCACGCTGTATCCTGAGACAACCCAAGAATTCCCTGGAGGGTTTGAGGCCCATTCTGAATAAGCACACTTCAGCTGCCATCTCACTCTTTTACTTCGCAAGATCCTCGGGACAGAACTGGCTGATCAATTCTTACCCACAAGCCAGGAGGATATGGGGAAGACTGAGGTTATTACAGTTTAGGGTTTTGCTACTTATTCATTACCATGCTCATTAAGTCAAGAACTATACTCAATAGATATTAAATCATTGTTATTGCAATGTTGAGAGTCAGGCTGTTATAAAGCAGCTATGAAATGGGATGGCTCCAATCATCAAATCCCTGAAAGGAAGGGGTTACAAAACCCCCATCAATATCTATAGGTTCCACTGTTTTGGTGCAGGATTCTCTCAAACTCTTTTTACAATAATAATTATAATATCAAACAGTCCACCAACAAATTGTGCCAAGTACTGAATATCCTGTCGTGACGTTCCATACAATCAAACATGGCTTTTATTTTGAGCAGGGTACCTTTTATGCTGATTGAGTATTTTTATTGCCTTAATTCCAAAGTGGCGACAGGCAACTTTACTCTTTATGTAGAGTTGCACATTTATACTTTACTTACATTGATCGATCTTTTCCCTTCAATTTTCTCGTGTCATTTTGCTTCCCAGGTTGAAAACCGTGGCAAATTTGCATTTAAGATAAATAAAAGCAAGGGTAAAAAAGAAGGATACGCAGATAGAAGGAGATGCTGATATCTTGAGATAAAAGGTACTGCAGATGCTGGAGAATCCGAGACAACAAGTGTGGGGCTGGATGAACACAGCAGGCCAAGCAGCACCACAGGAGCAGGAAAACCCGACGCTTCGGGCCTAGACCCTTCAGCAGAAATGGATTTCTGATGAAGGGTCTAGG
>JAHRHZ010000217.1:2100420-2113695 GCA_024137785.1 Ginglymostoma cirratum | reverse complement strand
CCCTTCAGCAGAAATGGATTTCTGATGAAGGGTCTAGGCCTGAAGCGTCGGGTTTTCCTGCTCCTGTGGTGCTGCTTAGCCCGCTGTGTTCATCCAGCCCCACACTTGTTGTCTGCTGATATTTTGAGATGTGATTCACTTGTGAAGAATAAACATCAAGCATGGACTTGTTGCTTTGAATTTTAAAGCAGAGGATCAGGTCTTTCAATGTAATTCTGTGAGGGCTGGAGGGGAGAGCAGAAGGAAGTTGGGAATACAATGGAAATCAGGAGGGGAACAGTAGCAGGAGCCCATAGTAACACAGGAAATTGGTGGGCGAGTAGGAGTGAGAGTAATAGAAGGGCACAGTAATCTTTTTATATTTATTCCTTGAATGTGAGAGTTCCTGACTGGTGAGCATTATTGCCTGTCCCTAGTTGCCTTTGAGAAGGTGGTGGTGAGCTGCCTTCTTGAGCTACTGCGGTCAATTTGGTGGATGCAGACCCACAATGCTGCTAGCGAGTGAGTCCCAGCATTGAGATCCAGTGAACAAAAACAAAGTTGCTGGAAAAGGTCAGCAGGTCTGGCAGCATATGTGGAGGGAAAAAAACCAGAGTTAACATTTCGGGTCCGGTGACCCTTCCTCAGAACTGGTGACGGATCAACGGACCTGAAACGTTAACTCTGATTTCTTTTCTTCACAGATGCTGCCAGATCTGAGCTTTTCCAGCAACTTTGTTTTCCTTCCTGATTTACAATATCCACAGTTCTTTCGGTTTTTATTAAGGCCCAGTGACACTGAAGGAAGATTGATTTATTTCCTCGTCAGGACGGTGAGTGGCTTGAAGGGAAACATGCAAGTGTTGGTGTTTCACTGATTCTGCTGCCCTTGTCCTTCAAGTTGGAAGTGGCTATGGGTTTGGAAGGTGCTTTCTGAGGAGACTTGGTGAATTGCAGCAGTACAACCAGTCGATCGAGTACACTGTTGCTACTGAGTGTTGGTGGTGAAGAGATGGGATGTTGGTGGATGTGGTGCCAATCGTGAGAGTTGTTTTGTCCTGATGGTGTCAAACCTTGAGTGTTGTTTGAAGGGATATGGGCCAGGAGCAGGCAGATGGGACTAGTTTAGTTTGGGATTATGTTCGGCATGGAATGGTTGGACTGAAGGGTCTGTTTCCGTGCTGTATGACTCTGTAACTCTATGACTTTATTCTATCAGACTCCTGACTTGTGCCTGTGAATAGTGGATAGGCTTTGGGGAGTCTGAAGGTTACTGACTGCAGTATTCCTAGCCTCTGACCTGTTCTTGTAGGCACTGTATTTAAATGGATAGTCCAGCTCAGTTTCTGGTCAATGATAATCCCCAAGATGTTGATAGTAAGGGGCTCAGTGGTGGCAACTGCCACTCAATCTCAAGGGATGAAGGTTAGATTTTCTCTCGTTGGGGATGGTCAATGCCTGGCAATTGTGTGGTGCGAATGTTACTTGTCACATGTCAGCTCAAGATTGGATATTGTCCAAGTCTTGCTGCATTTGAACATGGACTGCTTCAGTACCTGATGAGTTGCAAATGGTGCCTAACATTGTGCAACCATCAGTAAACCTCCCTATGAAGGAAGGTCACTGATGAAGCAATTGAAGATGGTTGGGCTGAGGACACTACCCTGAGGAACTCCTGCAGAGATGTCCTGGAGTTGAGATGACTGACCTCCAAAAACCACAACCATCTTACCATGTGCCAGGTATGACTCCAACCAGCGGACAGTCTGCCTCTTGATACACTGATTCCCATTTTGCTGGGGCTCCTTGATGCCACACTCAATCAAATGTAGCCTTGATGTCAAGAGCTATCACTCTCACCTCACCTCTGGAATTCAGCTCTTTTGTCCATGTTTGGCTGTAATGAGGTCAGGAGCTGAGAGGCCCTGGTAGAACCCAAACTGGAGGACATGAGTGAACAGGTTATTGGTAAGCATATTCTGCCTGACAGAACATGGTTGCTGATACATTCCATCACTTTACCAATGATCAAATGTAGACTTATGGGGTGGTAATCATCCAGGTTGGATTTGTCCTGCTTTTGAACACAGGGCATAGCTGTGCAATTTTCCACTTTGTTGGGTAGATGCCAATGTTACAACTGTACTGGAACAGCTTGGGTAGGAACATGGCAAATCTTCAATACTATCGCTGGAATGTGGTCAGGGCCCATAGCCTTTGCAGTATTCAGTGCCCTCAGTGATAGTTCATGCTTTTACTAGACTTTTAATTCCAATTTTTTTTAAATTGAATTCAAATTCCACGATCTGCCCACCGTGGGATTTGAATGGGGGTCCCCAGACATTACCTAGATCTCTGGATTACTAGTCTCGCAATCGTACCACTCTGCTGTCACCCTCACAACTAGGGAAGTGGGGAGTATAAGGAAGCCAGGGGTAATTGCTGGAAATTGCAGGGGTAAGGGCTAGTTCGATGTCAGATTCATGCTGGAAAACAGAAGCAGGAGAGAAGCAGGAAACTGGAATAACGGTGGAAATGAGAAGGAGAAGAATAGCAGGATGTTGGAAATTGTAGGGGGAACTAACAGGTGGCTGGAATAATGTCGGAAATTGGAAGGTGGAGGGAAAAGAAAGAGAAGAGGCTGGAGGTAGCTAACTGAGATAAAAGGTACTGCAGATGCTGGAGAATCCGAGATAACAAGCATGGGGCTGGATGAACACAGCAGGTCAAGCAGCATCATAGGAGCAGGAAAACTTGACGTTTCGGGCCTAAACCCTTCATCAGAAATGGTAGCTAACTGCTGTTTTGACTTACTCCAAGATCTGTGCTGTGGGGGAATTTAATTCCCAGGACAGCCAATGCTCTTTGATTTTAAAAAAAAACTCACTTCCCACTTACTCATTCCTCCTGTCCAAGCAGTATGACAAATGACTGTCAGCCTTTGCCACAAACTGTTCCTGAATGGAGTGCCTGCGAGAAGAGGAGATGCAAATGGTGACCAGTTCAGTCTCTTTCTCTCCCTTGCGTAGGAGGCTGAGGGGTGACCTTGCAGACATTTATAAAATCATGAGGGGCATAGATAAGGTGAATAGCAAGGGTCTTTTCCCTAAGGTGGGAGAGTTCAAAACTAGGGGGCATAGGTTTAAGATGAGAGGAGAAAGTTCCAGAAAGGATATGGGGGCAGGTTTTTTACACAGAGAGTGGTTCATGTGTGGAATAAACTGCCAGAGGAAGTAGTAGATGCAGATACAGTTACAACATTTAAAAGACATTTGGATAAGTGTGAATAGGAAAGGTTTGGAGGGATATGGCCAAACACAGGCAGGTGGGACTAGTTTAGTTTGGGAAACTTGTTCAGCTTAGACTGGTTGGACCAAAGGGTCTGTTTCCATGCTGTATAACTCTATGACTTTACAGGGAAATCGGTGGCACAATCCACTGAACAGCACTGAGCAATCGGGAAATTCACCAATGGGCTAAATTGTGACTGGGCATAAATACTTGCACTGCTGAATATCACGGTGCCTTCCTCTGAGAAACTGGGATGAGAAGATATGCTCCCTCTGACTTTTTCTCTGTTATAACTGTGCAAAATATTGTGGGCTGGTAAATGTGGTGACAGCACTCAACACCTGAGCTACTGAAAGGCTTTGTCAGAACTCTGCATTGTCTGCTTGCACCGTTTGTCATGACAAAATTACAGGAAGGGGAATTGAAATAAATGATTATCATCTATAAAATATGAATGCAAGAACAGAAAGTCTTCTGTCGCAGGCACAAAGCAGAATATAACATTCAATCAGGAAAAGTAAAGTGCTGAAGCAGCCAATCAGTACAAATAAACAGAAGGATAATATTGAACTAATACAATAAACATCAATACAACCACCACCCCATCCTTACACCCCAACTCATTTTGTACAGGATAATTCAGTAAAGGTGAGGAGAGAGCTTTCGCTTCAGAAAGATGACAAGGAAACACTTCAGAAGCTGTCAGGTGAAATCTCACCTCGACGAAGATTGACTTGAGCCTGTTACATCCTTCAAATTGTCAGATGGATGTTTCTTTTTAGAATGTGGAGCTCAAAATTAGTTACAAAATGAAGTGTAGCTAACCAGCCCTACTTCCCAACACCTTGACCTTCAGCAACCACCATACTGCACCCACTCCCCACCCCCCAACACACACACACACACACACACACACACACACACACACACACAGAGATCAACAAGCTTTTATACTGTAGAATACGTGCTCTCTTTGCTGACACAGTGTAGACACTGATCCAGACAGCTGAAGAGAATAACTGTGCAGCCAACCACTGGACTGGCTGCATCCAGACCAGGAATTTCTATTAATAATGCAGGAAGTAAATCTTTCACATTACATGGCTGTTAAAGTGAAAGCAATGAAGTGAGCAGGCTGAGCTCACCCGAAAGAATGCCAGAGCCTTTAATCCCAAGAACTTCTCAGTGAAACCCCTCCAAATCCTGTTCAAACCACATTCTGCATGAGCAAAAGGAGCTGTTTTATGTTGGCCATGGGTCCTGGCTTAGGTCAGTCAGCTCTGTTCAAGCAGAAATCAGTTGCACACAGGCAGTCACTGCTGTGCTCCACAATAACCTAATCTGTGGCAAGTGGATGTTTGCTGAATTGGTAGATTAGCCCCGAGATATTCAGACCCTCCCGGTGCCTCAAATACATGTAAATATAGTCTTGTACAAGTAAGAGATGCCTTTAGCTTGTTTGGATACAGTCAAACTCCAATGTCTGTTTGATTCCTTGATATGCTACTGTACAGAACTAAACTGTGTTTGTGACTATACGTGTGCGCATATCTTTCATGAATAAAGCATTGAAAAAATTAGACCTGAGGTATTATCTAGTAAATCAGAAATACCTAGATAGCTGATTTGATTATTTTTCTAACTGAAGCATTGGAAGCTCAGCACTTCCAGATTCAGCAACTCCAGGACTGGTAGAACCCATGAATGTGGTTGCAAATACCATTCATTCACGAGCAACATGCATCACGACATCGGGATCTCATCTGCCAGCCTTCTGCAGATCTTTTAAAAAAAAAGCAAGAGACTCAGATTTCTCACTGAAAGTGGGAATGACTGGTGGAAGCTCTGTGTGCCAGTGTTTCTCCATTACCTTCGCCCACTCACTGAATATTTTGAATTTTAAAAGAGCTAAGACTCAGAAAAGACAGGATTATAATTAAATACACTACAACATTGGGATTACAAAGAAAGGCTTAAATGAACCTCAGTTTCACACAGTGGTGTTTATGCAAAGTCTTGCTTCCTCGCACTGGCATGCCTGACATTACAAAGGGGAACCACACACACCCAGTCCATTTCATGCCAATCTGGGCACTATGAAGATGCTAAAGCAAATAGGTGTGGCATGAAACTGAATGTTAACTATTATGAACAGCCCAACGATGAATAACTACAGCAACTCATCAAGTGACAATGATGCTCACATTCACACTGATTCCTGGAATTTCTGTGCTGCTGTGTCTGTCCTGAGGCCAGGCTCAGCGCTGCAGTGCACGCTGCAAATGCTGTTTCATACTGGCTTGCATTTAGTGACAAAACCCATTATTCAGCACTTAAAATAAAATTAAATATTACAGCTGCAATACAGTGAGGCAACGCACTGTACTGTGCATGATGGGCCACAAACCATAGTCACGATCGTTCACACTGTTTATAGCTGATCTCAGCTGTGTGAGGGTGGGAAAGTGCTGAGCAGATGCCAAATATATTTAACAGGGAGGAAGGAAAACTTCAAGAACCAACTCAGGGTGCCATAATGCAGCATCTTGTGTCCTCATCCTCCTTCCTACATTCTCGTCATGTTCAAATTAACAGTCAGCACCCCCTCCAGTTTAACTGATTCTTCCCACAACCTCAAAACTACAACTCCTTATCATCATTCCTCCTCCAACATTCAATTTTTTTTTAATATCCAGTCATTTGGTTGCTATTTGTTGATTAATTTCATCACTTTTCAATCTTGGTAGCTGTTCTGCAAGACTGGGACTTTATCCTCCACATTTCTCAATTTAAAAAAAAAATGAAATTAAGCCAAAGTGTATTTATCTTTGTTCTACACAGGGAATAAATTGTCAATTATTTTAACATGCACTTTCAGCTGAATAGTGAGGTCTAGGTCTGAAATGAAACATAAGTGGGGAGGAGGAACAGAGTGTGACAGGACACTGTGGGGACAGATTACGACCTTACTGCGCCGTGCATCATGCAAGAGAAAGCAGAATCACACTAGCTGCAGCAACAATCATTTGCATTTATATAGCGCCTTTAGTGGGGTTTAAAAAGTCCAAGGTGCTTCCTAGGAGTGATTCAACACAGCATAAAAGAAACTGATGAGGGATGGTGAAGCTTGAGACTGAAGTGATGCTGACTGCTCAGCACACACCAGAGTTCAGAATAAATACACACCAAATATTCCTCCACTGCTCTGGTTACTGTTTGACAACTTCTATCACTGATCAATAGGAGTTTCATTAGCAGCAAATTTACTAAGTGGACTAGTCACACAAGACAATGGCTTTTTAGGCCCTGTCCTGTACCCATCAGGAATTTCTGAGTTAATGAACAGGGCGAAGAATGGGAATCTTCAAAATCTCCATCAACACACAGCAAGATGACCTGAGCAATTATAATGAGAAAAAGCTTAAAAAGCCTCTGTGGCCAGTCAGTACTACTAAATGGATGCTACTGGCGTTCCCACACTTTGAGATTCACCCGTACAGAGATCGCAGCACGACCGGTGTCAATATTAAAATGACTGCACAGAAGCAAAGTTGCTTGGGTGTGAATGATTTAAAATTTGGGCTTGCAACATGAACGGTCTACCCACTAGAGTCAGGAAGATCCACTTAGGGTTGCAATGTAAAGAGCTCCAATCCTGGCCTGCATGGATGGGCTGAGAACTCACACACCCTATGGGCAGTTCATTTTGCCACAGGTTGGCGTTCATGCCTTGTTGCAGCTTCTGGCTGACACCACAACAGCCTTTAATGTGGTACACAGGGCAATAACGGCGTTGGGGGAGGGGTGGTGGTCCTCATGATATACCACACTGCTTCCTAATATCATAGGTTCCTCCAACAGCGGCACACATAACATAACTGTAAGATACATTCAACATATCACACACACTCTACACGCTCTGCTTCTGTAGTACAGCCCATGACTGTGAAGGATCTTATCTTTAAATGGTGATAACTTTTCCCAGCAGCCATTCCAACCACGCCCTTCAAAATTCATTGAGCAGTCATTTAATTCATTTGAAGTCAGGATTTTTATCATCTCAAGTTTTGTGCATATGTGGAGCACAAATAACTCCTTTGGACCACAGAAAAATGGCATTTATTTATAGAACATGGAATCAAAAAATGAATTTGGTGTTCAAAAATGTCTGACTGTTTGGCACAACTGAGAACTACATATCTGCATGATCCACATTTCCATTTTTCTGTGTTAAGCTCGAAAACAGACAACAAACTGTGCTTTTAAAGATGCAAGTTATCCTAGGACTTAAATTTAAGCCTCAAATCCATTGTATAATGGCATTAGAGCAATGATGGTCTTCCTTAAAAATAATGTTGTGTAGGTGAGGTAGATTGGCCATGCTAAATTGCCCCTAGTGTCCAGGGATATGTAGGCTAGGTGGGTTAGCCATGGGAAATGCAGGATTACAGGAATAGGGTAGATGGGTGGTGAGTCTGGGAGGGATGCTCTCCGGAGGGTCTGTATGGACTCAATGGGCCAAATGGCCTGCTTCCACACTGTAGGGGTTCTATGAATGTTACAGGGTTCTGCTGAATGGGACCAACAAAAACTGTCAAACATAAAAGTATATTCTGATGCCGACTGTGCATTTTCTGCAACTTCTTTCTCAGAATTCCAATATTTTCAGTTATCCTTATAAATACTGAAGCAGTCCATGTCAAAATTTCAGCGAGATCTGCGTAACATCTAGCCTTGGGCCACAAAGTAGCAAGTAACATTCGCATCACATAATTGCCCGACCATCTCTGACAAGAGACATTCTAACCACCACCTCTTGACAGTCAATGGTGTTATAATCACTGAATTCCCCACTATCAATGTCCTAGGGGGTACCAATACCCAGAAACTAAACTACACTAGCCACATAAATGTTATTTCAAGAAGCAACATGAACAGGTCAGAGGCTACGAATCCTGCAGCGAGTATCTCATCTCCTGACTCCCCAATGTCTCGCCATCATCTACGAGGCACAAGTCAGCTGGAATACTCTCCAGTTGCCTGGATGAGTGCAGCTCCAACAACATTCAAGCTGCTTGATACCATCCAGGACAAAACAGCTCGCTTGACTGGCACCGCATCCACGAACATCCACTCCCTCCACCACTAACGCTCAGTAGCAGCAGTGCGTATTGTCTACAAGATGCACAGCAGAAATTCATCAAGTGTCCTCAGACAGCACCTCAGACAAATCCACGACCACTTCCACCTAGAAGGATAAGGGCAGCAGATACGTGGAACACCACCACCTGCAAGTTCCCCTCCAAGCCTCTCACCATCCTGACTCGGAAATATATTGTGATTCATACACTACTACTGAGTCAAAATCCTTGAATTCCCACCCGAAGAGTGTTGTAAGTCTATCTACAGCACATGGTCTACACTTGATCAAGAAGATAGCTCACCACCACCTTGGGATGGCAAATTGGGATGGGGAATAAATGCTCTCCCATGAGTTATTTAAACAAGAATCCACTAATTAATGGAGATAATTAATTAAATAAAATTGTGGCCAGGATCAGGAGTAAGTATTTAAATATCTACTGAATATATTACTGACATGTGCCCCAATATGTGTCAGCCTATTGTATATTTGGTTTGGGCTACAGAAAATAAAGACTTCATTGTGACCAAGTTAATACAGCCAATTTGTTATCTCTGCCTGGTGATAAAGGGATACAAAACGTTCTGGATGTGACAGAAATAGAAACAAAATGGGTAACAGGACTGATATCCTTGAATTACACTGTTGAATATGTTTTGCTATGTTGAGTATATTTGATTGCACTGTTTCTGGGTTTTCACATATTAAAATTCAGTCTGGTAGATCACACCACCCTAGCTGAAAGTACATTTGATAAAATAGTGTAAAGAAACACACACACACACACACACACACACACACAAATATACATGTTAAACAACCAGGTCAGACTGTAACAAAGAGGCTTAATTCTCCTGCATTGGGGGCAGAATGTTCTGCTCCCGTGAGTGGTGTAGACCTCAGCAGGAAAATACAGTGAAAATGAAAATCTCTCAACACAGTTAAAAACCTTTCTGATTAAACCTTTACACTTTAAATGGCAAGTTCAGAAACTCTATTAAACGATGATGTGTACTAGCCCACTCACCGCATGCATATGTCACTTCCAACTTTCCCCTCCCCTCCTGAGAAACTAGACAGCACCCCAATTCCTGATATGGAAGTCAGAGCAGATACTTGGTTACCTTGTCCAGGTCTTCATTTAACTCTGTCTTCACCACGATGTCCTTACACACTCCATGGACCCACCCCATCCACCTTTCGCGCACAGCATGAGCAAACCACCAGTCTCACCACTCCATCATTCCTGTTCTCACTCCAACTCTTGTACCACGCTAGATCTTCGACGTGTCACTTTGGAGCTCAGTGACACCTATCACTCGCATGTATCTGCCAGATCCTTTAGCACCCAGGGACATATAATCATCCATCTCATACGTATGACTCTCAGCTTAATTTCTTAGCATTCAGTCACTTTGCACCTACTTGGAAGTTCCCAGTCTGTGTGCCTTGCCTTGTGTTTTTTTCTAAAACACAGAGAGAGAGGCAGCCAGTTGGTCACAGTGGGGAGCACCGTACAGTCAGGAATTGGTCTTGTTGCAGTTTGGCATTCTGCTAAATCAATGTCACACCACAGCATTTTCCAGCAGTTTATACAGGAAACACAGCACATGTGTTTTAACCAAATGGCCATGTGTGAAAGTGAAAGGGGAGCTGAGGTCAGTCAGAGAGTATGGCCACTGTCAAGTGGGTTGGTCCTACCAGAGGCCACAGAATTAAGTCTCTGCAGTCCACAGATTGGGCCACTGTCACGTTTGGCTATTAAGTGCAACCAGTCCAGCTTTTACAGGTCTGTGTGCTGTGGAGAATACCAGTCCAGGGAATTCCTGCAATGAGACAAAGGGAAGGATTTGGTATGATGGAGGTAGATGAGAGAGCCATTAGTGGTGATTCGGGGCTCTCTATAGAGATTCCCTCTCTACGGCCATTTCCTGACCTACCACAGATTGAGGGGCAGTTCCAGGACTGCAGTTTGCAGCTGGAATTTATATCGACAGCGTGAACGTTGGAAAGTCAGCGGAGTGGTGACTTTCCTGCCACATGGTGCCACAATTATGGCACGGAAGAGTCCAGACACAAAAACACACAAATAGTGAGATGAAGAGCGGACGATTATGTAAGAAATGTCCACGAGAGTCACAGTGAACAGGGCACCATGAATCCTACTCGACAAAACACTAAAACTGTGAACCCTACGTAATGCTGATGGATCATGGACAGAAATGGTAGAATGAAAATCAGTCCTAAGACAGTGAGCCATTCTACTGAGTAGCGCATACATCCAATAAAATAAAATCAGAAATTTTATTAAAACAAAGTTTGGAAAACTACACTCAACATAGCAGGAGTTTCAATAAATTATTTTTAGAAGATGTGTTTTTGGAAGAAGTCTGAAATCACAACACATCGTATGTTGCCACATACCTGCAATGACTGAGCCAAACCATATCCAAAAAATTCAATACTGAACATTTGACAATTATTTTCACTAAAGAACCTACATGTTCTCGTAACCGATTCTTATTTTCTTCAAATTCAGCAATCTTAATGTAATTACAGCACATCAATCCTCGAAGTGCTGGCCTTTTTTAAAAAATACTTAAGGAGGATCTTGCATCATGTTATATTCTAAGCAAGAGATTCTGTCACGATCATTAACCAGCCCAAGTGATTTACACCCAGAAAGACTGATTCTTTAAACCCATCCCCCTGCAGTTGTGTGTTCAAAATGTTTCTCTGGCAATTAGATTTTCTTCTCAGTGTCTTTGTTGAGAGTGACAAATTGAAGGGAGCTCCCACCACTCTTCTCAAATTACAAGTGGCTAGGCCCAGAACTCAGGAAAGCATCCTCTCCTGCAGTGTTTCTCCAAACCAGCGGGATGCAAAGGTCATCTAGGTGTGCCCTCAAGAGTTGACGTGTTTGCCAATGACATGTGGCTGCAGGCTTCTCACTAACAAAGCATCATTTTCTCATTTTGCTTTCTCTTCTTATAATTTATCAATAAAACATTCTCAGCAAAATCACTCAGCAAAATTTGTAATGTCCTTCAAAAAAAGTACATAAGTGGTTAAACTGGTGAGAACTAACACCTTGGGGGAAGAAAAAAGTAGGGTCTCGTTTTTCTCATGGTGGAGAGCAAATTTTTTTTTGACAAATTGGTTGGAGGTACGTTAAGATGCAATAGGTTGCGAATTGCTGTTCTACCGCACAGGTAAACACTTCCATTACACACAAACTCTTGCAGCTTTTCTCTGTGACATTGCCAATTCAACTCTGATGAATTGCAATTTGGGAGCAATTTTGGACTGTGTGGATTCATGTTCAGCAAAGGAACTGGATTAAGATTGTCTTGAATTTGTTTCACATAGCGTCATTAAAGCCACCAAGACTGAAGAAGTTCTTTATCTGGACAGAATGGGCTGTGTTCAAATCCGGGTCCTGAGTGTAGATTCTGCAGCATCCAGCCCTATAAAGAACTGGATCTTACTTTTAGCAAATAATCCAACCGACAGGACAGAAGCACACCATGAAAAAACAAACTTATGTATTATTGTAACTGATTTTATGGAGCTAGTTTTGTTGCAAGTGAACAACAGGACTTTCATTGTACATAGTTCAAAGGGAAATCAAACAAGTTTGAACAAGTAATTTTCTGACAAGATTAGATTATTCTTTGTAAGAGAATCCTGTAGGATAAAATCTTTGTCTTTGAAAAAGTTCAGAAATATAATTAGTTACATACATCTGTCTACACAACTTGAACTCTTGTTAACATGTTTTGCCATACTTTGGTATCAATTTTTTCACCTTATAACTTCCTATGTCCAGAATTACTGTGAGGTTTATCTATGTAACCAAATAGCCTGTGACCATGTAACCTGAGCACTAATTGCTCAAAAATCCCTCAGAGTACGCTCCTCAATCTTTTTAGTCCAACCTTTCTCTCTTTAACTGAAATTTCTAGTGATAAAAATAAGGGTTTGAGCAAAATTAAGAACCAAAAGTGTTTTAAAATAATATGATTCATTTTATCCATGGATTATTTATAGTGTTGTAGGCAGAGAGATTATACCTAGAGCTTGACTCTGAGCTGAATTTGGATTGTGTGGTCTGAGCAAGTGCTCTGCAGACCTCCCAAGATCTGGAACCCAGCTGCAGGCTTGCTATCAGCTCCTAGCCTACGTCACCTTGCTCAAGCATTCCCCATCCAACACAGAGCCAATCCTGATAAATCAGACCACGGACTCCTCCCCTTCACTCGGAAAGCCTGCCTTACACAGTACTGAGGCATTGATACACATTGATGATCGTTGCAAGGTGCAGTAGTAAGAAACAAAGGGAAAATAAAGAAACTGGCAGAAATATGTGCACCACTTATAGAATATTTTTAAAAACAAACAAAACACCTTTAAGAGAAATAAACAGGAAGTGGGAATAAAACTTGGCAGGGAGGAGAATTACAGATTTAGGCTGTCAAGTCTTTACCTTTTGCCCTTGGGGACAGGGTGAGATGTGGAAATGGGGACACATGAGGGAAGGCTAACAGCAACAGTCAATGACAAGTTAGGTAGGAAGATATGGTGTTCAAAGAGGAACAGCAATGGAAGAAAGAATATTGTGCACTCAGAGCTGGCTATAATTTAGAGCTTAATAAAAACCAAAAGAACTGTAGATGCTGTAAATCAGGAATAAGAACAACGTTGCTGAAAAAGCTCAGCAGATCTGGCAGCATCTGTGAAGGAGAAAACAGAGTTAACGTTTCGGGTTCCAGTCACCCTTCCTCAGAACTGATGGTGGCTGGGAAAACATCAGTCTATGTGCAGAAAATAGGGAGGTGGGTGGGGTAGGGAGTAAACGATAG
>JAHRHZ010000217.1:2043348-2100020 GCA_024137785.1 Ginglymostoma cirratum | reverse complement strand
CTATCGTTTACTCCCTACCCCACCCACCTCCCTATTTTCTGCACATAGACTGATGTTTTCCCAGCCACCATCAGTTCTGAGGAAGGGTGACTGGAACCCGAAACGTTAACTCTGTTTTCTCCTTCACAGATGCTGCCAGACCTGCTGAGCTTTTCCAGCAACTTTGTTTTTGTGTCTGTAATTTAGAGCTTGTTATCTGGCCAGCAGATACGTGGGACCACCACGGCCTGCTAGTTCCCCTCCAAGTCACTCACTAATCTGACATGGAAGTATATTGCCATTCCTTCACTGTTCCTAGGTCACAATCTTAGAATTCCCTCCCTAACAGCATTGTCGGTCTACTTGCAGCGAATGGAGTACACCAGATCAAGATGCAGCTCATCAGCACCTTCTCAAGGACAAGTAGGGATGAGCAATAAATGCTGCTCAGCCAGCGACACACCACATCTCATGAATTAATTTTACAAAAATCTTACCAGTTCAAATCCTGGCACAGCACATACCATGGAGGGTAGGATACGTTTGAATTAGCACATGGTGAGTCACCAGGCATAAGTGTGCTACAGTCAGGCCAGGTGTAAAAAGATGATTTATTGTTCCACTGTACGGTGAGGCTCCAAACCAATCCGACTTGAAGCTACTCATATTACAATGTCAATGCAGTTGCAAACAGCCTGCTTTCATCTACACCTTCTAAGTGTGTGGGTTCTTTAAGGGCCTATGTGGTCCAGTGAGTATGAGGGAAGCCACCTTTTGGTTTAATGTGAAACTACAGTAAACAAGGTGTAGTTTATTGCATCTCTGTAACTATGTGCAGGTTACAATAATACGCTCTACATTATTACAAAGGTTGTTGAGAAGATTCAGTCTTTGGTCTGTCTCCCAAGATATTCTTCTCTCTTATCTAATTCTCATACATCCATCACTGCTGCTGGTACTTACTGCCCTCTCAAATTTTGCCAGACCTAGAGACAGCAGACAGGAGAGTGCTGATTGACTTGTACATGAAGATGCTGGGTGCATCAGCTGACCTGTCACTGTCAGAGAGCACAAAGTCAGCCACTCCAATTTAGCAGAGGCCATACTCTCACTGGGCCCCTGCTCAAGTTGCTGATCATTGTACAGACTTAGACACACTGTCACAGCTGCTCCTCTACCTGCTGCAGCCTCTGAGCAGACAGACCATTTCATCCTCTGCCCTTGCTGCTAAATACAGAAACTTTCCATAACTCCCACATGACTCCACAGTACTTGCAAAAACTGTAATAGCCAAAGTTCTAAAAACGATTTTACCTTCACCTTTAGAGCCCAGCTTTGGGCCTCTCTCTCCTGAAACACCTGATCTTCAGAGAAATGTAACAAAAATTGTACAATGGAGATATACAGTCCAAATATTAGCCAATGAGATTAGAGTGGCACGGATTCAGCTGCTTCTGGTTCAAGCAGGAGTCTTTCATGTGAATGCCCTTCTCAAAGAGGCAGGCTACATGAGTTTGTGCTAAAGTCAGCCACTCTCGCCACAGCGATTACTCTCCAGAAGGTATCCGTTTCCCCAGCACCGAAAGAATGGAATTTCACACCAACCGAATCTTCGGGAATCTGAACGCTGTTTTGTTTAGAACTTGCTTGTGGTTCCAAAAATGTCATCTAGCTGAGATTCCTTTAGTCTCATTAACATAAATTTAATTGAATATGCAATCATACAAACAGCTCTTTACATTAGGTAGAGAATTATCTGGTTCATTGAACTGAATCAACTATGTCAGTCTTGGTTCCTCGGCTGCAGACGTGCCTCATGGTCAGATAGTCACAAGTTCAAGTCCCACTTCAGAGACTTAAACATAAAATTGGGCTGACACTGCATTACAATATTGATGACATGCTGCAATATTGGAGATGCTGTCTCCCAGCTGAGATTATACACCAAGACCCACATCTATAACAGCCTTGTTTAAAGAAGAACAGAGACATGTCCTGGTCAATATTTACTCTTCAATAAATGTCAAAAATCCCCAAAATATTAGCTTACCATTTCATGGTTAATTGTGTGAAATTACATGAGAAATATTAAATGGATATTTTGCATCAATTTTTACCGTGGAGCGAGAGAACTCAGGGAAATAAATATTGATGTTTAAAAACAGTTTACAATACAGAAGGGGAAGTGCTGGAAGTCTTAGAAAACATAAAGGCGGATAAATCTCCAGGATCTGATCACGTGTGTCCCAGGATGTTGTGGGAAGTTAGAGAAGAAATTGCGGGAATATTTAAATCAGCTATAAGACAGGTGAGGTGCTGGAGGACTGGAGGTTGGCTAATGTTGCATCTTTATTTAAAAAAGGCTGCAAGGAGAAACCTAGGAACTACAGGCCTGTGAGCCTGACATCAATTGTGGGTAAGTTATTGGAAGTGATTCTGAAAGATAGGATTTATGGTCATTTAGAGAGGCAAGGACTAATTAGGGATAGTCAGCATGGTTTTGTGCAAGGGAAATCATCTCTCACAAACTTGATTGAGTTTTTTGAGGAAATAACTAAATTGATTGATGACGGCAGAGTGGTAGACATTGTTTACATCGACTTCAGTAAAGCCTTGGACAAGGTTCCGCATGGTAGATTAACTAGTAAAGTTAAATCAAATGGGATTCAGGGTGAGCTTGCCAAATGGGTACAAAATTGACTTGATGGTAGGAGACAAAGGGTGGTGGTAGAGGCTTGTTTTTTGGACTGGAGGCCTGTGATCATCAGTGTTCCATAGGGATCAGTAATGGGTCCACTTTTGTTTGTCATTTATATAAACGATTTGGATGAGAATATAGGAGGTACTGTTAGTAGGTTTGCGGACGATACCAAGATTGGGGGTACAGTAACAGTGAAGGAGGTTCTCTAAGATTACAAAGAGATCTTGATCAGTTGGGTCAATGGGCTGAGGAGCAGCAGATGGAGTTTAATTTGGATAAATGGGGGTATTGCATTTTGGTAAAACAAACAAGGGCAGGACTTATACAATTAATGGTAGATCCGGTGAATAGAACAGAAGGACCTACGGGGTCTGGTACATAATTCTTTCCATCACACATAAACAGGATGGTTAAGAGGGCATTTAGCACACTTCCCTTCATTGCTCAGACATTTCAGTACAGGAGTTGGGACATCATGTTAAGGTTGTACAGGACATTGGTGAGGCTGCTTCTGGAATACGGGGTGCAATTCTGGTCGCCCTGCTATAGAAAGAACATTATTAAATTGGAGAAGATTCAGAAAGGATTTACCAGGATGTTGCAGGGAATGTAGGATTTGAGTTATAAAAATAGGCTGGAAAGGCTGGGACTTTTTTGACTGGAGTGTAGAAGGTTGAGTGATGACCTTAAAGAAGTTTAGAAAATCATGAAGGGCATAAATAAGGTGAATAGCAAGGTTTTTTTTCCCCTAGGTTTGGGAGTTCAAAACCAGCGGGCGTATTTTTAAGGTGAGAGAAGAAAGATTTAAAAAGGACATGAGGAGCAACTTTTTTACACAAAGATGGTTTGTGTATGGAATGAGCTGCCAAAGGAAGTGGTGAATGCAAGTATACTTACAACATTTAAAAGACATTCAGATAAGTACATGAATACAAAAGGTTTATGAACCAAATACAGGCAAGTGGGACTAGTGCATTTTGGGAACATAGTCGGTGTGGACTGTTTGGACTGAAGGGTGTGTTTACATGTTGTATGACTTGATGACTGTAAGTACTTTTTCAAGTTTACTTCTTTCAAGGGATAATCATCTATGGCAAGGCCATCCATCTGTAATAGTCTTTGAACGGAGTGGATTATTAGGCCATTTCAAAGGGCAGCTAAGGGTCTGAAGTCACATGTAGGTCAGCCCAAGCAAGGATAGTTGATCTCCTTTCTGTAAGGATCTTAGTGAACCAGATGAATTTTTATGACAATTAGTAACAGTTTCATAGCAATTAGCTTTCATTTTCAGATTTGTTCTATTAAGTAAGTTTAACAACTAGCTACTCTACAAGGATTCGAACCTATATCGCCAGATCATTAACCTGGGCATCTGAATCATAGCATCAAACAGCAGCCCTTGCTGTCGTGTTTCCTGCATTATCGTTGTGAATACACTCCATTGGTTATAAAAGCATGTCCAGAAGTCCTGAGAATATGGAGGACAATTTTATATATAAATGTACAGTTTAATTTTTGGAGAAATAACTTTTTTTTTAAATTGTGCATATATGAACACCTGAAAGAAGGTGAGAAACACTTTCTGCCTGATTTATGTTTAAAGGGAAATTGCTAATAAGAAAGAATGCTTGTGCTGTAAATCAAAAACAGTGCTGTCATAGTGACCCATTGCTGGTTGAATAATTTGAGCTCTCTACAGAGAGGTAGAAGGTACTATGGCTGAGCAAACAAAATGTTTTATTTACATCACCTCCTGCTCATTCATTCGTTCTCCCTAATAGAAACAGTAAGGCTGCAAATTTGGAAAACCCTCCAAAATGTCCATGGGGATTGAAATGTGCAATTTTAATTTAGACAATGCGTAAACTTCAGGAGTACAGCCAAAGGCATATCAAGAAAGGCTCAAAGCCAGAGTGAATATTTGGTGTTGTTTGCAATGTGGAATAGTCTGATTTAAAAGTCTGATTTTGTAAAGTGTATTTTACATGGGCGTTTCCTTTTAAAATGTGGCAAGAGGATGCTGCTAGGATTTACTGAGGGAAGGTGTGGAATGGCGAGTGGGGTATCGGGGCTGTTTTCACTTGTATCACAGCCAGAAAAATTGATCATGGATGGTCTGACCAGGAAGGGCGTTTGTTGGTTGCCCCCTTCCATTGCCTTGAGCTGACCGCTAGGCATCTGTTGGCAAGGGCTGCACCCAAATGGTGCTGTGCTTTACGCAGCAGATCCAATCAAACCATGACTCAAGCTCTGTTGTGAACGATAGGCTTGTAAGGGAACTCTTCAGCAGCAATAGAGATGTTAAAACAATCTCAATGGTTTCTCTATCACACTCTGTGTGGCAGTATGACACTCCTTATATGTACGCTGCCTACATGTGTGCAGGCTCCAAAAATGGGTCATGAGCATACAATATCTATATACACAGGCAGCCGTTGTCACCTTGTACACACCGTCTGGTTTGTTGCTGCAAATGGTAAATGGCATTACAAACTGTTGCTCAATGAAGACCCTATGACCATTGCGAGGATTCTGGGCACTGACCTGCATGATAGTTGTAGGAATGGAATCCTTTCTGCCTGTGACACGTCTCAGATTTGATATGCAATATGTGAGCAAGCAATGGCAATCTGCAGCATTGAGAAGCCTGTCATCTGCTAACATTGCAATGTCACTCTGTGTCCTTCTCTCTGGCAAGTGAGAATTCGATGTATTCTGCTCTTGAGTAATGCAGAGCTTCTCAGCAGCCTCCCTTAAGCAACTGTAAAATGTGAAATGTTGCAAATATTGCCTCTTCTAACCTGGGAGGATCCAGATACACAATGTCACTGGCCACAGTCACCTTCACATCCACTGGCAATTCGTTGCAGATTTCAGCGAGGAACATTTTAGTGAAGTGGAGACATCGTTCACCCTGTTTCCTTCTGAGGTTCAGGTCAGAGACCTGCTGCCTGAACAGCCAGAGTTGAGATGGTTGTCTGTACGGATAACCCCTCCCTCCCAACTCCTCCTCCAGCTTCTAGCAGCTTGTCCAGTTCTGAGTCGCCTCCCTGTCATGCTGCAGCCGGGCTGGGGGTACAACATACCCCAACCATGTCTCTGAGTAAATACTGACTCCTTGAAGTTAGGGCAGATTTATTCAGCACATGTAACACCAACGCCTGGGCACTTCAGCAACCTTGAAACAACTTTGGAAACTGACAACTTTTTCTACAATCAAAGCAAGGGCCAGCAGATATCAGTCGGCAACTGATCTGACAGTTAGTTGACAATCCCTTTAAAAAACACTGTAGGGTATTCTTCCCTGCTGCTGAACACATGATAAGCTGGGGCAAGTTAAGAAAGGGCAAAACAGCAGTCATACATTGAGTGACTTCACAACCTGCCAGCTCTGTATTTTCCTTTGGCAGACTCTCACACACTAGAAATATTCGCTAATGCCAGGGTGTGTTCATGTGCCAGTAATGCCATTTGGACTCAAAAGGGCACTTGAAGTGGTGAAAAACAAGTTGTTACAGAGAGCAGTTTCAATGTATAAACCTCTTGGCACTTACCTTGATGGTGAGGTAAATTTTCCTGGCCAATTTGCAAATCCAAAATTGCATTTGCCCTACCTTTTCAAGATGCCGTCCTCCAGAATCAATAACACACAATGTACCTGAGCAATAAAGTACCGATTAGCTCACTGAAACAGTAACATCAGTGCTCAAAACCAACTCTCAACAGTTCTTCCCATCTACCTTCTAATCCCAACAGGGCAATTTGATCACCAGTAGCACAAAGGATGATGATATAATAATCCATTATTTTGCTTTGTTCTGCACTCTTTTATCCAGTTCAAAACACTCGACCCAGTGCAGGTATCCCAGAGGATCTGAAGCTAATGACCTGAACCATCTGGGCTACCTGGAGTGACACACATCAAAGTAGTATACTGAGGTAAAAATGCATGGTTTCTGAGCAATTACTGCAAATGATTTATGCGCTCAGTCAAGTGCCCCTTTCCTAGAGTTTTATTTATGTTTACAGAGCTCAACTGAAGTCTGGCTTGGAAATTTCTGTCTCCTTTCTTTAACAAACAAGATACAGAATTTCAGAGAAAAAAATAATTAAGTGCACTTTGAAAGTTCCATTTTTTAAAGCATAAATTTAAGGACAATTAATGGTCTTCAAATATTTATCCAAATGTTAAATGATTGACTTTTTGAGGATAGCTTCAATCTTCAAATGAATAATTTGATATGCAGTCTTACAATAATACTGTGGAACACCAGCTCTCAGACAGAGACCTGTGACCTGTTGAGTATGACACTTTGCACTCATCCTGCAGAACACCAGCCCACAACTGAAGGCTATTAAAGATTATAGATATCTGTTTTCCAATTCTCCTTGTTTCACATATTGGATCCTGGCTGTTATAAGATTTTTCACTACTGGCAAGCCAATGACACGCCATTAATGCAGAGGTGACTTAGTGGAAAACCAGGCCTTCGTTGGCAGCCTGTTGGTTATTTAGTGAGACATTGCAAATAGTTTTGAAAGCTTGATATTCACCTTTCATTCTGATGCTTTATGTACAGTACAAGTTATTTCACTTATATGTCATCTTTGTTCCTTCAGGAACATAAACATGTTGCTAATTTTGAGCCACCGCAGGCCTGTGTCAATTCTGAAAGCCTTTTTTGTCTGTAGAAGACTGTTGGTAACATGGCACCACCCAGTGGATTATCCTATGGTGTTGGCATTGCTCGTAAGATGCTTGAAGCCATTCCTGGATTCACAGCTGGACAATAAACTCCAGATTCAAAGCATTTAAGAGCACCATACACTTTCTACACTAAAACATGTCAAACAACAAAAAAATTAAGTAAAACCAAAAACCAGAACATTGTCTGATTTTAAGCTGTAATTAAGCCTTGCTGAAGACCTCCAGTTTTGAGTAACAATTAGTTAATCTTCAACATATCTGATGACTATATCTTACAATCCTATTGCATTTAAGTATGCAGTTTTCAGACTCCTATCTAGCAGCAGGACTATTGATGGTAAATATAATGCAAAAATCTAACAAGTGTAATGGTCATAACACAAAATGGTTACCTCAATCTGGCAGCCATCCTTTAAAACAAAAACAAAATTCTCCCTCTGAATTCTGTGTTTGCTACACCAGCAAGCCATCAGGCAATTAAAAAGAAACCACTATTATCCCCTTCCTGTTCATTGTACCCTCCAACTCATTATTTTCTTCCTTTGCCTAGGAGGATAGGACTATCTTGGTCATTGACCTTTCCATAGCAACCACGGGCACTTTCTACCCATCTCAAAGTAGACACGTTTCTGGTTGATAATATCTGGGTGAGATGCGCTTCTTGAGTTGGGTTATCTTTGGCTGTATTAGTCTTCTCCTCTAAAAGCTGAACTTTTAATCTCTGTTGACGAGTCATGGGAGAGTCAATCCGAGAACAGACCTACAAATTAGTTGGGGTTTGATGCTGGGTCCTGACTGCATTAGTTCTGGCTGTACTCAGCAAGGAGTTTGACCTTTGGATATAAAAGGACATAGCCCAAGATAGGAGTTATCAATGGCTTTGTTTGGGGATCAGTGGCATGGTCTTCGCTCACATTTGAATAAAATACAAGGGCCTCTTCCGGACTCTTAGATGCCAGATAAGGTCAGCAGCAGTGGTCTCAGGAGGGTATGATTTTGTCTTATTTAAGGGATTTTATTTGAAGCGGCATCACTGTTTCATAAATATAGAGTAGTCACTGGACTGATTGCAAGAGGTGGGATTATACACTCCAGGTAAAGGGAACCTCCAGGTAAAGGGAAATAAAGTAAGGTGTGGAAACCAAAGGGTGTCTGACTCTTTCTTATTTGTGTTTGTAACATTAAAATAATTTCTTGTTATCTTGACTACATATGCAAGTGATGAAATGATACATTTTAATACCAGCAAAACCATTGTTAAAAATGCAAACACTTCTTCACAAAGACAGTATCTCTTCAATACGTTCCAATTTTGCTTGAAAGCGAGTGGCATGTATTCCTGTATTCCTTTCCTTCAAACTGGGAAGTATAATACAGCCTTCGTTAAAGTGATTGATCAAGGGGGTAGGAAGTGGACTGGAGAGGGGCAGTGTTTCAGGGTCAGATAAATCCAGCTGCAGTTACAGCTAGATAAGGTACATAAATTAGGATAGAGACTTGTACAAGTATGCTGCAAAATAGCACTGGCTTCTGAAGCAAATCAATCAATAAATCTGAATTAAGACATTACTGATCTGTACTTGCAGAAGGAAGATGAACAATGTAACGGTTACTCAACAGTTTTCAAAATTCCACTGTTTATATACTAATTACCTTTATGTACTATCGCCCAATCATTCACGATACAGATGCTGCAGGAAACAACATTAAGGTCCCTTCAAAACCTAAATATTATTAATTTATGTCATAAAGTCCTATTTCCTATAACCATGTAAAGGCTATGATGTTAGTCAGCAACACAATCCCCAGCGACCATTTATCTTGTCATCCTTCAAAATGGAGCATGTGAGGCCTCAGCTGGTTACTGTTATATTCCCAGACCGTCAGTGAACATTTCTGTGCAAGACAAATGTCTCTGCATTTTGAATCTTCATGCATGTGCCTTTCTCTCCCTATTGCTTCTAGGTTTTCGCCAGCTCATTTGTTTCTTCCTGACTTCCTTTTCCCTCTTAATTTGCTCCATCTCCTCCTTTTGTTTGTCATTTGCCTTTTTTTTGTTTAACTCTCACAGTCGCTCGGTCTCTCTCTCTCTCTTCTCTGTCTCCTGGTTGCATAATTTCCATCTGCCAGTTCAATTTCCCAGCACAGATAGCATTTTAACAAGCAATTGTTTGGCAAGTTCTTGTTGGTGCCAAATAAACAACAACAAAAGGAGTGAGTGCTTTGACAATACCACACCTCACCTCCTTGCAGCCCTTAGCATCCACATCTTACACTGATCACAAACCTGAAACAAACTGTACTCGGCGGATTTCTTTCTTGAAATTTTAAGGATGACAGGCTCACTGGAAACCATTTCTGTAAAGCAGGGATATACTGCATTTTTAGTCAAGGAAAAAAAGTCAAATATTTAAAGAAGGCAACATTACTGTTTTTCATGATTTAAGCGCAGCCTAATGATTCACCGGAATATATTACAGGAGTCACCACTCACGCTTACGTTTCAAAGGATTACAATGCACATGGCAGGTGGGCTAAGATACACTCAATCACACTTGAAAGTGGGATTGATAACCCTAGAGTGCTCCAGTAATGCTATAATGCAAATGTGCAGTAATCATATTCATCCTCAGCCTTTTTTTCAATATAGTATGATATATTCAGGTCTGGTAGTGCTGTGATATAGCCAGCGCGATATCCCATCGCATGGTGCAGCAAGTAATCTCAGCAACACGTCATCATAGCTTCAAACTGTTTTAGGAGATTAGCTGACAATTTACACTGCTGTACTTATAGAAAGGTTGAACCTTCGTTTGTCAGACAAGTCACTGATCCTGGTGAGAATCTTAAACTTCATTTTCAGGAAGACCCCAGCAGTGTTCCCACCCATGCCCTGGAAGCTGCTTTGGGGATGTAAATGGCTCCTCTTTGTCTTGGTTACCTGGCCCAGCAGCTGGGACTGGCTACTTGTAGGATGGCAGAAGGAGACGATTATTCCTGCGCTTAAAATTTAAAAGTTGCAGCCTGAAAGTAGGCATAGGTCTGGGACTTAGCTGGGAGCAAATGTAATGCATTTCTGGCTGATTGGGTACTGCCACAGAAATGGTGTAATCTGTCACTGGGATTGTGCTAACATTGGAGATGGTTAAGAACTTCACGCTGTCTGACTATCTCTGCGATGGCAGACATGCATTACTAGCCAAAGGTCAAAATAACCTCAAACTGGTGAATTTAATTTTGCTGCATTGCATTTCTATACTGATGTCACGTTAAAATCTTATCATGCCATCGACCTGACAGAAAAGGGTAGGAACTGTGCATCAGAAGAAATAAAAGTGAGCTGTTCAGTCATTCCTCTCAGAGTCACATCTTTGCAACATTGGAAAAGCACAGGTTGAAAAGGGCCTCAGTTTGGTCCAACTATTCTACCCAATTTGATCTTATTTGTACTTTTAGTGACTCTCCTACAGGTTAGTTAGAGGTGAATATATAGATGCATTTCCTTAAACAGTTGGTAATCTTCAAGAGAAGAAACTGTTGGCCCAAACCTGCCTTAATTGTGAAAGAATCCACACAGAGCTTTGGGATCACAGAATTATACAATTCAGAAGAGGCTCTTCAGCCTTGTGTGTTTGTACTGCCCAAAAATACACTAACTCTACCCCTGTTCTACTTTCCAGCACTGGGGCCATAGTCTTCAAATGCTCATCAAAGTACTTTTTAAAGGTTGTGAGGTTACCTGCCTCTACTTGTCCCTCAGGTGGTGCATTCCAGACTCCTACTATCCTCTGGGTGAAACAACTTTTTTCTCAAGTCCCCCCCAAACCTGCTTTTCACATTAATAGTGTATCCCCTTGCTATTGACCGCTGAACTAAGGGAAACAGTTGCTTTCTATCCACCCTGCCCATGCCCCTCATAATCTTCCAAACCTCTATGAGGTCCCTTCTCAGCTCCAAATTTCCAGTATTACTTTGCAGCATTGTCCACAAACATCATCACTGGAATAGAAGCAGGCCATTCAGCCCCTTGAGCATGCTCCCCTGTTCAATTAGATCATGGCCGATCCAATACAATTCCATTCGATATTCTATCCCCATTCTTCTTGAGTGCAAGCTACTGCTGTCAACTCCAAATGAATCAGCCTTTAACAACGATTCCTGCGTTAAGGCGATCTGATTAGATAGTTCATATCTTAAAATTCAGTCAAGCAACTTAAGCACGAAAATAAAAATTGGATATTTGTGAACTCAATGTTCATTCTCAGGATATAGGCATTGATGAGGAAGCTGGTATTTATCGCTCATCAACCATCCCCAGATGCCCTTGAGAAGGGCATTACTGAGCTTTCTTTATGAACTGAAGCAATCCTAGGGGTGAAGGCAATTTTAAAACACTGACAGGGGGTCAAGTTTGAGGATAGTGACCCACTGATCATGAAGGGACAGAGGAATCATTCAAGTCGGGTATGTGTGTAACTTGGAGAGGATGATGTTCAAATGCACTTGTTGTCCTTGCCCTTCTAGGTGATACCAGGTGCTGTTGAGGAAGTCTTGGTAATTGCTCCAGGGCATCATGAACATGGTCCACTGCACTTGTGGCCCATCAGTGGCGGACAGAATTTTTAAGAGGGTGAACAGAGATCCAATCAAGTGGTTTGCTTTGGCCTAAACGGTGTCAAGCTTCTCCAACACTGATGTTGATGCACTCATCCAGTCAAGTGGAGAGTTTTCAACCATGCTTCAGTGCTCTGCCTTGCGGGTGAAGGGGAGGTTTAGGGAAACTCCACCACAAAATAACAAGGTTCTGACCCACTTTAATAGCCATAGCATTTATGTGGCTGTTCCAGTTGAACCACTGGTCAAAGGGGATTTCCATGATGTTAATAATGGAGGAATTCGCCAACTGTAATGTCACTAAAGCTCAAAAGCAGGTGGTTAGACTGTTTGTTGTTGGATATGGTCATTGCTTCACACTGATGGGGAGAGATGTTAGTTCCCACTTAATAGAGAGCATAAATGAACAATGCAATGGTAAGTTATTGGGGAGTAAGTAGCATTTGATAGGATTGATAATGATTTCTGATGATTGAGTCAAAACTGATAGAGTGGCACCTGGCCAGACCTGGATTTGCCCTGCATTTTGTAGCTAGGACACATCTTGGAAACTGTTCACGTAGTCAGGTAGATGCTATCAGTCTGTTCTAATCATTTTAATATTTGATACACCCTTACTGGGAGCCATACACTAAGTTGATTCTTGGAGCAGGGTGAATGAATAGAGGCTTGTTCTGCCCATTCTATTTATTGACGTAAATTGCAGTATCTTCAAAGACATCTGTGGCACTGTGGTCATGTCACTACCTCTGGACCAGTAGGCCTGGGTTCAAGGGCCTGTCTGCACTGGTCAGTAGTGAGCTTACAGCAGGGTGTTTGGGCCCCTCCTTCACCATTCTGATGGATCCAAGAGACACGTTCTCCCCTCGCCCCACACCTTAATGTCTAAATTTCCTCCTGCCCTCAGGTTCCTCTTCCGGCACTCTCCCCCCACCTCTATCACCTACTTGTCATGTTCTGATCCATCACAGCTTGAAACTGGTAGATATTGCTGGCATTGAATGTAGTCCCCAGTGGAGGTCTTTATTGGAGACAGATAGGGTGGAGGGCTGGTGTGGTTTTTAGAGAGGGGAAACTCGAAAGGCCTTGCGAGGGCAATGAGGGAACTGGGAAATCTGGAGGATGGGGGGGTTGGGTGAGTGCCAATGAGCTGTGAAGGAAGATCCCATCTGCTTTGCAGCCAATAGCTTGAGGAGTCGGGCCTGGTAGATTTCACCATTTTGACCAGTCACAAGAAGATTGCTGAGAGGCAGGGAAAGACCCTTAATAGGCACTAATCTGTCACTATACGGCCTTGACTGGCCTACGGGCAGGTGCCTATCCAACAGCTTCCCTTCATTTCACAAAACTGCAGTGAGGGCAGGTCAGTAGGCACTGGGAAAGGTGCTCAAGGGTTTAGACCCAATTGTATGCGCCCATTTCCCTGCCAACCTACCCCTGGGACAGCATAAGGTTCTACTCCTAAGTAGTACACGTGGACAATACGAGCTGGGTAAGTCCAAATTTGGGCAGCTCCTTCACCAATATGCCACCTCAGCCACAGTCAACAAAAAGATCAAACTGGTGCTTCTTATGACAGAACAGTTTGCTCCTTCTGCTCCTCCCCCTGTAATGTTTCTGTATAGTTGTACCAGGAATGGCTTTGATGATAAATTATTTGCTTACTGAGGCTGCGAGAGCTGAATAAGTACAGGGAAAAAAAATTGCCAAAGAATGCTCACTTGTGGAAATCTGAAAAAGTGCGATAACTACAACTGAGTAGAGTTCTTGCATGTGTGCTCCTCTTTAAACATTGTTTCCAATGGCCTTTAGAACCCAAACTCACTCGACTTTCCTCATGTGTTCACTGCTGGCTGGGATTTCTGTGCTGATGTACTGGTACCACAAAGAGTACTAATGATATCACAGGACCATGAAGTGCATGCATTGGGACCACTTGATAGTTAATACTGCATTGGCCAGGAATGGAGGAGAAACAGGACATTACATCCTGACCAGGCCAGAGCCCAGGCGGCTGGCAGAGGTAGGCAGCAGAATGTTCCTCTAATGTAGGGGAGTGAGGGATAGAATGGATGATGGAGAGAACATATATTGCTTACTTAACAAAGCAAGAAACAGTCAAATGTCACAGATACACAAAACATTGCGGAATGTGCCTTAAGGTGTTCAATCAAAGTAATAAGCAGCCAATTTTTAAATATTGAGAAATTAGTCCTGAAGATTTATGAATATTTCAACATAGCCAATGAATCAATGAACATGCAGGTAGCTTATGAGTTACTTGATCAGGGTTAGCCCAATATTTACTTTGATAATTTATATAACCTTGATCTCTGCATCTGAAGAACATACTCCACACTTGACTGCAGACTTCTGTCTGTGTGACTGATGCATATGTTTCTCCTGTTTACAGTAGCGATACAGACAGCTGTCTGCAGTCAACCACAGAAAACATTGCTCAGAGTGCCAGGCACTATGGATACACTATGTCAGACTTTCCCAGTGAAATCACACAACCCTTCCTCACTGAGCTTTTCGAACTAACAGTGTCAATCGGATACTTGAAAGATCCAAGGTAAAGGGAGCACCAAGAATGGGAAAATACAGGGAAATCTGGAGTGAGATTTACGAGACGAAAAAAATGAGACAGACAGTGCATGATTATCCCTTCGCGCCTCTAATCCAAAATCCGGAGCTAATTATAGCACCTATTACTGCAACACAGTTACTTCAGCAGATACTGATAAATACCTTTGATCAAATTTTGCATTCTGCCATAAAAGAAATAAGTAAGAGAAAGAAGACAAAAAGAATAAACTTGGGATTTACATAATGCCCTTCATCACCTCACTTCAAAGTCAAGTAAATACTTTGGTGGCAGCCAATCAGTGTCTAGCCACACAGACAGCAACGAAAGACATACCTAGATTATCTGTGTCACATGTTGGTTGCAGAAGAAATGTTGACCAGGCCACCAGGAGAACCTCCCTGCTCCTCTTCAAATAGTGCTCTGGAATCATTTACATCTATCTGCGAGGGCGGAGCAAGGCTCAGTTTAACATTTGTAAAGTGGCACTGCTGAAAATGCAGCACGCCCTCAGGTCTGCACTGCCCAACACTGTGTTTTTCTATTATTCTAATTTCACGAGGCTTTGCTTCGGTGAGATGGACTCTCTGAAGTGGAAGCCCTTGCACTTCTTTCAAGCTTTCTTGTGTTCACAATTTACCGAGTTTGTGCTTCTTCCAACTTCCTTCCCCTCAAACAGTTTCCATCTTCCAGAATGCAGTAACACTATGGAATTAAATTTTGTTTGCTCAGATTTCACTCAATCAGGATAATGGACATTGATGAAAATAAACCATACACATAGCGTAACAGAAAAGCATCTAGAACCCACTACATTTTTCAATAATCTGTTATCGTAAGAAAGCACACACAGAAAAGTCAGCCTTATAATAGATGTAATTTAATAATATGGCTATGAAACCTCCACCTGGCAACAAAAAACTTCTGTCAGCAAATTCAAGTATCCAATGATTGATTATATTTTTAGTTCTAACTATTTGACCAAGACAATTAAGTGACAGTGATACCACAACTCTGCTTGTAAATTAAGAGGTCTCTTTTATTAATTCAAATAATTATGCAGAATTATGATGAATGTACTAACCGTAACATCATATTATTTTACATTTCTTTCTCATGAATTTCTGGAAAGTCTTTTTAACTTAAGCCGAGTGTTGCTGTTATCATCAGATGAAATGACTTGAAGTTAAGAGATAACAAGCATGGGGCTGGATGAACACAGCAGGTCAAGCAGCATCATAGGAGCAGGAAAACTTGACGTTTCGGGCCTAAACCCTTCATCAGAACTTGAAGTTAACTTTTGTCTGGTTTCACAGGTCACATTCCAATAGGTAAATACTGAAAATACTTTAGAGTTTTCTCTTAGGAGCTGCACTCACAGATGGAAATCTCAGTGTAGCATATGGTTAATATATTTTGAGAGATTTATTTGGATGCATTAACTAGAGAAACAATAATATGGGAAGAGAAACAGGTATATTTTAAACATGCATCACTGACCGCGATATTTAAAAAAAAATATTTATTACCTGTCTGAGTACAATCCATACTTAATCTAAAATCATACTCTGGATATTTACCACAGGAACCCCTAAATGCACTTTAAGAAAATTAATATAGCATAAGATTTCAGAAAGGTTCAAATTATTTAGCTGGAACCCATGGGAAGTTATGGAAGGAAAGATTTGTATTTTCTCGCACTTGTCACTACCTCAGGACATTCCAAAGTGCTTTATAGCAGATGTGACCTTTTGAACTGTAGTTGCTGTCATCTAGGAGGTATGGCAGCCAATGTGTGCACAACAAAGTCCCACAAAATAGAACATGAGTATCGGCTGCATTGATTCCAGGATAATAAAGCTGAAAACAGCTCCTAAGTCTGTGCTAACAGCTCAGACGCAACAAGAATCCACACCCATACAATCTCACTACCTGTTCAGAAACGCTAGTACTTATTACTCAGTCTGGGTGGCAACTCACCAAGAACCTGCAGCATTATAATCAGTACTTGGCAAAGGGACCAGAGAACTGTAGGATCCTTTGGGATGAATGAACTAAAATGTGGCTTTGTAACCCTACTTCTCTTGTTATTTCGTACGTCTCTTCACACAGTCTACTAATTTTTTTCTGTCATGTTTATTTTACTGACATTGGCTCAAACAGCAGAAGGGCTGGAATTGATTTTGGGGGTCCCTGGGCTAAGAAATGAAAGATGAGCCAGAGTTGCAGCCTTTTAGAATATGCTAGATAAATATGGATTCCAGAACAGGCAAGCAGTAAATCACTATTTTCACTGGTGAATACAAGTCATGGACACCAGATGCTGAGGTACAAATTTGCATCCAGGAATGAGACAGTTTGTGATCCAGGGTGTTTTAAGGGAAGGTGCTCACAACCTGACTGCTGTTATCAACAATCTTCCTTACCAGCAAGATCAGCCTGGCTTAAGACTGCACAAAAGTAACAGACTGAAGTTGCAGCATTAATTTTTTCAGGGTTTTAAAACTCAACACTACCTCTTCAGTGACAGTGTGATCAAGGGTCAGGAAGTCAGGGCAGAATTTTCCCATTTTCAATTCAATGCAAATGAGACTCATGGCACCCGATTTCACCAGGGCTCGCAGCAACATTTCTCACACAATCTTTTCCCCTCTTTACCTCATTAATTTTGCAACTGCGCTCTTAGGCACCTTACTGGGGAATCGTGAAGTCCAAGAGGCTAAAATACTTGGTAATGCCAGGACCTTCAGGGTGTTCATGCTGCACATACCAGATCCAAAGCCCAGCTGCATGACACTTCAGATGCTGTGGAGAGGAAATGGTCCTCATGCTGTGGTGCTCCACCATTACCTCTGAGGACCCAGCCCGGAAACAAGGAAACCTCACAGACTGCTTCATCTACAGGGATCTGGAGGGGTATTGGACAGAAAGGCAGTTCTCTATCCAGCTGACTGACACAGGAAGATGCACCTATGTGGCATAGCGCCAGGACCCAGATGGTGTCCCTGGTCAGCGCTATGTCTCACGATAAATGGAACGATCCAGCAGTGCAGGAAGATGGCCAATGATTCCACTGACGACGGTTCCCCTTTGACTTTGAGACAAACGTTTGCTTGAAGCACACACAGTGTCGTACATTCTGAAGACGTGGCACTCATGTAGTCCGATGCCAAACAGTGACATATCCTCCTACTTAACTGCTCAGTGCTCCCCACGGTGACAAGTCTGTCTGCCTTTCCCTCTGAACAAAAAGAATAAAGTAAGGCACAGATCCTGGCAGTCTCCAAGTAAACACAAAGTGACTGAGTGCTAAGCAAGTAAGTGCCATAAGATGCATCCTGTATGGGTGAGTGAGATGAGTGTGTCCCTCTGTGTGCAAAGTGACATGCAAGTTGTAGGTGTCCCTGAGCTCCAAAGTCAGACCTCAAGGGCTGAAGTGGTGTGTGAGTTGTTCAGAGAGCAGAATTCTGTGGTAAGATTAATGGTTTGCTGCTGCCACGTTGAAGGGGGAAAGTGGCTTTGCACCATCCTCGGATGTTGTAGTGAAGATACAATCGGATGACGGCTGAGACAAGCAATCAACAAGCTGAAGCCACCAGGTACCTGCTCTGACTTTCCAATCAGGAATATGCACTGTCTAGCTTCTTGAGGAAGGAGGGGAAAATTGGACGTGGCTGACAAATAAGGTCAAGCTGGTACTTTCCAACATCTGTCAATGCTGAAGCAGAGACATACCAGACTCGAACCATCAACTCTGTTTCTCTCTCCACAGATGCTGCCAGATCTACTGAGTTTCTCCAACAGCTGAGTTAATAATGAGGTGCAAATGTATGGAAATGAGGTAGTCTTAACCCAACATTGAGATCTGGAAGTTGCTATATAAGCTTTAAGGGGAACATAGTAAAATCCTTTGTCAACATTGAGCTTCTGATTTTTTCATTCTCACTGTTTTTTCCCAACTTTCTCACCATTGCCGACACCATATCAAAGAGGAGATAATTCTGCCCAAAGTAATGAGAAAAGTCACCTAAACATTTACCTCATCACAACTTGCCAAGCTCATTATTGCTGCAACATGAGATACCACCCTACTATCAAAACAACAATCAACATTTATTTTACAGTTTAAAAAATCCAAAGAACTGCAGGTGTTGGATGTCAGAAACAAAAATATACTTTTAAAGTGTTCAGTTCTATGTCCAGCATTTCTTTAGTCACTATTTTAAGATGTGTATTTTAGAGATGCTGAACACACTTGGCATCAAAATATTGTAATGCTGAATGCTGGATGAAATGATGGGCACAAAGTGACATAAGCAGCACAATGTATTTTAGAAAACCCTTTAAACAGAGAGGTTATCATTATTAAACCTATCTTGCTGGGCATATACTTTGCAGTACTGCTCACTGCAGTACAATCAAAAACCCGAACCTAAAGTCAACAGAATCAAGAAGGGACAATACGGACCCTGGATCTAAACCAATCAACATTTTTAAAAAGCTGCCCTGTCAGGGGGCAGGCTTAACAAGCTGAGGGTCAGTCTTCTGCCCCTCATAGAAGAAGGTCCCAACCTTGAGCCTTGCCAGTTTATGTGATTGTCCAGCGCCCTTTGTAATTCCAGCAGTAGAGGAAGGATGGTGCTTATAGAGTGTCCTGAGAAGATGACAATATGGACCCTGGAGACAGGTAGGTTGACCTTCATCCAAGAGGGAGGGATCAGCATCCTGGGGAGGGGGTGGGCAGGTTTAGAGGTCACACAGAAAGGTACAAAGGAGGCGTACAATCATTGACGCTGCCACTGAATGGCAACACGTACATTCCAAAGGAGGAACACCTTCCTTGTGCCCTGTCACTGATTCCGTTGAAAAGGATGGGCTAGCCACTTTTCCACCATCCACTGGCCAGTGTAATATGCCAGTTGAGATTGAATGAGGCCCTTAAATGGACAGATATGAGGCTAGAATAGGCATGAACGTTGTGAGCTGATTGGGGTCTTACAAGCCATTGTACTGAGAGACAGCTCAGCATGGGGTGACATCGCTCATATTTTATGTGCCACACCCATGTCTCATGGGGAGGCTGTAAAACAGGTATTGCGTCCCAACTGATACAATTGGTTAACTTAGTGCAGTCTAGAGACTGAACCTAGAATCTCCTGCAACTGTGTGGCTTAACATTGGACCACATTTACATTTACCAAGTAACCCTTTTTGGAAAGCTCAAAATATTGGTTTTGAACACAGAGAATCAGAGAGAGTTTGGCACAGGGAAACAGCCTTGCCCTCTTTCTCTGAAACCTTAGTGGTCATCAACCTTCCAATGATTCGGGTAAAAAGAGGGATGGGGTCCTGCAAACAGAATATAATGAGCAGAGAAATAAATTAGGTAGATTCTTGATCAAAATGGGAATCCAAGTTGAGTGAACTCGAGGAATATTGGGTCAGCCATCATCCTATTGAATGGTGAAGCAGGCTTGAGGGGCCAAATCATCTACTCCTGTTCCTATTTCTTATCATCTTATGGTCAAAGTCAGTAATCTTGGGCTTACTTCCAGTGCCATTTGTTAGTGAGATTTGGAATTGGAGAATAGACCAGTCTAGCTGGAGGGATTTGGAATTGGAGAATAGACCAGTCCAGCTGGAGGGATTGGGTTGGAGGGAGAGATTTAGAATTTTGAGGCAATGGAATTGAGTCTGGGGATGATCGGACAGCTACAAGGTGAATGGGTCATACCCAGCAGGACTAGGACCAATATCCTTTGAGAGGAATTTTTTTAGTAATGTGAGGAAGGGTTAAAACAAAATTGCAGGGGTCGGGAATCTATGTGGGAGATAAAGGTGAAGGAAACACTGACAAAAGTGAAAAATAGAAAAGCAGAAAGCAGAAGTGGAAGGCAGAGCTAACAACAAAAGCTAACAACAAACAGGGCAGGAATATAAACAAAGTGTGTAAAAGTGTCAGAAAGACAAGTTTAAAAGTACTATATCTAAATGTACAGTGTTCATAATAAGGCAGACAAATTAATAGCACAAATTGTTAAAGAGTGTACGATATGTTTGCGATTACAGAGCAATGGCTGCAGAGAGACCAAGGTTGGGAAGTGAACATTCAAAGGCATTTGATCTGAAGAAAGGACTGGCAAAGAGGCAGGGGTGTATTGTTAGTGAAAGATAGAATCTATGCGATATTGCAACGGGATACTGACACAGAAATTCTCAATGTGGAATTTGTCTGGGTAGAACTACAAAGCAACAAAGGCTGGAAAACATGAGTGAGGTTGCTCATAGGCCATTGCTGCAGCAAATGATTCCTGGACCATATGTCCAGGAGCGGGTTCTGGAGTGTGTACAAGATGGATTTTTAAAGCAGTACATTGAGGGACCAACTGAGGAAGGGTCACTAGACTTGAAATGTTAATTCTGATTTTTTTCTTCACAGATGCTGCCAGACCTGCTGAGTTTTTCCAGCAACTTCTGATTTTGTTCAGGAACAGACTCACCCAGATTTGGTTTTGTGTAATGAGAAGGGTTTAATTAACAATCTGGTTTTGAGAGAGCCTTCAGGAAAAAGTGACCGTAACATGGTAGATTTCTTTATTGGGATAGAAAATGAAGTAGTTCAATCCAAAATTAGGATCCTAAATCTAAAGAAAGGAAACTACGAAGGTGTGAGGAGTGAATTGGCTATGATAGACTTAATTAAAACAGCATGACAGTGAATAGGCAATGGTAATACTTAAGGAATGAATACATGCATTGCAGCAGTTATACAATCCTTTGGTGTGAAAGGGCACAACAGGAAAAGTGGCCCAAATGTGGTTAACAAAATAAGTTAAGGATCATATTAAACCAAAGAGGATCCATATAAAGTTGCTAGAAAAAGTAACAAGTCTGATGATTGGGAGCAGTTTAGAATTCAGCAAAAAGGAGACTAAAAGTGTGATGAAGAGAGGAAAAACAGAGTATAAGAGGAAACTTGTAAAGAATATAAAGCAGACTATAAGAGCTTCTACATCTATTTAAAAAAAGGTTAGTGAAGCCAAATGTAGACACCTTATTGTCTGAAATGGGGTAAGAATTGGTAATATCTACTCCATTTTAAATTCAATATTTGTTGTGGCCAGTGGAAGAGTGGGCCAAGTAAGGGAAACAATTCTCCCTCCCAACATGGTCAGATGACAGGTGACAGAATACTACTGTATTCTAACAGTATTATAACTGATTCCTTCTACAGCGGTCAGCAGTGGGAATCTCATTCAAGCCTTGAAATGCAAACGGGAAATAGCAGTGCCCTGGATACAACCTGTTCACAAACTACAGACTGAACCAAGAGTCATTTGTAACTCAATGCCATACCAGGTGATGCTCAAAACATAAGTTGCTAAATTTGCTAATTTGTTAATTGAGGCAAGTACTCAATGCGTGAATTATGTTCCTCTTCTCTTATCAAAAAATTTAACCACCAACAGCCTCCTGTGGCACTGCTTATTCCCAGTGAGTCAGAGTGTCTGCTATTTATAACAAAGGCCTCATCATTGTTTTATTTATCCTTCCCACTCTCAGCAGAACCAGTTACTCATCCACACTGTTTCTCTTCCTAACCTGAACTCTAACCCCGATAACTGTCTGAATGAAAAAAATTCTCATCTCCCTCTAGATTGTTTTCTCATGATTTTGTTGAGCTACTAACCAGAAGAATTTTTTTTGCTGATCTGCAATAGCAAAACTGCTCATCATGTTGAAAAATCTGTATTAGGTCATCCCTTAACTTACTTTGCTCCAAGGAGAACAATTTTAACTTTTTCAATCTCCCCATATAATTGAAATTCTCCACCCTATTTATATCGTGGTAGATCTCCTCAGCGTTGTTTCGAATGCCTTTTTCTTCCTGAAGCGTGACACACATGTTTTTAACCAGTTCAAGCTTGATCTTTTTAATAAACTGAAGTAACTCCATGTGCTTTTGAATCACATTGTCAACCTGCCCTGCTATCTTAAGGATTTACGTGTATTTACAGCATCCTGAAGCCCCTAACTATCTTCATCACGATCTGCTACTTTGGCATTTCGTGTAAACTTTACAAACTTTGTAAAACTACCCAGTGTACCTGTGCCTAAGTTATCGATGGGAAATAAAAAATAACTCATGAACCCAAAATATTACCTTGGAAGATTCAGCTGCAAATCAACTCTCAATTTGAGAAACATCCACCCGTTGCTTCCCATCACTGAGACAATTTTGCACCTATACCATAACTGTAATGCCATGGGCTTCCACCTTAATGAGTTTAATAATCAATGAATTCAATTATGTTAGCCAGGCATGACTCTTAACAAATCCATGTTGACTGTCCTTGATTAACTCATCGTGCCTTTACAAATGAAAATTTCTTTCTTCCCCAGTAATGGTTTCCAGTAACTTCTCTACTTTCAAAGTTCAGCTGACCATCCTGTTATGTATTGATTCCCTTTGTTGAAGATTTGTATAATCCATTAAGAATTAAAAATTGTGATCAATGCCTCAACTATTTCTGCTTTTGATTTTTTCACCTGTAAGGAGGTATTCCATCTTTTCTAGGTAACTTACCAGCATTCTCTAATGCTTATCCTTTTATTGTGTCTTCATTATTGTTATCCCATCCATAGCTTCCCTCTCCACTTTTAGTGTGGCCCTCAAATTATACACTTCCTTTTTGAAGACAGATACAAGGTATTCATGTAATGTTTTTGCCATGTCCTTCCCTTCTACATTACGATTTCTCTTTGGGTCATTGATCAGTGTAACCTTTTCTCCAGAAAACTGCTTATATTTTTTATGTTTACAAGATGATTTGGGGTTCAATTCAACTTTATTACTAACCTTTCCTTGTAACATCTCTTTGCCTCCCACATTTTGTTTCAATTCTCTCTGGTATCTTTATAAATCCTCCCGGTTATTAAATGAATCTCACTACTAACATTTGTCATAAGCCGTCGTTCTGTGTTTTAATTTTTATTAACTTTGTCTCTTAAGCAACATTAGCTTTGGATATTCGCTCCTTTCCATTCAAAGGAATATAGTTTGTCTCTGAAATTTTCTTCCCTGACTGTCCTTTCATTGTTCACTTGCTGCTTTACCCTGGACTTGTTTTATTTTCCCAATCCACCTTATTCAGAGATCACTGAAATTAGCTCTTCCCCAGAAGCACCTTTCTACCTTTGATATTTTCTGGCCTCTTTCCATAATTACATTAAATTGAATTACATTCTTGTCACTCATAGCTAGATGATCTCTAACTTCCACGCATTTCACTTGCCCTACTTCATTTCTCAGACCAGATACAACACAGCCTCCTTCCTTGTTGATCTCAAAGCACATTTCTCCAAGGACACCCCTTAAACCCTGATTGGCAAGGGGGTCTGTCTCTATTCCCTTCCTCAAAGAAAATCTTTCTCTCTCTCCATTTCAAGTGAGTCTCTCACTTCCTCCCTGTTCTTTTGCCCAGGTCATCCATCTCATGTTTTCCTTTTCCCATTTATCAGGCTGCACTGCTGCCAAATATTTGTTGCCGAAATATCACCAGAAACAATGCAAAAGTTGCCCAGTATTTTTACTTAAGCCAGGACAAAGTTATCAGTTTTACAACTGAAAATGAAACATGATATCAATATATACTGTTTTAGGCCGTGCCATTTTTATTTACTTGTGTTCTAGTGAAATAATGGCAATACTGGCTGCATATTTTCTTTCTGTCTTGACTTTTTGTAATATTTACTCTCTTTGATTCTCTTTGTTTTGCAGTTTCATGATACATTTGCTCTCGCCCACTTTCTGTTTTCTAACCCCCGATGAGCCGGTGATTTCAGTTGCTGCCAGTCTTAATTTCTGCTTGTTCTGTAGTTCTGATGTGGAGAATAGATGTGGTGCACGGAATGGTCCAAGTAATTCTACGCTGGCACACACTTCAGAATATAGTGCCATCAACACAAGATACTGACTGTCATGTTGTCTTCAAATTCTTGAAGAATCAGCAAGGCCTGTTACATGCATCTACTGAAATTGTATCCACATGACAGACTGTATAAATTACAGCATATCCTGTAATAATATCATACTGTATGTATTGTTAGCAATGTGACGTTCAACGACTACTAGAAGTCAATTCCCTGTAGTAAAGATTAAGAACCACAACAGGAACCAAGTCCCCAGGGCATGCAGCTCCAGAACAGATGCAAACGCTGCCACTGACAAAGACTAGTAAGAGTTCCAACAGACAGGCTAATGATTTCCTTTACATCTGAGATCACTGTAAAACTGTACTGTACCTTCTCAGGGAGCAGCTAATGAGCAGTGACAAAAAATATATGCTCCTGCTTGTGATCTATTTAAAGCAAACCAAAGTGAAGTGAGTTAAATGCTTGTTAAATGGAATGCCCCAATGGATATGAAATCGCCCCATTTATCAGACATTTCCACCGTCAACACCTCCATTAGCCATATTTCCATTCACTGTCCACAAGTCTGCTGAAATAAGCACCATTGTTATATGTAATAAAAAGACCGTTAAATTTTTTTTAAAAAATTCCTTTTGACAAGACCGCTGTCAACAATTTAGTTACCATGGTGAGCATGAGGAAATGTTGTGGTTTAAAGGAAGGCGTCAATTTGAAGTTGACATCAGCGTAGGGTCCATCAAAACGCACCTTGGGTGCTACATGAGTTTGCAGCTCTCTGTGAACAAAACCATCTTTGAAATAATATTACCACTTGTGGCTGTGTGAAACTCTTCCTCTGACAACCGAATAAAAAAAAGAGATGCTAATCTGTTTGAACTAAGCCACTGTTATTGAAATAGTCAACAAAATAAACTGGCTCCACTTATTTATCTGATTGGGGACATAGAAATTTGAAGATTAAAAATAGTGTATAATGTGTGCTTTTGTGTGCATGGAGTGGGGAGGAGGGAACAAACACAGTGTGGATGAATAAATGCTGCATCTCCCACAGAAACAAGCTCAACCTTTCTCAGGGAAGACAGCTTCAAAGAGAGCAGCAACTATTTTTGCAAACTGGCCACAATTAGTGGAACTCCCTCAGCAAAAACCTGTAATTAATGCTTACCTCCTCATTAAGTCACGGTGAATATTTTTGCAGTATTCTGTAGCACAGCACAAAGGCCAATTTTTTCCACTATGTTTGCCAGACAGATCTTAAACTTTATGGCTCAATATCCACTAGTAACTCCCTCGCCCCACTATCCAAAAGGAACACTAACAGGAAAGATAAATAGCAAGGCCTAACAACATGATCCTGCTCAGACCTCAACCATCCTCCCTTACAGCTTACCCCCACCCCCTCATATTGATTCTCAGTATTCTCCCTACCGTGAGGTCAAAGTAGTGACTGGAAGTCCATAAATTACACACCAAGGAAGAAAATCTAGGTCTGTTCCTAATATACTCATTGCTGCTGCATTCATGGAAATACAAAACAACTGGCACTGAACATGCTCTTTGTCACTAGATGTCACTAGTGTTGCATACGGGATTTTCAAAGGGTGCTGGTAACAACTTAAACACCATTGTACCAGATTTAATAACTTACAAAAAATGCCTTGTTACGTAACCAAGTCAGTACTCTACAAGTCCCCCTTTATGATGTGCAGTATGACCTCTGACTTGGGAGTTAACCACACATCCCGTGGATAAACTCTCATCTCTGGCATCCATGCACATACTGAGGCTCAGGGTAGCCTGTAAGGTCATAAATCAATCAACTCCAAGTCTGATCACCACGTCTCTTGGCTGAGACTATTAGGTTATCAAATCTCCCTCCATTGGCCAGGCACCAGGTTCCTGCACCACACAACCTGAGAGCTAGTGGACTCAGACTCTGATGGAGAAATTCCAGCAGATCATAGAATCCCTACAGTGTAGAAGCAGGCCATTCGGCCCATTGAGTCCACACCACCCCTCTGAAGAGCATCCCACCCAGACCCACCCCCTACCCTATCCCTGCATTTCCCACCCTAGACACTACGGTCAACTTAGCATGGCTAATCCACCTAGCTTGCTCATCTTTGGACTGTGGGCAGAATCCGAAGCACCCGGAGGAAACCCATGCAAACATGGGAAGAATGTGCAAACGCCACACAGACAGTCACCCAGGGCTGGAATCCAACCCGGGTCCCTAGTTCTGTGAGGCAACAGTGCTAACCACTGAGCCACCGTGCCGCCCCATGTAGCAAAGAAAGTCACTTAGCAAAATTATGGACAGGCATTCATTAGCTCCCCAAGCAAACACAAGAGGATGAATCTTCTTAGCCTCTAAATGATGTTGGTAATGGTGAGCCAGTTGGGAAAAGATCAGAAAAAAGTTAGATTCTTGATATATGAGGATGGGAATCTAGTTTACCATCCAACATTTTAATGGTGAAATGAGCAGCTCACTGGTGGGCCACAAGTGGCCTTTGATATCATGTCATTGTGACATTTTCTCCCAGATGGCAGAGAGAAACTAGACAGTGACAGTTCCTGCCATGTAACTCAGGGAGGGTACCTTATCACTCCAGTTTATCACTCGGTCCTCTGGGCCTCCATCTTGGCTAGCAATCCCTAATATCTCAGGGCAGCGATCACCGGCAGCCCTCTCTTTATGGCGGTTGGCATTTGACACATGCCAGGCTTGCCAAATCATCGTGATACATCTCTGTCACATTCAGAACCCAGTTCCCCACCTTCAAGACTGCACACAGGGACAGGCACCATCTCAGGCATCAGAGGTCCTGCATCACAGGGCTCTTTGCTTGCTTTCTTAGCACTGTCGACTTCATGCCTGCTTGGACACTCACAGCATCTCTGCCTTCCCTTTATCCGCTTTTCCAACATTTTCAAAACTTACAGGCTCACATTACTGAGATAGTAGGAACTGCCTAGGGTCTCGACCCGAAACGTCAGCTTTCCTGCTCTTCTGAAGCTGCTTGGCTGGCTGTGTTCATCCAGCTCTACGCCGTGTTATCTCAGGCTCACATTACTTCTGTCTTGCTTTGCCAAATTGTGCAGACACAAAACCAGGCAGCTTGTCACGTTTACCAGCAGGGATCACTCAAGGAGGGAGCATGTTGGCGTACAGCACCATGCTACACCAATATCACACACACGGTAGTGCCAGCAGCTTAGGTGGCAAACAGGAATGTGCTACAAACAAATGGCCATGTCTCAATGTTTATGGGGAGTATCCTCATTTAAGCCCACGGGGACAGTCAGTAATCAGAAGTTCCCGTCACAGTCACTTAAGGGCAGCGTTCAAGCTCAGTCTAGGACCTTGGACAGTTGGCTGCTTGGGACGGACAGGGCCAGGAGTTTTGTTTCAGTACAGTCCAGGGAGGTGGCCACAGTCAGACCTGCAGGTCCAGGGGATTAGTGGTTGGTCAGTCAGGGAGCTGCACAGAGATCAGTAAAGGGGTCCATCCTGTCATAAAGGATTGGCCACAGTCAGATCACTGAAGGCGAGTCATCAGGCACCTCTGCTACTGTGGGACAGTTGGGGCCATCATGTGGGGATTGGAGTCAACATGTTGAGATGGACAGGGGACAATAATTGTGACAAAAGGCAATTCAATGATACAAAGTTGGGAGACTATTAGTGGTCATGGGTTACCCTGGGAGGGGATTGTCACCAGCAGCCTGACTTCAACAGTGGGGCAGTACTTCACAATGGCTGGCATGGCTTAGCTTCAAGCTCAAGGGACAATGTTGGCAGAAGAAGACTTCAATAAAAACATTTCAGTGGGAACACATGGGAGCTCATGCTGTGCCAGGAAGAAAGGAACATGAAGGTTGCAGGGCTGACATGGATGGACAGGGCTGAGCTTGCCTTGCATTCTGGCAAGTGAGGCTTACCCTGCCTTTTATTCTCATCTGAATCGTAATTGTACACTGTAAGTGAGAAATGGCTACCAGCACATTCAGAGTGGGTGCAGTAAGGGCTCTTCCTGTCTGAAGACGTGTGAGCAATGGGAGGTCCTTCAAGGGACAATTGCATTAATTGGGCACTTAAAATATCTGTAATTATCAAATTTAGCAGAATTGCATGGAAGGGCATGTTGGCAAATACTTACAGTTAGTTCTAGGCAAGACAAAATCAGTTCCGTGCCATTGTGCTGCCTGTGAGACCTTGGGTTGTCTTTATGAATTAGGACCTGTAAGTGACAGTTTTAAGTTTGTCTCTGATTAATTCTGCTTCATGGAGACAGTTATGATCCATTTGAAATGACCAAAGACATGGAGAAGATTGCTTGCAGCTGGAATTTGTATTCCATACAGTTGGCCACTGCATGTATTTCATATGTTGAATTTGATAATTACAGAAATTTTGATTGCCCAATTAGTGCAATTGCCTCTTGAACGAGTCCCATTGCTCACAAGATGAGCCCATGTCTTCAGACAGAAAGAGCCCTTACTGTACCGACTCTGAATGTGTTGGCATTTTCATTGTACAATTGTGATTTGGTTGAGAATGGAAGGCAACATAAGTCTCACTTGCAATATTGTCTGTAATGGGTGATTTGGGAGGGGTGAGGGTGCAGTTAGAATGGGAGTCTAAAGCTTCAGTGATACTTCCACACTTACAAGTTCTGTTAACGTGACATGGCTTGTGTTGCAGACATCAGAATAAGGCGATGCTAAAGGTCCATGCATAGCTAATTGATGGCCCTCCTCTTCAGAGTCCTCTGTATCCCACTATTTTGAGGACCATGCTGAACTCTCATGCCTTACGAGGATGGTTACTGGGCGACAAGGCTACCCTCTTCAGCAATGGCTAATAATCCCTGACCAAAACCATCTGTAGATATAATGCAGCCCATTCTTCAACCAAGATCATTGTGGAGCAAATAGTAGGCCATGTAAAGATGAGGTTCCAATGTTTGAATCAGTGTTCCCTTGTCATCTCAATGCCAGCTTACTATCCCTGATCAACTCACGATCTATTCCCAAGGCTCCTTGTAGACTCTATGCTAGTTCAGGGCTCCCACACCCTCTATGCTTTTCCATTACACCCTCAATATGAATTCACTCAATATGCACCTTGGAAGAGATCAACAGCCGTGTTCTGATGGAGTAAAATAAAACTCAGAATTATTGAAGACTTCACTACAAAAGGAACTAATCAATGAATGACCATTCAATACATTTAATTCCACTCAAGTACTTGATCTCCTATATAAATAAACATCTTTATTCACAAACCCACAGCAAAGACAGACAATTGTTTAATAACTTCTTGGAGTTGTCAAACTGTGAGCTTACAGATCTCAACCAAGATAATGTTAGTTCTGAAGAAGAATCCTACTGGACTTGAAACATTAACTCAGATTCTCTCTCCACCGATGCTCCCAGACTTGCTGAATTTCTCCAGCACAGTCTGCTTGTTTCTAATAATGATAGACGGTGAAAAGCATTCAACAGGTATTTCATATGCTCCAGGAAGTTTGTATTCCATACAGTTGGTCACTGCAAGTATTTCAGATGTAGTGTCACTTTGCACTGGTGTAATGCTGAGGCCAAGCCAAACGCAGTATTGAGGAATGGAGGCCAGAATGGAGTTTAAGTCAAAGGCAGCGTCTCAGCTAAGGGGCTCTTCAGTGGGTATTCTATGCCACCACCAACACCCCCAACCCTAACCCCTGTGCACCCCCCCACCCCACTGCCTCACCACACGATGAGCTCCTCCCCTTGTTTGGTTCTAAGTGGGGTGGGCCATTCATTGCTTGCACTAAAGATTGTCTGAACTGAGCTGAATAAATCACAGATGCTATTGGCGTTACCAAGTTCAAAAAATAGTTGCTGGAAAAGCTCAGCAGGTCTGGCAGCATCTGTGGAGGACAAAACAGAGTTAACGTTTCAGGTCAGGTGACCCTTCCTCAGAACTGATGGTGGCTGGGAAAACGTCAGTTTATATGCAGAAAATAGGGAGGTGGGTGGGGTAGGGAGTAAACGATAGACTAGAGCCCAAAGAGAGAGAAAGACAGTTGGACAGACAAAGAAGTTGCTAACGATCAGGCTGGGAGGGTGAATAGTTGTTATTGGGGACCGTTAGTGACTAACAACAGGGGGTGTCTAGTGGCAGGTTATGTGGTAGCAAGGCCTAGTGTGTGGGGTGGGGGGCTGGGACATGGGAGAGTTTAGGCCCTAAAATTATTGAACTCAATATTGAGTCCAGAGGGCTGTAGGGTCCCTAAGCAGAAAATGAGGTGTTGTTCCTCCGGCTTGTGTTGGGCTTCACTGGAACACTGTAGCAAGCCGGAGACAGAGACGTTGGCCAGAGAGCAGGGTGGTGCATTGAAGTGGCAGGCAACAGGTAGTACAGGGTCTTATCAAGTTCGGGGCATTATCAAGTTGGATCTCCTGCATTCTTTCGACCAAATGTTTAATCTTTAAAATGCAGCATTGTTGGCAGGTGGGGGTCAGGATGGTTGACATGTGAGAATGTGTACAGGCTTGACATCAGAAAACTAAGTTGAAATTTCCACCAGCCATTCTTTAAGTTAGCCTCTATCAATCCCTTTAAAGACAGTTAGATTGCTTAACACCAGAACAAACTGAAAGAATTTGTCAGGATGTAGCTCACTTACTTCCATCCTATGTAATAATTGTGAATTAGGATACCAATTTGCATTTTAATGTGATCTTCCGTCCAAATCCATCAGAGGCTACAAGCATAGAATCCCTACAGCATGGAAGCATGCCATTTGGATCATCAAGTCCCAAGTGACCCTCCAAAGAGGATCCCACCCAGACCTACACCCCTACCCCATCCCTGTAATCCCGCATTTCCCATGTCTATCCCACCTGGCCTGTACATCCCTGGACACTACGGACAATTTAGCATGGCCAATCCACCTAACCCGCTCATCTCTTACTGTGGGAGGAAACCCAAGCACCCGGAGGAAACCCATGCAGACATGGGGAGCATGTGCAAACTCCACACAGACAGTCGCCCAAGGCTGGAATCGAACGTGGGTCCCTGGTGCTGTGAGGCAACAGTGCTAACCACTGAGCCACTGTGCCGCCCCTTTAATTCCTCCCCATCCCTGGCCTGCAAAATTAGCCCTCCTACTCCACTTCAATCCTCACCTAGAGTACACCCCAATTCCTTACTGTTTTGTTCCTGGGACTAACTGCAGTCTCAGCAACACTCACTACTGAGATCATAGAATCCCTGCAGTGTGGAATCAGGCCCTTTGGCCCAACAAGTCCACACCAACCTTTGGAGCATCCCACCCAGAACCATCCCCCTATAACCCACCTAATCTACATATTCCTGCACACTATGGGCAACTTAGCATCAATCCACCTAGCCTGCACATCTTTGGACTGTGGGAGGAAACCGGAGCACCCAGAGGAAACCCACGCAAACACGGGAAGAATGTGCAAATTCCACACAGACAGTTGCACAAGGGTGGGATTGAACCCAGGTCCCTAGCGCCGTGAGGGAGCAGTGCTAACCACTGAGCCACCATGCTGCCCTTGAATCTGGCAATACAAGAGCTGCAGGCTAATCAGATCATCAGCAGCTGTTTAGGTCAGGACTTGCTCCCAAAGAAGAGCTTGTTATGGCCACCCACAACTTAATATTGCTATGGGCTGGTCTTTATTCAAGTCAATCAGTGTGCCACTGACTCGGTGAATGGCAAGGTGACCAACACACTCCAGGAAGCCCTCTTCAGACAATGGACAGTGGAAATCTGTCATATTTTCTACAACATCAGCAACATATTTTTCACATTTCGCATCTTTAATACAGTAAAATATCCAATATTCGAAGAGTATTATCAAACAAGATTTGGACAAGGCCTTAGGATGAGATATAGGTCAGATTCCAAAACTTGGTCAATGAACAAGTTTTAAGAAGCATCTTAAAGGCAGAGGAGAGGCTTGGGAGAAAAATCCTGAGTTCTGGGCACAGGGAACTGAAGGGCACTCAAAGTTCTGTGGCTGCTGGGTCACATTAATTATTCAAAGCTATGGTGACAGATTTTTATTCTGTAAAGTTAAAAGGGAATATAAGCAAATCACAGAATCTGTACAATGTGGAAGCAGGTCATTTAGTCCATCAAGTCTACACTGACCCTCCAAGGAGCATCCCACCCAGATTTACTAATCCCTACAACCCTGCATTTCCCATGGCTAATTCACCTAGCCTGCACATCCCTGGACACTATGGGTTACTGAGCATGGTCCATCCACCTAACTTGCACAATTTTAGAATGTGGGATGAAACCGGAGCATCCAGAGGAAACACACGCAGACACGGGGAGAATGTGCAAACTCCACACAGAGAGTTGCCCGGAGGTGGAATCAAACCCAGTTCCCTGGTGCTGTGAGGCAGCAGTGCTCAACCACTGAGCCACTGCGCCACCCATATAGGTGAGTTAAAGACAGCTAACCAGAACTGGGATTGAATAACAGAACTGAAGAGGTTGATGGAGCTAAATTAGCTGCCACTTCTTCATAGATGCTAGTTTAGATTGTGAACCTCAGTGAGTGTGAGAAAACCACTGCAGCTAAGTACTGTCCTGTTCTCACCCAACTATATAATTTCCAGCAGGTTTGGGCAACAATCAGAGTTGGGAAACCTTAATGATTTATTTTCCTTATTTCACCCAGGAATAGTTTCTCTGAGTTGTACAATGGGATATTGAAGTAAAGCAACCTCAAGCCTGAAGTCAGAATGATAATACGAAAACTGGCACCAATGAGTGTTCAGTATGGAATTCAGTATTTAAATAAGTCATGTTATCATCTCAATTTACACTTTGTGAAAATGATGACTAGGCACACTCATCAATTTGTATGAATATAGGCTTTGTTAAGTCAAAACAAACTCAAACTGTATTATTTGTTGCTATGGACGATAGTCTTCATCTTTAACAGTCTTTTTGATGATTCAAATCCTGACAGCCATTTATATACCATTTACAGAAAAGAGAAGAAATGCCTTTCCCACCGCACTCGATTGAAATCATGTAAGCACTACATAATATTTACCTGCCTCCAGTTTTTTTCTTTATATCATTTTAAATAACATTGGCTAATTGCACAAGCTGGAAAAGGATTGCAACCAATGTCCACTGGCCACCACTCCCAACAGAATAAAAGGAGATAAAGTTAATTTGCAAGATCATGAGTCAAATATGAATCAAGAACTTTTAATTGCAGCTACTGACTGCTCAATATCTGCAAGTCAATTTTAATGCAGATGGTCTTTGGGGCCAAAAGGGAAACAATAAGAAGTAAGACAACAAAAAATATTACACAGACCACATAAATAGCATCTAGAAATATACCATAACCACCTTTTTTAGCATCTGCTCCAAGTCATAATACGGGTGTGTGCTACAGCTAAATAGGACTTTTTTGTTTTGTGCGAGGTTGGCTGGCATTGGTCTACAGTCAGGGACACTGTGACAAGACATGTCTCAAATGTGGTGCTGTGACCTCTGTGAGCACAGAATGCTTCAATGAGAGGTACGGCAGTTTGGTAATACAAACGAGGATAGGACTTATACAATCAATGGTGGGGCCCTGAGCAGTGTTGTAGAACAGACAGGCCGAGGGGTTCAGGTATATAATTCTTTGAAATTTGCATCACAGGTAGACAGGGTGGTTAAGAAGGTGTTTAGCACGCTTGCCTTCATTGCTCAGACTTTTGAGTATAGGAGCTGGGATGTTATGTTGAGGTTGTAGAGGATGTTGGTCAGGCCTCTGCTGGAGTACTGTGTGCAGTTCTGGTCACCCTGCTAAAGGAAGGATATCATTAAACTGGAGAGGGTTTAGAAAAGATTTACCAGGATGTTGCTGGGAATGGAAGGTATGGGATATAAAAATAGACTGGGAAGGCTGGGACAATTTTCATTGGAGCGTATGAGGTTGAGGGGTGACTTTATTAAGGTTTATAATGTCATGAGGGACATAGATGAGGAGAATGACAAGGGTCTTTTCCCTAGGGTAGGTGAGTTCAAAACTAGAGGGCATATTTTTAAGAGAAGAAAAATTTAAAATGGATATAGAACATAGAACAGTACAGCACAATACAGGCCCTTCGGCCCAGGATGCTGTGCCAACCTATTATGCTACTCTAAGATTAAACTAACCCCTGCATACCCTTCATTTTACTATCATCCATGTGCCTATCCAAGAGTCGCTTAAATGTCCCTAATGTATCTGACTCCACTACTACTGCCAGCAGCGTATTCCACGTAAACACCACTCCTGGTTGCCACCATGATTGGCAACTTCTTTTTTACACAAGAGAGTGGTTTGTGTGCGGGATAACCTGCCAGAGGAAGTGGTGAATGCAGGTACAGTTATAACATTTAAAGACATTTGGATAGGTTCATGATTTGTAAAGGTTTGGAGGGATATGGGCCAAGTGCAAGGGACTGGTTTAGTTCAGGAACATGGTCAGTGTTGACTGTTTGGACTGTTTCCATGCTGTATGACTGTAAAGAACCAAGATCAGACTGATTAATGCATATTTCAGTAACTTTGGTTCAGTTCACTTTGTCTGTTTTTAAACTCTGCAGAAAGGATAGAATTGCTATGGGAGACGCCGTTACTATGATTTATGTGGGTTTGCTGCTGTCATTATGTGGAGATTTTTTGGACTGTTCCCAAACATTGAGTGCGGATAGTAGAACTGTTGAGAAATACATGTGGCGGACTGGCAAGTCTTGTGGGCTAATCAGTTTAAACCTTGAAAAAGTTCAATAAACTAGTTACACCTCTCTCATGTTGCAATGTGTGCATGGCATGGCACTGAAATGGAGTAAACTATTCCTGTCCAATCTATCAATTTTAATTGCACTGAATCCAGAAGAAAGAGCTGCACAATTTCTCCTGCATCAGATATTCTATTAGGGTTCAAGGGACAGCTAAATTGTCAGCATTGATAGTCCAACTGATGTGCAGGCTGGGTGGGTTAGCCATCAGAAATGCTGGGGGGTGGGTCTGGGTGGGATGGTCTTTGGAGTATCAGTGTGGGCTCGAAGGGCTGACTGGCCTGCTTCCACACTGTAGATTCTATGATTCTAACTGAACTTCTTAGAGGGCGATTGTTCCTCAATGGCTTTTACAATCATCTTTGCCACTTGTTAATCTTTGCGTAAATCAGATATGGGCACAAAGTGCTGAATGTCTGCAACTGAAGAGGGTTTGCAACCCAAATAGGTTAAGCAGTCAATGCTCTTGACAGGTGCTGACTTGGATTTCACAGAGTAATGTATCATTTGAGTTTCGTACAGTTGGAAAGTAATGGTCTGCTCTCTTCAATGCTGAGAAGGTGAAGATATGTATATCAGTTGGCAGAATGCTGGCTGTTGCTTGCCTTTTAGATGGGGAGCTAACATTTTGTAGACGGTCTCATCAGAGAGTGGAACAGCATTATTTTGAAGGCCATCACCAGGTCAGTGATAAAGAAAAGATTGTGATCAAACGTGAGTGTCTGATAGAACACTGCACAGATGCCGTGTGAAGAAGACAAACATCCATTAATATAGCCCTGATGTTTGCGTTCTCTGAGAGTTAAGCATGCATGTAATAAGTGCACAGACCCTCATTAAGGCTGGGATTTAATATCCTATTCTAGAAGTGTTGAGGAAATGCTTTAACTTTATGCTGAATATCAAGGGAGCTGCTCCATTTCTGGACCCTGAGATTGGAAGCATCACATGTTAACTAATTTACCCTGAGGCCAAATTGATAACAGGGCATTGGGACTGAGATGCTGCAGCATTTTCTCATTTACTGTAATTTTCATGATACCTGTCGCTATTGGCAGGAAACATACCAGACTAATAATTAGGTGCTGACTGCGAACCCTTCTTCTAGGCAGGCATGGTGTTGTTATTTTAATTTCAAATCAGGCAATGTTAGTTGGCGGGCATTGAAGTGGATAAGGAAAACAGTTCTTCGGACTGAGATTTGAGTACCTGTGTTTCTCTTCCGTTTGAATTAGAAGCTCATCGAAGCTTAAACTTTTGAAGGAGGAGCTTAATCTTTTTCATTTTAATTTGGCTAATTGGATTGCAACATTTCAAAGTGATTTCTAGTTACAGGCATCAGGGGCTGGGTTTTCATTGTCGAGGCGAGTGGGGAAACTCTGTAAAATTCCTGGCTTCAAGCATATGCCTTGGGGCAATGAGTGGCTTGGGAGGTAGCATTTTATGTCAGTTTTCCATGTCCAGTGACAAGAGGTAGATTTGTCCCACACCCCAGGAAGGAGCTCACAGAGAGTGGAGGCATGCTGACTAAAGAGTTGGGCCCTCTCGTCCTCACCCCTCACCCACGCGCCATGAAAAGCTGCCTCATCCCCATGACTCAACACCTTTGGCCCACCTCATATGCTCTGTGCAAAACTATGGAACCTTCACGCCCATACAATCACAATATACTCGGTACAGAATCAAATAACTCTATGGTTGCAATTGGAAGCTTTAAAGAAAGCTTTTGAAAAGTCCTTCAATACAGTTCAGTAGAAGTGTCAATCATTCAGACCCTTTAAAGTATCTACAGCAGAAACTGCATGCACTTGAAACCGCTACCTTGTTGTAAAGAAACATTGTAACAGAAAAGGTGAGAAGGTCAAGACAAAAGCTGCCAATTGACTGTTTTCTCCTGGAATCAGCTGTTCAGGATTCTAATAGCTGTCTGAGCTCAAAGCTAAGAATGCATAATGAGGCTTCCATAATAGATCACTGTATCACAGACGCCATAGCCTTCTTGACTTCAACAAGGTGGGTGCTTCTCCTGTGTTATCCCAGCAAGTGAAAGGTCATAGGGTATTTGACGTAGGGCATGACGGCACAATGGTTAGCACTGCTGCCTCACAGCACCAGGGACCCCGGTTCAATTCCAGCTTCTGGTGACCGTCTGTGTGGAGCCTCAATGGGCCAAACAGCCTCCATCTGGACTGTAAGTATTCTATGATTTCTGCGATTTGAGTTTGGAATGCATGCAGTCCCAAGTTTGAGCCTAATATCCCAATGACGACATGAGTCAATAGATAGAGACCTACACAATTTTAACTGTTACAACTGGTTGCCAAAATATATCATCTATGTTTGTGCCAAGACCAAGGTGGGTTTTTTTAAACACATTTGTTGCCACATATCCACATTCCTTCAACTATACCTGACAGTTGGTTCTTTTTGCACAGTAAAATATCGAACAAAGGTTTACCTTGTGAAAGTTGGGAGTAAGTTTTATTTCAAAAAGAAATTCATTTTAAGAAAGGTTCAGATTCCTAGCATTTGCCACTACCTGTTCCATTCAGCTCGGAACTGCAGAGTGCGATCACCACTGCGCTTTGCTGGAGGCATGAGCTGGCGGACGTTACTAGGTAGAAAGATTCAGAAGCTTGGTCAAACCCGACAAATGAATGTCAGCCATTGATTGTTCTGGCAGATAGGAGTTTCAGTCTCTTCGCCAGCTAACTTAAATTCCACTATGGCATTTGCGAATTTCAAATTAGCTACGAGTACCTTGATAGATCAGTACACCTCATTCAGCACAACATTTTAATTCATTTAGATGTGCCATTTAATTCACTTAAACATATTTGGAAGCTTGGAAGAGACGCAATTGGTATTCAATGTTAAAGCAAATTGGGCGATAGTGGTCAATTTTACACCTTTTCCAAAGTTAATGGAAAAAAAAAGCAGATAGAGTGTAAAACAGTCACCAATTTGTTATCGCCACTTTTGCTCTAGTTCAACCCCTGGAGAGTCATAAAGAATAGATTTGTATACTGAAATTTCATTGACTTAAACATGCCATTCATTTATCAGGTTTTCTCCTAAGGCGCCATTGTATTTAACAGAATTAAAATTCTCTACTTTGACAGATCAGGACCTGAGGCGCTAACATTAATAAGAGGAGAACTGGTAGAGGAAAATCCAGCATCTCCATTGGTGACCAATAAGCACTGTCATCAACTTATTGGAAGATAGGCATCACCCACTTGGAGTTCAGCACCTGGTCATGTCAACAGATTCATACATGCACCGACGGATGACAGGGAAAGAAATGTTAATGGAGCAAAAAGGCAAACAAAAGACAGCCAGTGTCGCTGTGAACTCATTATGAGTTTTTAAGTGACGCTTGATTGATTGTTGGCATGACAGTGATTAATGACTGTTTGGGAATCTCTGCCTAAGTGGATATTATGACTCAGTCTTCATTTGGTAGAGTGCATTTATATATACGCGAGTTGCGCTTCACAAATGGTATCACCTCCACCAACAATCCCACCCCCTTCTCTGCACCAAAACACACCTTTCATAGGATTCTGACCACTGTAATATTTCACACTCGCATTGAAATTTCAGTGTGACAGGAAATATTCCTGGAATAAGCAGGGAGTTGCTGGGTGTGAAAATTGGTGTGGTCCTTGACTACCCACTGGTAGCTGGCTTAGTGTAAAGATTGAGGTTCCACTGGGGGACTTGGAGACTTTGCCATGGCATGGAAGGGAGAGGTCTGGGGCAGGGTAGGAAGTCTTGCTTCTAATAGCCCAACAAAAAAAAAAATAAGAAACTTACCTTCTGCTTCTTGTCCTCCTCTCAAGTGATTTCAGTTGGCAGGAATGACACAGTGGTTTCCTCACACAATTAAATTTAAAATTATGGTTGGGCCTGCTGATGTCATCAGCAGACAATCTATATATTTAAAAAAGGGCACCATTGGCCTCACATTGGTGCCTTTGCTGCCTGTTTAGAACAGGTTAAATTTCAAATCCATTTGGGACATTGGCAGGTAAGGGACACTGATGATTTTTTTTTTGTCTGTCATTCCTATTTCCATTGGGCAAGTACCCTCTCAGTAATTGGCCTCAAGATCCTTTGGTGAGTGAAGTGAAAGATCAGACAGGGCTTGGCCCAGTAATCACTATTCATGTATAGCATCTAATAAAGAAACAAGTGCTACTAAAACAGATGCATCTCTCTAAAAGTCACAGTCCAATAACCTCTATGCATGAATGCCAGATGGTGACCAAATGCCCTCCAAGTTAATAGCAGCTTGTCAACACTCTTTGCCAAAGCTCAACCATGAGGAATGGTCACTTCATGAGGTACCAAAGGGCAGTCAATCCACATGGAACTATATCAACCTTTGGGGCAGGAGGGAAGAACATTGGGGCTTGTGTAAAAGATTTTTAATGGAGAAATTGCTTAAACTTTTAGATGATAAATGAAAGGATGTAAAGTCATAAATAGCACAAACAGATGAAAGACTGCTTTATTCAATTTTCAAATACATCAATATTTACATTGGTATGTAGTAATGGCAGATGTGTGCTGTTGGACTGGGGTAATAACAAGCGACTCAACTCAGCTCAGTTCATGGAATCACTGCACTTGATGTTATTTTCCAATAGTAGAGGACATACGTGAACATCTAGCAAAAACAAATGTGTACGACACGAAACAGACTAGCAAGGACATTTCATCAATTTAATTCAAGTATGGATGTGCTGCAAAGAGAACTTGAAACATTCGTGCAAACCGTACTGGTCCAACGCTCATGGAATGCAATTGGCAGAACACAGCTTCATGCTTTGCCATTTATATGGATAAATATTTATATTTATATAGTTTTTTTTCACAATCTTAGGATCTCTGAGTGCAATTTATAATCAACGAAGTACTTTGCAAGTGTTGTCACTCATAACATAGGACCTGGCATTCCATTTCTGGTCTTGTTCTAACTGTTTCCACCATGTATAAGAGTCTATTACTCTGCACATCCAGCAGCATTCATGTCGTGGTGGCTTTGGAATTCTTTCAAGATTCCCATTTGGCTCTGAGATTCCTAGCCATCAAGAATTTTGTTATGCTTAGATTTGCTTTGTCTTTGGGATTTTTACTTTAATGTGATGTCGCTACATGACATCTCCCTAAGGCTAGTCTTTTATATTTATCTACCAATCAGTTAGATAAATGATTCGTCTCTGTGTATCTCCTACCATGTCAGTGTGATGCTTCTCCTGTCACACCTGAGATAATAGTTTTATTACATGCAGATTAGCTCAACTCCAGGGGAATTTCTTGTTGGTCATACAAATGTATTCAAAAACTCTTGGGGAAATCAAAACACCAAGAGTCTGCAGCCTTTTAATTGACAAACGGGCTTCGACCTCCAGCCTAAAAAGTAATTAATCTTTGAACAAACTCATCCACTATGACTTACAGTTGTTACTATCTTTCAGCCTGAAAGGGATACTGCTTCATCAGAGCGGCAGAATAATACATGGTGCATTTATTGATATGCCTATCTTGCCTTATAAAGCATTACACAAACTGATTTATTATAAGTAATAAAGTGAGAGAACTATACTGGATATAAAGATTCTCACTGTACAGAAATGCAAATAGCAGCAGTTATGGCTTTTTAAGCCATTAACTACACTCCACGATGTAAAATGCTACAGGCCTTCTCCAGTGGACTCACAAACACAAAAAAAACTGTACATTCACAAACAGCTTTCGGGAAAGACCACAGTCTCAGTGAAATTAGGGTCGGGAGGCCATCACAAGATCCGCACAAATAACATACGAGAATCCAGGAGCATGACAGTGCCCTGTCCCTGACATGCAGCCTAAAAACAGGGAGGTCAATCTCCTAGAACAATTGCAAAATAAAATTAACTAACGTCAGGAATGTACTTGATACAGCATCAGTATCAAATTTACACCATTGAATAATCAGGAATTTTATACACTTAACACAGCAGCAGTAAGTAGCACTTTAAGAATTAATGTCATCTGTGAGGCATCATAGGATTAGAGAGCAGTACAGATATGACTTGCTGTGCTACACAACGTTATGAAGCCCCTATGGCCTCTTCATTCAATGACAAAAGTGCATTAGTCTCATAAAGTGGTCATCTTACACAAGGACTGCCTGGTGACTTGAATTCTGCAAAGTTTAAAAGTTAAACCAGCATTTTCACTTATATTTGTAAGTGTGTACAAATTTGAGTTGTCTCCCTAATGCTCAGCCTGACCTCAGAGGCAAATAGGAATGCCCAATAAGTGGCAAATCCCCAGAATGAATAGGAAAGAAAAAGTCCTCTGTTCGAACATCAAGTAGGATGTGGAAGTGCCAGGGCTGGACTGGGGTGGATAAAGTCAGAAGTTACATGACACCAGGTTATAGTCCAACAGATTTACTTGAAATCACATGCTTTTAGAGCACTGCTCCTTCATCAGGTGAAAGCTTGTGAATTCGAATAAATCTACTGGACTCTAGCCTGCTGTCGTGTGACTTCTGAATTCAAATATCAAGTACGCATCACTACAATGATTCCCTAGCAGATGGATGGCATGGTGGCTCAGTGGTTAGCACTGTTGCCTCACAGCACCAGGAACCTGGGTTCGATTCCACCCTCGGGTGACTGTCTGTGTGGAGTTTGCACATTCTTCCCGTACCTGCATGTGTTTCTTCTGGGTGCTCTGGTTTCCTCCCACAGTCCAAAGATGTGCAGGCTAGGTGAATTGGCCATGCTAAATTGCCCAAAGTGTTCAGGGATGTGTAGGTTAGGTGTGTTAGCCATAGGAAATGCGGGGTTACAGGGAATGAGGTAGGGGTAGCTGTAAGGGGCTGGGTCTGGGTGGGATGCTGTTTGGAGAGCCAGTGTGGACTTGTTGGGCCGTATGGCCACATTGTAGGGATTCTGTATCATTGTGCAAATGGCTGGGGAAGTTCTACAAATCAGGAGTGACCCTGTCAGATACCGTTGCCTTCGGTCAGATGTGGAAGTGCCCCACCTACCTGCTTGGTGGCACCTAACAAAAATTCAGTCAATTTGAGCAATAATTCAAACCTACATCCTTGTATAGCTGGAATCTGCCATTCTGCTATAACTACCAGGCCTGTATGTGTCTGTTAGCATGACCATGACACAAGTGTGTGCACTCACATTAAACCAATGCAGAACATGGTTAACTGTAATAAGTTAAGTTAAAAGCAATAGCAAAATCTTCTGATAGCTCATTGCGTAAATGGATTGCATCTATTGGAGTAATCGATAAAGATTTGCAGGTTGCAGCTTTAGACCTGAGTCTTTGCCTCGTTGTTTTACCTGAATCAGTAAAGCATATAGGGTGGGATAGTGCAACTCCACCCGTTCTGAGTGGCAAGAAATATTAGTCAATAATCCTGCTCTCATTCAGTGACCTGTGCTGGATAGTGTCCATGCTCGGAATATGATTGAGAGGAGGATTGAGTATAGCTTTCCAAAATAGACTGCCTTCATTCACTGTTCAGCTGATGTACAACAATTAGCCATTTGGCTAGGGCAATGGAGGGAGCACAAATCTATGTAGGTAAAAGGAAGAAGGAAAATTACAGGTGGAAAAAAAATTGCAGGAGATGCGATCCTGATCCGCCCAAACACAGCAATGTACATTATCAATAATTAATTACCTTTCGTTGATACAATAACCTATAATGCCTTTGTTTGCCTTGGCTCTTTAGATAAATGCTGGTTCAGTGTCTCAACACCCTGCAACACAAACAGCTTCTGCACCGGAAAACATTATATGAGTAAGGCTCCGAAAGCAATGAATAGCCTGCAGCAGTCGACAGGTCATACACATCGAGTGTGGAACGGCAAACTTGGTTTACAAAGAGACATCTGTTCCATTACTTAAATGCATTGTGGCTAATTACATCCTGGCCCGTCTGTGAAATGACAACCATTTATTCTCCAGTGAACCATAAAATCCTAACATGCTCAATCGAAAGCAAGGAGGGAGCACATGACAATTATGTTTCCAATGCAGCTCAGAGAAGCCAGAGATGATGAAATGAGAGCCAATTTGCCACAGAGTGAAGAGGGAAAAGCAAGTAGGGCCAGGAAAGGCATTCATCTAGCACATTGCCATAAATGTATGGGCGGGCGGGGTGGGGGGAGGTAAACAGCATGAGTTGGTATTTGAGAAACGAAGAGCAAACAGAAGTACATACCCTTTTATCATTTCACTTAACACTCCTTTTTGTGAATACAGTCCACTATCAGAGTCACCATAACTTTCAAAGTTCCCCATTATACCTTCGTCAATGGAAGGATTCCTTATCCAATTTTGAAAATATCTGAGTGCACTTATATACACATTATCTCTCTATTACCCTGAAGTCAGTCCTGCAACACAAATATCATGTGTGCTGCTTAGTGTGGAATAAGGCAAAATACTCAGTAGGAAGGTGGCATTATAATTTATTTTAAGGGTCAGAAATCATTTTGCTGTTCAGCTTCACTTCATGTCAGAGCAATAATTGATATGCTAAACCATCTCATATACATCTGGCCTAATTCTATCACAGAAAATCATTCTTAGGCAACCGGACTATCAAACAAGGTCAGCTGGCTGACACATAATCACTTGCCACAATTTTACCAGAAAGCATTTCATCACAGTATCTTATTGACAATCAAAAATAAGCCATGACCCATGGCCTGGGAACCAGCAACAAATCCAAAACAGACAATCACTCACCTGTCTGAAAGGAATTTTCAGTAACTAGACACCAGCATCGTAGCACATCAACTGCTTTTCCGAAGGACCTTGTTAAAATTTTAAATGCCACAATTGTTCAGAAAAAAGTCTTTTAACACTGTTTCCACATTTGCCATTGATTGCAAATCGTGGCAACTTGCAGATCAAAAAAATGTCACAACTACTGACACACCATAGGAAATGCTGAGAGTAGGGGAAAGATGAATACGGTGAAGGGATGGTCCAATGGGAGGGTGAAAGGAACAATGCACAGCAAGTCTTTGATTTTGGTTATTTTGTTTCAATGTCATTTAGTTAATGGGGTCCATATTCTCACTTAGCATTGCAAGTTACATTTGAAAGTTGTTTCATGCCAGATTGAGGTTTTGGAGCAGCTGACCTGTCACCCTACAGCTTGCAGTTCACCTTCTGTAATTGAATCTGCTCTTTCTGCCTCTCGTTTCCAAAGCCCTCTCTCATAACACAGTTCAGGATAGGGAACAGACAAGTGGATTTTTAGTGGGAGGAGTCAGAGAGCAACAGAGGCTCTGAACTTGAGGGTTGGAGAGAGTTTGAGCTATTGTTGTTACCTATACCAAGAGCGAGAGAAAAGTGTTGTTTTGTGTGCTATACAGGCAGATCTTACCATACAAAGTGCATCAGGGTAGCATAACAAAATGCAGAACACAGTGTTACAGTCACAGAGAAGGTGCAGAGAGTGAGATCAACATTAACATTTAAGAGGTCCGTTTAAAAGTCTGGTAACAGCGGGGAAGGAACTGTTCTTGAATCTGGTTCATACACGCATTCAAACTTTTATATCTTCTGCTTGATGGAAGAAGGTGGAAGAAAGTATAAGTGGGGTGGGAGAAGTCTTTGATTTTGTTGGTTGGTTTTTTGAGGCAGCTGGAAGCATAGACGGAGACAATGGATGGAAGGCTGGGTTGTGTGATGGGCTGGGCTGTGTTTACAACTATCTGTAGTTTCTTGCGGTCTCGAGTAAAGCAATTGCCAAACCACACTGTGATGCATGCAGATAGAATGCTTTCTACGATGCATCAGTAAAAATTGGTAAGAATCATTGTGGACATGCCAAATTTCCTTAGCTTCCTGAGGAAATAGAGATCTTGTCGTGTTTTCTTGACCACTGTGTCGACATGGGTGGACCAAGGCAGATTGTTCATGATCATCATTCCCAGGAACTTGATGCTGTTGACCATCTTCACCTCAGCACCACTGATACAGAAAGGAGCGTGCCCTCCACTCCGCTTTCTAAAGTCAATGATCAGCTCCTTCGTTTTGCTGACAATGATGGAGAGATTGTTGTCTTTACACCATGCTGCTGAGCACTCAATCTCTTTCCTGTATTGTCTCGTCGTTGTTTGAGATCCAACCTACACTGGTGGTGTTGTCAGTAAACTTGCTGGGGCAGAAATTTAGCCACACAGTCACGAGTGTATAAGGAGTATAGTGAGGGGCTGAGTACACAGCCTGTGGGACACTGGTGCTGACGGTTGTGGTGGAGCAGTTGTTGTCACTTATTCTTCCTGTCTGCAGTCTACAGGTTAGGAAGTCAAGGATCCAGTTACAGAAGCGGGAAGCTAAGAAATAGGTCTCAGAGTTTAGAGATGAGTTTGTTTGGAATTACAGTATTGAAGGTGATGCTGTAGTGAATAACAGGAGCCTGATGTATGTATCCTTATTATCTAGATGTTCCAAGGATGAGTGTAGGGCCAGGAAGCCGGCATCTGCTGTGGACCTATTGCGCTGGTAGACAAATTGCAGGGCAATTTGGTAGGCTGGAGCTGACGTGAGCCACGACTAACCTCTTGAAGCATTTCATAATTATGGAGATCACAGCCCACCAGGCGGGTCATCATTGGGGCACGCTGCATGATTTTTCTTTGGCACTAGGATGGTGGTGGATTTTTTGATGCAGGTGGGGCACCTCTGATCAGAGTAAGGAACGGTTAAAGATGTTTGCAAACACTCCCACCAGCTGGTATGGGCAGGATCGGAGTGCACAGCCAGGGACTCCATCCGGGCCAGCTGCTTTCTGTGGGTTCACTCACAAGAAGGCTGATCTGATGAGGACAGGTTTGTAGTGACTGGGAGGGTAAAGGAGTTGGGTGTGTGGTGAGCAGGAGAGACAGTGAGCGCGTAGTAAACAGAAAGCTAGCATATTTATGTTTGACATTTAATCTGTTTAAAGTTGTTTTACTTACCCATATAGAAATTTAGCAATGTAAAGAATAAAGTATTTTCATGCTCTTATTCTGATGGCAGAGCTCCTACCAAACTATAGCTTTTATATCGACTTTAATAGGCAAATCTGACTTGCTTAAAGTTGTTTCACTTTAAGTCGAACTTTTCAGGAAATGAATTACAACTTTTGAGTTAGGATTTACTCCTAAACTACCTGGAGCAAAAATGACCCCTGCAGTCAGTAATAACATGGATTATTGCTTGGTCATTTATCCAACACAAAAATTCCCATTTTTTTGCCTCACAGCACATAACTCTGATTAAGACCAGCAAAATAAGCCAAGGCTATTGTTTCCCTCAAGCTTCAAGAGCTCATTTGTCTGCTAAACCAAGGTAGGTGATCCCAGCTGAACACAGTAAGCCCACACTTTATAATCAAACTAGGATGTTATTGGGTGGTTCCAACAGTACAAAGAATTGCCAATGTGGTAACAACTCAACATGAAAGGTTGAACGGTTTGAAAACAAATGGAATTTCCCAAGAATATCGCTAATAATGTTACATGGTAATAGAGCTCAGCTTTGTCCTCTCAGTAGAACTCACACATGTCAAACAGTTGTCACATTCACCTGAACATTATCTGTTCTAGCATGCCAATGTACAATGTTACACTGGTGAAGATACCATTTCCCGGGTAAGATATTAAACAGGGGTCCTGTCTACTATTTTGAACAGACAAAACCAACATTTCTGAAGAAGGGTCTGGGCCCGAAAACATTAGCCTTCCTGCTCCTCTGACGCTGCCTGGCCTGCTGTGTTCATCCAGCTCTACACCTTGTTATCTCAACTCCAATATGACCCGTCCTGGGGACTGTTCTGGTTGCATTTACACATGGAGGCTTCATCACTTGGCGTACAGAGCCACCAAATACTTGTCTCTGTAAACAGCTTTTCATCCCCATCTGCACTAGTTTTATATCTAATATCTAAGTGTATTGAAAGAAAATGACTAAGAAATGCACAGTTTCTTTGAATGGCTCAGTGGTTTTTAGCCAGTGATGCTCAGACCATTATCCTGGGCGTTCTAGTCCTGGACAGATTGAGGTAGGAAAAGTTAACCTTGTTGAAACTCCCTCATTTGATTTTCCATCTCATTGACAGAGGGAAGCTTTGGATTGCTTGGCATGTCCTTGTAGCAGCATTGCTAAGCCCAGGAATTCAATGCCTATCTATTGACACTCTAATGGACAGCTATGTGACCTCCAAATATTCTTAATGATTTTATATCATTCTTATCTTCCTCAGAACTAAAATAATGCCTTTGCAAACATTTGCGCTGTGAACATTAAGGAACAAGTGACAGAGCCCGCCTTGAGTTAAAGTTTGATATTTGGAACCAAGTGTTCGATCAGCTTGGCTTGGAGCACAAGAAATGAGCAATACTCCATTTACCGTCCCAAAAGTAAACACTTTGACAAATTTAAATCCCTATGAAATGCAGAAAACAACTTGAATATCAGTTTGTATCAGGGTTACTGCTCTGAAGACTATTAATAGACTTCCATTTCATTTTCTATTTCAAGTCTCTGTGGAGAGGTTCAATGTAAATTTTACAAAAAAAATCACTTGGGTGGCTGCACTGGCAGTGCAAATAGGAGCATAATGGGTGGTCTCATGGATGGACTTAGAATTGAAAGCTTTTCACTTATGGTGCCCAGTCTGTGCCATGCAGAGAACAAATGCCCTGGGGAAGCCCTTGGAGCCTGTTAGTGTAATACGTAGTTAAGCAGGTAATTGGGCTTAATTGATTAATTAATTGACTAGATAGACATAAAGGGGGAACAGGTGGGACTGGTGTGTGAAAGGAGCTGTAAGACTGAGTGGCAGGGTTGGGTGCTTTCACTCCCCTTCCAACTCCATTTTGATTTAGTTACTTCCTGCTCACTCGACCTCCCCCTCGCTTTTGATGGTTTGCATTGGCTTTATCGGGCTTTGCGTGTAAATATCTAATTAGATACATGACTGTCTTATTGATGGTGGTTAGTGTTTGAAAAGGAAAACAAGAAAAAGAGTCACGGTGATTTGGTAGTGGGAAAGTCACTCAGTTATTTGTGACAGCACTTCTGGTTACCAGACAAAACAGAAGGAAGACTAAGTAATGGGGCAGACAGCTTCATCTCCATTTTGATTTAGCCCCTCCTTCCTGCTCCCGCACCTTTGGTGGTCTGCACCTCCCTTAATGAGCTTTGCAGGTAAATTAATCATTTGGAAAACACAGGTGATCTAATCGATTAAAAAATAAAAGTGGCACGGTGATTGAGAACGAGTGCTTCTGGATATTAAAGAAAAGAGTAAGACTGAGTCGTCCAGCACTTGTAGTCTAGTCATAATGTCCCTATCTCTGAGCCAGGAGAACATGGTTCAAGTTTCACCTGCTCCAGAGGAGTATAATCACATCTCTGAACAAGTTGATTTGAGATCTGTAAGACGGGGCAATTCTCTATTCACAAGCAAAGGTGTTTTGCTTTCTGCTTTACCAACTGGCTCGGACGTGCTTTGACAGGACCTTGGGGGAGGAGGGAGGCAAAAATCCGACTGGGGTTTCATCATCAGATTGCTAATATCATCCAATTACACAGGCACAGATTTCACCGCCAAGGTTCGACCAACTCTTCACTGGCAGAGTTGTTGAACTTGGCACGACACAGAAATGCAAAGTGTTCAACAGACCAACAGTTCACAAAAGAAAGAGACAATAACCAGCACCATCCAAACAAACACGGATATCAATACTGCAAATAATGGAGGGTCCCTGACGGTGACAGGAATCTCCCAGCTTTCCTGTTAGGAAAGTCTTTGCAGTTTTCTGCTTTTGAAGAAACGTTTGTCCTTGTTCATTACAAAATGAATTTTACGGTGCTCCCTACCCGAGTGTGCTTTATGGCAACTTAATGTCCAACAGAAAAAAAGACAACAAACTATCCCATGAATAAGTAGCCTTGGGCAGACCTCCCTACATACACACATCACCACAGCCCACTTAAGTTAAACTCTGAGAAGATCAAACCTTGCCACAAATATTCTATTAAAAAAATTTAAGTTGAATTCAATATCAGCACATTTTTCTTGACTTGATTAAAATATAAAAGAAAATTTCATTCAGTATGCTTAATTAAAAATAAACCATCTTCATTAACTGTAACATCCTTTCACTTAGTGCTCTGTCTGCTGATCTTCATTTATTATTTTTTGAACAATGAATGTTGTTGTTTAATTAAAGAAGAGCTGTTGATGTTGCACCTTCCATTCCTCGCCACCTCCTCTCACTCACACGTTACCAGCTTAGTCATTACAAGCCAGATAGAAACATTTTCAGAAACGTGTGTATTGCTTGCTTGTATCACGTGTAAATTGGGAGCAGGCTGACAGTCAATGCCAGCTGCTCCTAGTTTTTCAACCTAGAAATAATGCCAGGGAATAGAGCATGTTCCCATTTCGACTGCCACTTTCAGAAGCAAGCACTCCCAAAGCCTGGTGTAGCACAGACCAGATTGAGAGTAAAGCCTCATCAGTTGTGCACCATCTTTGACAGGCTGCAGAACTGTGAACAACATTACAACTGGGCCGGATTTTGCACTTGACTGATCTTCCTATAAATATAATCTTTAGCAGGAGTCAATTTAGCAAGAGTGAGGGTGGTTTATTCAGGCTGATGTTTCTCCATCCCAGATCAGGCATGTGGCAATCAGCTGTACGCATGCCCCAGTTTAGATTAGACCACTCAGCACAGCCAGAGAGGAACGTGGGATCTTCTCAGGCAAACGACTCAGTACCAGCCCAGAAAATAAAAACAGAAGGAATTGCAGCAATGGTAGAAGTTCAGCCCGCCTCACCATTCACTAAGGTGTAGGATGACCGTCTGCCTTAGCTACATCCTCCTGTACAATCCTCACATCTGTTGGAATTGTGCAATTTTACACATCTTAGAATAAGGAAGCCTGTGAGTAACAGGGAAGAGGTGCTGCTGTACACTTTCACACATTGAAGGCTTCCCAGTTGGTCAGTTTCTGTGAACAACCGCTCACAATATCTACTCACCCGACTGACCCTAATGAGTCCCTAAACAGCTCAGCGACCTCATGCAACTCCACAGAGTTTACACACACCTCCTGACACACTGGAACGGAACCCAGCAGTGGGTAAGATCACTTCGGGTTCCCAACTCATTGCCACTTTTCAAGGATCTGACTGAACCTGCCCCTGGGAGTTAAATCTCTGTCCATTGCCGCCCGCTGAGGTTCAGATAGGAGAACTGCTCACAGAACACTCTGGATGTGGCCCTCTTTTCCTTCCTCCCCCTTGTCCTGCCCTGCATGACCTGTATTCATTCTCGAGGGCGTGCTTCAAATGGAATGGCTACTAACATATCCATGTCAGACAGGGCACTGCATAGAAGCCTTGAAGCCAGCAACAAGGCCTTCAGAAGATGCCATACTTCCTGCAGACCCTTGCAACTTGAATTCTCAGTAGAAAGCACCAAGCGTTTACAGACTCGTACTAACAGCCAGAAGATATCTTGGAATTCCCTCCCTAAGAATATTGTATGTCAACCCACAGCAGGTGGACTGCAGCAGTTCAAGAAGGCAGCTCACCACCACCTTCTCAAGGGCAACAAGGAATGGGTGACAGGCCAGTGATGCCCACATCCCACAATTTTAAAAAATCAACTAGCAACCAACCTGTAAGTACCTGGTGATTTCTCTCTAAATAGGGCCAGTTGGAATGTTCCTTTCTGCTGATGAACACTTGTTCAATTGTCCAAAGATAAAAGTGATAATTGTAGTGTTACTGTTGGCATCATATTACACCAGCTAATGGCATGATCTGCCTGCTTTGTATACTTTTGGCAGATTTTTACTGTGCATGCACTTACAGCTGCAACAATATGGCACTTGGTGCTACTCACTGTATGTGTGTGTCCACATGCCACTAACATTATTTTAGACTGTAAGGGCACTCATAGCTCCCCCAAAAAAAAGCACTACCAAGCCCTATTTCTCACCTATGTCCTAATGTTTGACATTATTTTGCACTGGCACTCAAACATGCTGCATCACAGCAATATTATTCTCAATATGTGGCGTTATAGTTCGCCCAGAAAGAACTACTGCAACACATGTTGAACACTAAGAATCCAGAGACACATACTGATAATACTGTAAGGGTAAGAGCATGTGTGTAATTTTGATGCAATTCCCTACCTAACACCAATGTGGGAGTACCGTTATCACAAGCACTTCAAGAAGGGCCCCCACCACATTCCTTGGGCAATCAGGGACAGGCAATAAATGTTGCCTAGCCTGTCTTTCCCACAGCCTAAGAATAAGTATGCATAAGCTACATCAAGATGAGTTATTAAAACAATTTGGGTTCAATTCTCTGACAGCTTGTAAGTACAGTTAGCAGAGGTGGGCAACAGAGCCATAGCGGTGTACAGAACAGAAAAAGGCCCTTTGGCCCATCAAGTCTGTGCCAGTCAAAAACAACCACCTAACTATCCTAATCCGATATACAGTGTCTGGTCGCAGTGTGAAGCTTTACCTTAAAGCAGATTTTGGGAAGTAGTGAGCTGCTGTTAGATACCCAAGGGAATAATACCCAGTAGAAACAAAAAGTGGCAAGGTGTAGGGTGCCCTGGACGCAATCTGGGAGCAAAGCCTACAGCAAGAGAGGCTCAAGGTTTCATGTAGGGCCTTAGGCAATTTGAAGCAAGTGTGAAAAAACACTTTTTGCAGTTTGCTTGTTGGCTCCTGGCTGCTAGCCACTTCCATTGATGGCCCCTGCACTGGGTAGAATTGCTGTCACTGACTATTAACATCACTTTGGTGTCAAATTAGATCAGTAGCGCCTGGTGTGGACATGGTGTGGTAGTTCCACTGAGTGGCACTCAACTGGGATTTTAATTAGCAGCACAGCACCCCACTTCATTTCCACCCAGGGTTCAAATTAGGCCTTTTGTTTCTTAGAATTGTAGTCATCAAAGATCCCAGTTTTTCATCTCTTCCATCGAATCCATTGATAATGGTTAAAAGTATACCAACAATTAATCAACCCTCTTTTACACCTCTTGAAAACTAGAGAGATTGGAAGTACCATTTGCAGCCATACGTCAAGTTGTTTTTCTCAAGTCAGCTCCAGTTTATGCAAACACTGTGCACTTTGCTGATAAATCCCGATATTATATTTACTGTTATAGCCTTTTTTAATCTGTTTAGTGAAGAAACAATAGGCTTGTGATAGGTTCTGCCTGTTGCCTGTGATAGGAATTTAGGTACTACACTAACTACCCACAAGTGTGATGAATAAGCAAATTAGACAAAGTATACATTTTATTATCATTCCTTTCAGGCTGTTGTTACTTATTAGCCTGAGGATTGTCTTTACAGATTTAAAAATGGAGACAGTGATGGATGATTCAACCAATGCCTCATCTAATAGATTTCAATCGAAATTCAGGACAATGTTTATTATTTTGGGAGGAATAATCCTCATCTCTGCTGATTGAAATCCTTCTGGCAGTATGTGCCCAGTCAGTAATGCACTCAGACCTAGCAACGTAGCCTGGGTTTCAGCTTTTCAGTGAATCCCCTGCCTAAAATGCCCCAATCACACTACAGCGTGGCTTCATAGATAATAGGTACTGCAGATGATGAAGGGTCAAGGCCCAAAACATCAAGCTTTCCTGCTCCTACGATGCTGCTTGGCCTGCTGTGTTCATCCAGCTCCACACCTTGTTATCTTAGCGTGGCTTCATGGATTGGCACCCCTCTATTTATCTACTCACTTGATCTCAACCTTCATCCTCTCCACCCTCCAACAGCCCCCACACCCACCAAAAACGGCACGGCCTGTTTTGTCAGAGAGCCATATTATGACTCTGCTACCATTCGCCCTGTTGTTTGTTTTTCTGCATTTCTGTGCTTTGTTTCTCAATGTTAAGCTTTCCACTGTTTTTGTTTTGATTACAATGAACCCGTCAGGGCAACTTCTGTAAAGTAACAAAGCAAGTGGGGTTTATCTTGTGTTCTTTGCGTGTAAGCGTCCGGCCTGGATGGGACAGAAGCAGGGAAATAATAAAAAAAACTTGCTTCCCAAATGTTTCTTCCTATCTTTTCTTCCATTCGAGAGCAATAGGATTTCCAGTGACAGCTTAGTGCTGTGGTAGTTTCCCTGTACACAGACTTCTTTCATCAACCATATCTAAAGATACCTCTTCTGCTGACTTCAAAGGGGTTCCTCCAGATGCAGGTTATAAGTTGTTAACTGACTTAAAGTCTGCTTCAGCAATTCTGGTAGCCATGCCCTCATTTACGTTTTCTAAAATGTGGAGGTGCCAGTGTTGGACTGGGGTGGACAAGGTCAGAAATCACACAACACCAGGTTATAGTCCAACAGGTTTATTTGAAAACATAAGCTTTCAGAGCTTCACTCCTTCTTCAGGTGTTAGTGAGAGAGTTAGTAACAGACATAGAATTTATAAGTAAGAGGTTGAAGGGTCACACCACTGATCAGGATGTACTAAACAAACCTAAGATGCTGTTAAAGCTTTAATCACTTAGAAGGTTTTAATTGATTGACTAATATGTGTCAATCCCCGAATTCCTTTCAAGTCACTGTCCTGAGAGAACTAAAGGTTTTGTCAGTGTAAAGAAGAGGTGACATTTTAGGTCAGACAATGCATGTTGGGGGTGAGGCCTTGTTTAGAATCTGTTTGTGTTTGGGTTTGGAGTCAGACTGGTTTTATTTCTAAAGAAGGAATTTATAAAATGCCACATTGACCGAATGCCGATAAATTGTGTGCTTTTTGAACAAAATAGAATGTATTTGCAAACACAAATTCACCCCATAGATTCACACGTGTGTGTGCGTGAGAGAGAGAGAGAAAGAGAGAGTGTGTGTGAGAGAGAGAGTGTGTGTGTGTATGTGTGGGCAGAGAGAAAGAGAAAGTGTGCGTGTGTGTGTGGAAAGAGAGTGTGTGCGCGCACGTGTGTATGCATGTGTATGGGCAGAGAGAGAGAATGTGTGTGTGTGAATGTGAGATAGAGAGTGTGTGTGTGTGCGTGTGGGAGAGACTGTGTTTGTGTGTGTGTGTGTGCGTGTGCACACTTTGAGAGACAGTGTGTGTGTGTATGTGTTTGACAGTGTATAGTGTGGTAGGGTCATCTGTATTGAGACATGAACCCAAGATCCCAGTTGAGGCCGTCCTCATGGGTACCGAACTTGGCTATCAGCCTCTGCTTGGCGTCTCTGCGTTGTTGTGTATCCTGAAGTCCGCCTCGGAGGACCTACACACACTGTCTGTCTCTCTCTCTCACACACACACACACACACACACACACACACACACACTCTCTCACACTCTCTCACACACACACACACACTCTCTCTCTCAAAAACACACACTCTCTCTCACAGTCACACACACTCTCACACACATACTCTATCTCACAGTCACACACACTCTCTCTCTCACACACATATACACTCTCACACAGCAACACACACACTCCCTCTCACACACACACACACTCTCACACACGAACACACACTCCCTCTCACACACACACACACACTCTCTCACACACACACACACACACTCTCTCTCACACGCACGTGAATCTATGGGGTGAATTTGTATTTGTAGATACATTCTATTTTGTTCAAAAATTACACAATTTGTAGGCAGTCGGTCAATGTGGCGTTTTATAAATTCCTACTTTGGAAATAAAACCAATCTGACTCCAAACCCAAACACAAACAGATTTTAAACAAGGCCTCACACCCAACATGCATTGTCTGACCTAAAATGTCACCTCTTCTTTACACTGACAAAACCTTTAGTTCTCACAGGACAGGGACTTGAATTTGGAGATTTACATACACATATTAATCAATTAAAACCTTCTAAATGATTAAAGATTTGACAGCATCTTAGGATTGGTTTAGTACATCCTCAGCAGTGATGTGACCCTTTGATCTTTTACTTATAAATTCTGTGTCGGATGCCACCTCTCTCACTAACACCTGAAGAAGGAGTAAGACTCTGAAAGCTTGCGTTTTCAAATAAACCTGTTGTTCTACAACCTGGTGTTGTGTGATTTCTTACATTTTCTAAGACACCCAGACAGAGTTATATACCAATGCAGCTGTACACATTTTGCAACATTGTAAAGTGGAATGTACATGCACACATACTCTAGGTTTGACAATACTGTGAAAGCAGCATAAAATGATTTAGGAGTTAACGTCTCAGACAGGTCAGGGCATTTTCACAGCTGACATGATGAGAAACAAGATTCAGTCAAGGATAGGAGAAATTATGGGACAGAACTCCTACGTTTCCAGCTTGAAACTGTTTAACTGAAAAATTAAAACAAGCCCTTGCAGTCTCTCCTCAAGAGTTTTGCTCAAAGGCATTTACCACAGTCCAGCCGAGTCTTAGAATTCAGAACGTTTGGCCTCAGGCTCGTGTACACAGTCACTGCCAAGAACTCAGCTCACAACTGCCCTGCAAAAATCACACATCGTCTGGGTGGCTGTCTTAACTGGGCTTTTTTATGTGAGTGTGTGTGTGAAAAATCAACCAGTAACTGTTCATTATTCTCCTATGATCTCTCACTTATCTTGCGAGCTGTAGCACAAACCCTACAAACCTGAACCGAATCCAGCACTATTTCTTCAAAGCCAAGCAGAGAAGGTGTGCTACAGTCTGCACATTTGAGATGCTCCACTGACTAGAGCCAATGCGAAGAAGGCTATTTACGAGCAGTGAACTACTTCCTACACCCTGCCCATTAAATGCAGGCCACAATCACCCTTCCCCCTGCCACCCCCACCTCTTATTCATTCTTTAACAGTCAATAACAAGTTCCATTTCAGGACTGATCACATTTATTCTTGCAGTCACAAAACTGGACACCTCAGCTGTTGTCGTGAAGTGTGGAGGTGGGTGTTGGAACGGCAACATATAAATAGTTCACCGCACCAAATATTTTCAAGACAGATTGCACATTTACTAGGTGGCCTTCACAAATGTACTGCCACATAGCTGCAAGGATGGGAGCGCATTTCGAAGCCAAGGGCCGGCAATGGCACAGAAACAAAGGCCGCTACTATTACAAAGCAGGAAGGTGTGAGCAGCCAGATTGCTGCACTTCACATCAGAAGAAACTTTACAGCACAACGCAGGCACAGCTGCCTATGAAAGCAGACTGTTAATGTGGCGGCAACGCACACACTCACACACACACACTCTCTCTCACAGACACACTCACAAA